>JAEQBH010004500.1:0-364619 GCA_016808115.1 Tetrastigma voinierianum | reverse complement strand
GATCAATATGTCATCCACGAAGATCACGACAACCAATCCAAATAGGTTGGAATACCTCATGCATGAGATCCATGAATGCCACGTACACTATACAATCCAGTGCATCACCGCAAACTCAAAGTGCCCATACGCGCCCTAAACGCCGCCTTAGGATATCTAATTTCAACTCGCCTCGATGGTAACCAAAGGCGAAGGTTCATCTTGGAGTAGACTCGCGCCTCTCAACCGGACAAACAAATCACGATCTTTCAGAATGGGTACCGATTCTCGATCGTAACCCCCGTTCAATCGTCGAGTCACGCCAATCTAAGGGTCTGGCTCTTTCTTCGCAGAAATGCACCTGAGCGCCTCATGGTGAAGTGCCTGCCTAATGAACCGCCCAAGAATCCCGTAGCTTGACTCGAAGTTCCCGCATCCCACTGGTGCCATCCTACGTGAGTCATAGAGACATGGCAATTGTGGTGCAATCTGCTATCGGTCATGGATCCTTATGAGGCAATCCCTTGAGTTCAACTAAAAACGTCCTCGTACTCGCAAACTACTCGAGGTAGATCTAAGTCCGATCTCACCTCGTCCCTCCAGGTAAGGCTTGCTAGCTAACCCGCTTAACCGTCTCTTGGCCAAATGGACTTGACATCGTTTTAAAAACGTCATTTGGCCCCCTGAAATACCATGAGTACCGCCCCGCGCGTACCCGTGAACCTCCTACGCCATAAATTATGACCACCGAAGTCGCTAGCCAACCATCCGCATGACATCAATCAACATGTCCAATCCTCGTCCACTCGTGAGTAGAGTCCCCGAGATCTCCAACTCGCAATCACGACATATCATACCTATTCTCACTAACTCCTAGGAGAACTTACATACAAAGGTCTCTCGGCAGTCTCAAGAGTAACCTGCCCCAATTGGGATTGGTAACGCCCGTCCCGAGAGAGTGTACAGTACAAGTAACTGTAGGGGCGTATAAGAGCACCAAGTGTCACATAGTAGTACTTGAATAAGGGTACAATTGTCATTTAGCAAAAAGGATATGGAAATTAGAATCAAATTAGAGATGGGCCACAATACAAATAAAATAAGTTACAATTGCAATATTTAAATGTTTGGTAATTGCTTAAAATTAATGAAAAGTTGATAATATGTTAGGAAATAAAACCAAAATTTCATTGTCTCAAAGTCATTTCTGAAGAAACCTGTAGGGAGGAGAAGAGAGAGCCAAGAGAGGAAGAGAAGGAACAAGGAGGAAGAAGAAGATCAAGGTATGTTTGTCTTAGAATCAAGTGTAATTTGATTCATAGGGCTGTATGGAGATTAGATGCCCTTCGTCTGTGTTTGTGCAAAGATCACATAAACCTTTGAATTTGTTAGTTAGGGAGTAAAACCCCAATTGGGCAGAAAATAAACATGGAATCATCAAAATTATGTGGTTTTAAAGAATTGCGGACCTAGGTTGAGTTCTGGATTTTCACCTAGGGTTTTGTGGTTTCGAGGTTCCAAAGCACCAATTCAAGTATTGGAGTTGTTTTGAGATGAATCTATGTAAATTCTGAGGAAGAGAACAGAAGTAGGCTGGGAGGAATTGGTGGCAAAAAGTGGCAAAATAACAAACTGGGCAATTTTGGCACGCGAGATGTAATGGGTACCAGACACCTCACCGTGAGTACAACATGTACCTAAGACATGTCCAGCAATGGGTAATTTATATGCCACAGAATGCAATATGTACCGGTACATAAACTGTGGTGTACCGTACATAGCCCAAAATGCCTAGAATGCTGCAGTTTTGCAATTAGTTCGAATTGCATTAATCGATAGTTTAGAACCTTATTAAATGATTAAGATAGGTTCGAATAAGATCGAACTCGTAATTTAAACATATGCACTTCATTGAGCGTTTCATATCTGCTGAGTGATAAGTATATGAGTATGTTGCTTAGTAAGCATTAATGTGAGGCAATTACTACGGCCGATTCGCTGAGTGTAGTTAAAGCGCTGTAGGATAAGGACTGTGCTCAAGTTTAGTACAAAGATGAGCGTTCAACCTATTTCCAAAGAATAGTGTATTATTATTATAAACTATTTTATAATCGTGTTTCATAATTTTGATTGCAAACCATTTTCAAGAAGCAAGCAATGAACTAGAAATCAAGCAAATGGTTTTAAGTTAAACCATTTTCGAAAAGCAAGCAAGTAAGCAAATGGTTTTTGAATACCAAACCATTTTTCAAGTTAAGGATCAAGAAAATGTTTAATTTAAAACCATTTTCAAAGAGCAAGCAAGCAAGCAAAAAGAAATTTATAAAAACAGTTTTCCATGTAAGTATAAACTGGCTTGAGGTATCCACGTACTAGTGGTGTTAGATCTCACATGCATTATAGTTTTGCCTCGGCTCCAGAACTTGTGGGTCATACATCATGCATTTAAAGGAGACCGTGGCACGTACATGAGTATATAAGGTTATGAGCTCTAACCAAATTATGGTGAGGGCAACACAAGGCCTGATCTCAAACATACCACCTAAAAAGGTGACGCTGATCGTGTCCCACTAGCACACTATGTATGTTTCTTCGTTCACTAGGTACAAGCAAAAAATAGGCCCCGCTGGTTGATGTTTTATAAGGAGATATAGTTTTGAAAAATCAACTATTATTCACGCTGCTATACCAGAGATTTTAAAGCAAACTAGTCAGAGCCTGTGCCCGCTTAGATTTCAAAACGATCGTCGAGCCAAGCTCCCGTGGATTTAAGAACGGGTCGAATGCAGTCTGCTTTATTTTTAAAGTATGCGGTTGAGCCAAGCTCCCGTTTTATGAAAAAGTTTTGGAGAAATTTTAAAGCAAAAGGTTTGTGAAAGGGTTTGGCTAAAACTTTCAAGCAAGATAAAGCAAGCAAGCAAGAGAAATTTTGAGAAGTTTTATAAACTTCTACAGCAAGCAATAAGAGTTTTATAAGCTTTTAAAGAAAGCAAAGCAAAGCAAGTACAAGTTTTAAAAAGTTTATTAAATCCTTGCAAGGCAAGCAAGTACAAAAGGCAAGAAGAAAGTTTTAGAAACTGAAGCAAAGCAAAGCAAACAAAGCTGAAAATATTTAGGAGAGAGTTACGAGATGCTTTGCAGTACAAACATTTTATAAAAGATACACTCACTGAGCCTGCTTAGCCTATTATTTTATATTTGAAACTATTTCTTCCGTAATGTGACACGCAAGACACCGGGAGCACAATAGGATTCTGTCCTGAGCATTACAAGGTTGTAAATTAAGAATATTATGTAGAAAAGACTTCTGGAACACGTATAATGGAACATATGTATGTACATAGAGTAGAAGTTTTGTAGAGAATGTGTTATATGTCAAGCTGCCATGTTTTGGATATATAGTATAAGTCGATGCATACAAAGATCTGGAGTTATATAATATGCAAATTCATGATCAAGCTCACGCTAAGATTTGTAACAACTGCCAGGCCAGCAAAATTTTTATACGAGGTTTAAGCAAGTACACGGCTTCGTCACAGAGTTTCTAGTCGCTGGGGAGGTAATGGTCAGATTGTGGATGGGCCAGACACCCGCCGCCGGGAAGGGGTGGGGTGTGTCACTCGGGCCTCACTCGGTTGGAATGCCTAGTCTATCCCGGTAGTGAGGTAAATTCCTATAGCCTCTAACGCCTTCTCAACCTGCATGAACCAATGGTCTGCCACCACCTGATCTTCCCTCCGTGAATGCTCCGAGGATGATGCGCCTAAACTTCCTCAGGTTACTAGACCTCCATGACTACCGCTACGCTAGCCCGTGCGATAGCGCCCGCCGCACTCACACACCCAACAAACATGCTTATCAAATAATCGGTGGTGCCCGACCGCACCCCTGTGGACGCCTACGCCGCCCGCCCAGCCATCTATAGCCTCAACAGTTAAATCTCACGCATTCTACATAACACCGCTCGAGACACTATTCATACTCATAAATCAGATACATTGTCCTTGTATTTATTATGTAATGCAAAGCAATCAATTATATATTTAAAACATTTTTATCAACAAAACATTTTTGCAATTTTGTATTTTTAAAAATTTTGTCAAATTCTTATTTGATTTTATTTATTTATTTTTAATTGTTAAATTTAAAAAAAAAAAAAATAAAAAGAAATTTGTGATGAATAGTGTTCAAAATTGACTCAGAACAAGATCGAGTCAAATCGTCAAAAACAGTTTGAAGCACCGCGCATGTTCTGCCAGCACCTCAGCGCCAAGATTGCAGTGGCTCTTTTCTATATATGACAAAACCCTCAACAATACAATTACAAAGAGCCTTACACTTCTCGTAACGCGTTACTTTGAGAATTTTGCTTGATAAAATAATTTTCTTAATGTTCATGATTGTACAGTGGTTCGCCTATGACACCGCGTTGCACGGAAGCATACAAGTAAAATCAATGTAAGTCCGTACTATTCTCGTTGTGATCAGAAGTAATTACGTGATCAACTACCCAACAACAAATTCATACTATTTGACTCAAACTATGGTGAAGGTTTTATCTAAACAACAAAAATTAAAATCCTGTTACCAGCCAATGTCAAACAAGCTTAAAAAACAATTAAGAAAAAATAAATCGCATATATAAATAAATGCCAAACCGCTTCCAGAGAAACGAAAACTATCAAGAAATACAATGAACATCAATTCCAAATAGCGTGCTATATCGCTTCCGTCTATATATGGATGTGGTTATTGTCCAAGATTTCAATTATCGAATCGATTTCTCCATATTCACCGACATTATCCTGTTTCTCTCAAGACAAGTTCAAACCAGCTACCCGATTCCAAATTCCTTTGTAACCGTATTTTTCTCAATTTCACAATCTACTCGCTGACAGCAACTTTGCTTTCCTTCCAGATTTTCGAAAGTTTCACCACTTAATCGTGGCTCAACCTTCGCATCTACGGGTTTATCCCCTTTCCCCTGATTGCATCTAAGCAACACGGGATTGAAACTACCTTAGATTAAGATGAACTCGATTATTTATATTGTTAACGCACCTCCAACTTCAATTATGAGCTAGCCAGGATTTATCAAAATGAACTCGTGAGCTCGCCAGCTCGTCAATGGTAGCTCAACATACCTGTAGAAGAATGCTCTCACTCGTGAATTTCCGTCGTGGCTACGCAGAGGGTAACTTTAGATGGTCAGCAAGATACATTCCTCAACCGGTATTAAATACTTATTAACTTATCCAAAACGACATTCAATTAAGTAAAACCACCCAAATTAATTCTCCATAATTGTGCAGGAAAGACTGTAACTAAATGTAAATGAAATTCAGTTAGTGCCAAAAAGCCCATTATTCTGCATTGAGAATTAAGAAATGAGCAATCGATCACGCACAACCATCGTAATTGGGTAATAAAACTGAAGAAACACCTGGTAAATTTTGTCTAGATTTCATAAATTTTCAGCCAGTAATACTTAAGAAAAATAATAGAACTAAAATCCACTCTACTGCTCGCATATTTCGCAAGTAAATTCAAACTAAAATAAATCAAAATAAAAATAAAATAAAAATCTACTCTAAAATATACACCGAGTTCTCTCTTTCCTTTCTCGTAGTGAAGATGGAAACCGTTTACTCTTCTAAAGCTATCTATTTATACCCGTAAAAGAATTCAAATAATCCCTAAAATGCTCCAGTGGAACTCCAAAGAAAAAGCCCACCACCGTCCTATTTCGCGATCTCAAGTTGACGCGATATTGGACTTCTTGATCGCCGGATCGGGCCGCTACCCTTCTTGCCAACCAGTTTGTCTTCAGAACCGCTTTTGGATCGCTGGTTGCGACATCGCCAGGCTCACTTCATTGTCGCGATTATGGCGTCAGCGTACCCCAAATACATGTCGTACACATCACTGGCCTTTCGCCTTCCTCCGAAAGTCATGTGACATCGCTTTAGGTTGCGACTAATTTCTTCGCTTGTATGATGACTTCATGTCGTACTTCACTTTAGTCGCACTGTGTCAGGTCTTCGGCTTCATAAGGTGTTTCATTTCTTTATGTCGACCTCATGGTGATGTCACAATCTCTCGCTTTCCCATTTCTTTCTTCTCGCTCGTAAACCTCAGCTCTTCGTTGCAACAACTTCCTCCTTCCCAATCACTCATTTTCTAGGTCGCGACCTCAAGGTGGAAGCCGAACTTCTAATTTCTTCGCTCAAATTTTTTTTGTGTCGCCAGACCTAATTGAGGTCGCGACATCGGCTTCTAATCCTTGACGGTGTAAGTTCGGGCCGCAAGTGCTTCTATTTGGCCAAGTTGTGACCTCCTTTCAAACTCTATTTTTGCCGCACTTGAATCTTCCAGGCTTTTACGTCGCGACATCATAGTGGGTGTCGCCGACATGAAATGGAGCCTGTATTTAAAACGAAGTTGCAACCTCTCTTTCTTTCGCAAAGACCCTCAGGCTTCCATAGATCCTGTCGCGACCGAGTGGTGTCACATCATCTACTTCACGTCAATATCAAAGTGATGTCGCGGTTACGAATTTCTTTCCCGATTATTTCTAGTCTCGACCACGCTTTCTTTGTCGCAACCTCCTTCTTCAAGTCACAATTACTTGTTCGGTTATTTCTTCTCTAGCCGAACGCATAATGTCGTGACTGGAATGGCTGGCAACTCCAGCTTCCGTATCGCTGAATTAAAATTTTCGCCAGACCTCAATTACAGGTACGGTTTTTCCGATTTTGCTAAGATTTGAGCTTCGTCAGCTTTCAAGTGCAAAATGAAATTTTTATAAAATATCCACATTTCTGTAAACAAATCAACATTTATCTCGTAATATACTCGCAGTGGGATTAAAAATCTAATGAGCTGGGATCATCAATGTACCGCGCACAGGCGGGCCAGCGTCAGGCTGGGTTCGTCGGTCGCGGGTCGCTCCCGGCCGGTCGCAGCCTCACCGCCGTCGCAGTCGCTGCGTCGCCGCCGGCTGCGGCCGCGTCGCGTCCCCGCCGCTCGCCGCGCTCAACGCTCCAAATACGCCTTCCTGTATCGCAAGGCCACGCCGCGCCCTCACCGCGCCGCATCGCGAGCCCGGGCCGCCGTGTCGCGCCTTGTGTCATGACACACCCGCCACCTCACGCCCCTCGCCGTCACAATACAAAATATTGTATTGCAATACAAAATTTTCCACGAAGCCTCTTCCTGCAGAATACAATAATCAGGACACATACTTTCGCTTCCTAGCGAATTAAAATTTTACCTCTATTGCAAATACAATACCAAATTTTCAGTAAACACAAAAATTTTTTTTCTCAATACAATCAAGCAAGAGCCCAACCGCTTCGCAATACAAAAACATTTTTTTTTCTTCATTATATTTTTTTCCAACATCGAAAATAATAAAAAAAAAATACACCTATTCATTTTTTTTTTCATTTTCCATAATACTCAAACAAATTTATAAAAATTTATATTCAATTTTTCTAATACAATCAGAAACTTTAGAAAATTATTTTCTTTCTTCACTCTTAACCAAATAAATTCTATGAAATTTATTTTCTTTACTTTCTTTTCCAGCTTTTTCATTGTAAATTTTTTTCCACCTTATATACATACATACATATAGAGAGAGAGAGAGAGAGAGAGGTATATATATATATATATATATATATATATATATATATATATATATATATTTTTCTTGTTTCTCACAATCAAATAAATTAAGTAAAATTTATTTTGTTTATTTATTTATTTATTCATTTAATTCGAAAAGGTCTGCACTTCCCTCAAGCTCTTATATAACACTAACCCTAGTGTTCAACCTCAAATTTTTTAAAATGATTTTCTATTATTCAACAACTCAATAAATTTATTCAAATTCCTATTTTATTCCTTGCTCCAAGTTTACACACTGTAAAACTTCTAAAAGTTTCAACATCACTTGCTTTCTATGTGCCAAGTACTAAGAACACAAACAATCATAACAATATTACAATGGTGAGCACCATTCATCAAACATTCACATGTTCACACATCATTGCAAACAATCACCTAAACACATGTACGTAGGGCCCTAATGTCCTGATTTCAGGTAATCTCATACCTACGCCTCAACATCGAACCACACCCAGTGTGAAGGCTGTTCCTACACCTCAAAGACTATGGCCTAAGCCCAAATCCCTCAATCTCTAGGTTTCCATATACCCATACTCTACATCAAACCAACTAAGCGGTGATGGATAACTCAACCCGAGCCCCTAGTATTCATACCCAAGCTCGATACCAAACTATGATGCCCCAAATCCCGGGGGTCCGTTGACCACCCACAACCTCGGAATATCAAGGAATGCCTGCAACCCGACATTTTCACGTAAAATCGCAGTCTCCTTTGTACTGGGGGAGCTCTACCCAAATACAAACCCGGGGAGTATAACATACCCATCAATACGAAAGACAAAGCAAAGGCCAAACAACACAAACACTACCTTCATCAATATATATATATCCAACTATATCCAATAGTTTCCGTAGTTCAATTGTTTTTACTTCCACAACATATATTAAAATTAAACAATTCTAATACATGTAACCATCAGCCACATTCCCATTCTCTTCTAAACCCGCCTCAGATCGAGCCGCTTCCCCGCACGCTCCTCGTAATTCCAAAATAGCATCCCCACAGGTGAGCGCCACGCTCAAGAAGGGAATCACCCTGGCTGGCTACTTCACCTAAGTGCATATGCAATGCTCTTAATGAAAAACATACATCTGCAAATGTGTGATCCTACTTGAATGTCTAACTCCATAACTGCACTGAGTCCACCGACTCTCACACTTGCCTAAGCCATGGCGCGAGAACCCTAGTTTTATTTGTTTGTGGACAACCTCCGATGTATATATCAATCACGGCTGACGATTGATATTATGTATGGACTACTCCTCCGATGGTATATCAATCGGGGCCGACTTACCATTGATATTTTATTTGATTTTATTTTAGACAACCCTCAAACCACTTTCAATGGACCATCTCATGCACTCACCTGTTCTCTGAAGCTCCTAAGATATGGAATGCATGATGCCAATTTCCATTTCAATTCTATAACACGTGCAAATATATAATCATGCATATATTCACACAATTTAAATCACACAATCATGTTATGTAATTTCACATTTCCATGCACCAAAAATTAACCTGCTGGCTAATAGATCAAACACGAGCAATTCAACTTGAATCACTCGACCAAAGATTATTTCACAAAATTATTTTGTAAATTATTCTTGAGAATAGTGAAACCCTGCTACTATTCCCTAAGAAATCATCGATCATAGGTTCACTTTGTGAACCCGCTCACGGCCATCTCGGCCTCATACAAACCAACACACATAATTTATCCAATACCATCACAGAAACCATAACAGTCCGTGAGTGCTTCTTCGCTTCTGGCCACTGATTTCACAAATGGGTCTCAATAATTTCTAAAAACAATTCACCCCAAGATTTTGATATCAAAACTGCCCTCACGGCCATTCAACCTCTAAACATTAAAAAGTACTTAAATAAAGAATTCATAGGGAGAAATCCCTTACCTCACTGGAGTTTGTCAAAACTCTTAAATCCTAAGACCACGTGAAGCCTTCCAGAGAGCGTACTCTTCCCTTCGGGACGATCACAACTATTTGATTTCTCTGATTGATTTTTAGAGAAGCTCCAATCTTTCTCACTCTAAACCTCCATTTCTGCCATCGCATTTTTCCTAAATGCCATCGCTTTCTCCTTTTGAATTTGAGAAGATGAGTACTATTCATTTTTTCGCCTTATTATCCAACTGCCAAATGGTCTCAAAATCATTTGCTGCCCTTCTTTCCCGCTGACATTCTAAGCATCATTCTAATCATTACAATTATACCATGCCACTTTACGCACAATGAGTACGCAGCATATGTGACTTTCGTGCATCGAAAATCGCTTTGCAACACCAATCGCGACGCTTCTCGAAAAAAATCAGACACTGGATTATCTCAATTCACGAATTCATAACTAGATTTTGCGACCCATTCCAATTTTGGGAAACTGCTTCATCATCCAAGATCTATAGTGTGAATAATTCCATTTTTAATCGAATTTACAATTTCAGAATCAACAATACGATTTTTTGCCATTTTTCCGTAAATTGAATTTCTGTCTTACAATCAAAAATGCATTTTTTGGACATAAGTTTCTTCTCTCTAATTAAGTATAGCCCATAAATTCTCTAATTGCACTTCAACTTTCACAATATTTACACTTTAATCTACAAACTCATTCATATGTGACCTTTAGGTCCTTATTTACAATTCTTCCACTTTGCCCTTTTACACACTTGCCAATTTTCAGGTTCAATCAATTTCATAATACATATAACATTTGCATTTGGCTTTAGCCATATAATCATTATTCATTATTCATTTAACAATTCCTAAAATTCAAGTTGGCTCAATTTATACCCGGAATATATAATAATTTTTATTATAAAATTCTAGGGTATTTTTAGGGTGTTACAATTATTCTGCCCAGTGACACTTAGTTCCAAATTATTGATGCTCTTTACTCTGATGCATCTAATATAAATTTACTTAGTTTCAAGGATATTCGCCGAAATGGATATCATGTTGAAATTATGAATCATGATGGACTTGAGTATCTACTCATTACCAATATTATTCCTGGAAAAAAACAAATCTTGAATAAACGAACTTTTATCATGTGGATTATATTAGACAATTATTAGACTCGCATGAATTTTCATGCTATCATGAACCAGGAAGTTCAATTCCAAAACGCTTATACTTCGCCATGAATCCACTGGTCATTCGGGTTCCTCCAGATGCGTTTCTTCTATAGTTAAAATTTAATGGGTCCATTGAGCAGACAAATTTTAACATCTCCAAGTTTTACTTGTGCCGTTTCAAGGAAAATTGATTACTCGCACCATCATTCACTAAGGTTATATCTCGAATCCTTCCGTTTAGAACGATTCAAGGGGATATTTGTGTAGCCCATTCACCCACCCCAGCGGACTTTTTTGTTATTTATGGTCTTAATTGATGCGCCCACTGATGGTCTCATGTGTAAGCCTTCTCTATTTAATAAATACTACTAAATTATTAATAAATAATTCATTGAGACACAATTTCCTAACCACCCTATCGAGTCAATTTGTCTTGATAATGCTGATGAATTTTCATCTCAAATCTTCCTTTACTACTACTGTATGTCACTTTAAAAAGATGTCAATATCTCATAGCTAAGTGTTCATACTTAGTAATGTTAGTCAATCTTATCAAACGTCTGCAATTAATTGCTAGACCTTTACTTTTAAAAACCAAATTGCCTTTATCAGCATGGGAGCACGCTATTTTACATGCTACGAATTTAATTCGCTTTTGTCCTACAACCAATCAAGATTTATCACCATTATGATTCCATTTAGGGTTATCAACCTAATATTTCATATGTATGTTGGTTGTATGCTGAGGTTCCAATGACCAACACATTTGTGATGCCCCATTTCTCTGGCTCAAGTAGACACAACCCATCAACCCGCGAATATTCGTGAATGCTCCAAATCCAAACACTCACTCTATTGAGTCCAGACTAACTTAAACGAAAATCGCAGAGTCTCCTTTGGTACGTGAGCTCACCCAAGATAATGAACTGGTCCCAACATTTTACAATCCACCACACCGGTCCACATGGCAAAATGGCCACTTGGCCCATGATCACACTACAAAATACATCAACTATATTACAATAGTTCAAGAGTTATTGTTATTTTCTTAATCCAAAACATATATCAAAATTCTGGCAATTTAATACATGTTTTATAAAATACATATCAAGCCACACCCGGCTTTCTTCTAAAGCTGCCGCCGGCCCGAGCGCCATCCTCCGTACACTCCCGACCAAATAATGATCCCTTGACATGGCGAGCAATGCCCGCAAATGAGCACTCCTACACGGCTACTTCCCACCTAAGTGCACATGTCATTTAGCAAACACACTCAAGCAAATACATGATCCTACTTGAACGTCATGCCTGAATCATATTCTGAGTCCATCACTTCCATACGCCGCCAAATGCGCGAAGAAATACGCTTTTCAAAAAACAAAAGGTTTTGTTCTTGAAAACTTACTACCGAAGTTTTGGTAAATATATCGGATAACCTTCCTGAGCATTATTGATCAATTTTCCTGAACGCCATAGTTCGCTTCCTAGATGTCCAGACCACTCTCTGCTGCAATTCTTCGAAAATCTTCCAAATTCCTTTCACAACCATTAATTTTCATTTTTTCATATACCATCGCCATCCATCTGGGGTGCCCTGCCAGCATATGGAATGCATTATGCCATTTCCAAACAATTGACATTTATATGTATATATTTATAAAAATTTATTCAATAATCATATTACTCACCCAAGAATAATATCAAAATTATCTCACAAGACTGAATAAATCATAATCATTTAATCACCCAAACTATTAAAATCACACAACATATCACTTAACGAAGAACTTGAAATGCAGATCACTATGGCCAACAATAGGATTTTTCTTCACCGGTCATTTTAGATCCTAAAGCAAGGGCCAATCCAGTTTCTCAACAAATCCCATCCATTAAAAATGGATCATTAGCAATAAACCGGCAGGAAAGATCCCCACTTCTTGAGTTAACAAACTCTATTAAAATCATTGCCACGCGTAGCCCCCGCCGCGCAGTAACTTCGTCTTCGTCTCACCAGGAACCACAAATCAACGCTGAAATCAGAGAGAAGTCACTCTTTCTCTCTCTAAAATCTGATTCACACCCTCACTGCACATTTTTTCTCCATTTGGAGAAGATGAAGTCAGCTCGGTCATTTTATTCACTTAAACTTTTCAATGAGACCAGCCAGGTTCCGGGCTGATTTTACAGACATGTCAATCGTCATTCATTCTAATTATCTCACCAATCATTTATAACACGTCACATAAGACATTTAGGTGAGACTTTTTTCACATCATGTCTCACGTCATTAAGACAGAGAGACCATTGTCTTAATGCCAAAACAAGGAAATCTCTACTCACCTTAATTCAACCAATTTGTAGCGGATTTCTTATGATGATCCAACCAGAAACCGTCACATCCGATCTAATTTTTTCTATCTTAATCAAACAACGAGCCACATTTTCTAGAAAACTAATTTTCATTGAAGATTGAACCAAATGTCCAACTGTGTCTAGTATCTATTATGTTATTTAACTTGAATTATTATTAATATCTTGAGTCCTCAGTAAAGTCTAATTTCGCTTATATTAACATTGATGGAAATGTTTTTCCACCATTAAAGATATTAATCTCAAGAATGGGAGAAAATTACATGGAATGAATCCTCTTATCCCCATCGATCCTCTGCGCCAACATGAATAAGAAGTTCATGATAATCATTTATGATCTGCAAATAGATTTGTCATTTACTTTATTATTTGAAGAAGGTGAACTATATGATGAGCTACCAATGTCCACCACCAATGAAATTTAGTTGAATGAAATGGGATAACGACTATTGTTTCCAAGCCCAAAACGTGGACGATCTCTTAGCGAAAAGACACAACTCGCAGTAATATAGGCAATCGGCATGCCCCCCAAGACATAATATAATGGGATTAAAAGAATAGATCTACTCTAAAATACTGAATTTATTAATCAAAAAACAATTCAAATAAATATTCGAGACCATTTGTTCACAGAATATGATCCCTACATCATTATATTTATGTGCAGGGATCAAGCAACATCTTACATGATGTTTCTTCTTCTCATGAATAAGATTTAATAAATAACGATGAAGGCACATAAATGGGAACACGTCAATAACATGACTGATACAATTATAATAACCAAATGGAGAGTTAAACACCACGAATAACTGAAGGAGAGATCAAAGAATCAAACACCTTTACAATATAATTTGATGATATTTATTATTCTTTATGAAGACGAATGAACAAATAGAAATCGTATGATATAAAGTGACTGGTACAAGGTTTTATGACACTCAGAATCAATAATATAAAGATTCTCCATACCAGATGCAAACCACATTTCTCTATTATTATACTGTAGTCTTCAAGGACTTGATGATATGCGATAATGGATGTAGTCACAATATATTTATATGGATCTATAGATACTTATGTATATATAAAAATCCCTGAGATTTAATCACTTGAAGTACAAATTTCAACCACACATGTACTTAATTATGTTGTAAATAATCATTATATAGACTAAAAAGAATCTGTCAATATAATCATAGTTTAAGATACTTAAAGAAGGGTATGTTAACGATCCAATTTTCCCATGTGTTTTTATCAAGAAAACTGTAGTTGGATTCGCAATCCTTATGGTGTATGTAAATGATTTCAATTAAATTAACTTTAGTTTATTAACATAGATAACATTTAAAAAGAAGAAATGAAAATCTTAGAAACAAAATATTGTCTCTAAGCCACAGAGCGAGTATTATTGTCAAACACAGGTTCTTTATCCATTAACCAACGCATATTAAAAGTCTTAAACGTTGAGATGATAAATCCAACCCTTCGTTCCCTATAATAACAACACTATGACTAACTGTCAATAGAAGAGAAAATGAAGAATCATTGATCCTTGGTACCATGATCTAGGTAATTGGAAAATAATTGTATCTTGCAATTATATTCACCGCATTGATTTCTCGCTAACTTATTAAAGATACAACTCAACTCCAACTAGAAGGCATTGGAACGAACAAACAATAATAAGGATATTCATATATGACATAGATTTATTTGAATCTCAAAACATTAACCACTGTCTGTTAACATATCTTCTAACTTTGCTAACATCAGAAGATAAGATGGTTTTATTATTTGTAATATCTATTCAGAAATCATCAAACAATGGTATTACTCTCAACTATTCGAATATCACAATTTAATAGTTATCGAGAATTTGCGTTGGTTGAGATCCATGATACGACACATTCAAGAATCATGTGGACTACCCTCTATTAAGAGCAAACCAACTGTACTATATAAAGACAACGCAACATACATTGCACAAGTCAAAGAAGGATTTATTAAAGGAGATAAACTAAGCACATTTCACCAAAGCTCTTCTATACTCATGTACTTCAAAGATAGTGGTAAATTAACGTACAGAAGGTTCAAAGGATAATCTAGCAAATTCATTTACAAAGACCTGCCTATGACAACATTTCTACAAACTGCAGGGTTAACAAATTGGTATGCCATAAAGACCTTCAAAATTAAATTTGAAGATATCTTATTCATGCCATTATTAAGGAAAACATTGTTATGATACTGTAGTCTTTTTCCCTTCGTCCAGGTTTTATCCCATTGGGTTTTACTAGTAAGGTTTTTAATGAGGCAGTACTAACAATAATTAAATTGATGGTCATTCAAGGGGGAGTGTTATAAATAATGGTAAATAACCATTGGAATTCCATACGCTAATGACCATATGAATCTAGTAATGTGAATAATTATGATGATCTCATCATTAATGATCATACTTCATATTGTAATTATGAAAACCCTATAAATATGAGTTCTTTGTAAATGAATTTTGAACAAGATAAATTTATCTTTTCCTATTCTCTCTCAATCTCTCATTTTCTCTTCACAATTTTCAGTTTTCTTTATTTTCATAATAGTAAAAAGCTTTTCTCTTGTAAAAGTTGTATTAATATCCCTTACCTCAAAGGGCACTCAAAAGCCTTGAAAGAGCCAATATGAATAATTGGCTAAAACTTTTACCTAAAATAATAAGGAAGAAACTATCATAATTACTTATTTATCTAAAATTATAAGTTTAGAGATTCTAAAACTTTTCTAATTTGGATACTTTAAATATTATTTTTTAAACTTTATAATTCATAATAATAAAAGTTAATGAGTTTCTAAATAATTTATAAAATTTGTGATTTATAAAGTTTATTCTATCAACATTATGTTATTGTTCACCTCATACATATTAACAACTTTTCAAATGATAACTATTTAAATTAGGTAGTTTTTCAAATTTTTATAAAACACATATTCCTTTCAATCTTATTTCAATTTATTTATTTATTTTTGTACTCTAATTTAACCAAATATTTTACTTTGAAAAAAAAATATATTAATAATATTTTAAATTATTGTTACCTAATCATCTAAATCTTATTACCTAACAATTATCATGCTTGAAACAAGTATTATTAATACACTAAGATCTATAGAGTTGTTCAATACTACTCAATTATTTTTATCTACTATTAAATTCTCAAATCTTACAAGATGATAATTTGCAAATATAGTATAATTCAAAATACTTATCAAATGCACATATTTATAAACTTTAGTTTTTTCTAAATGTAATGGTTTGTTTATTATTATTTTCTTCAAAATTATCCTCAATGATTTTGCTTTTTCAAAGCTAAATCTTAATATCTAACACTATTCTTTTTCTTTTTTCAAGATTCGTCACGACTAATTTAAGATCTATACCTGTGTTTCAAGACTCCACTTTTATGAAGGTTTTGGGTCTAATAATATTTTTATATTTAATTATATTATTCATAACAAGTAAACTTTTTTGCTTTTTAATACATTCCCTTTTGTATTTAAATTACACAACCAAAATCATAACATTTCCTTGATTTTTCAAATACTTTCCATACAACTTTTTCATAACCTACTTTCCATATATCTTCCACTATCTATCACTAAAATTTCCACTTGTATCATTTTTTTGTTAGAAGCTTAATAACCTACTTTTTTTTATTTTTATGGTATAATACCCCAAGGTCCTTACTTTCATTTTTTTGGTACAATGGTCGCTTGCTTTTTTTTTTTTCTTTGATTCACAAACTCAAAGCCTACTATGGTTACGCAATTTTTCTTTTTTCTTTCATTCAATCTCATATTACAGAGCCTACTTATTATAATTTTTACTTTACCTTATATTCAAAGCAATTTATACGACACCACCAACCATTATTTTATTTTATTTTTGAAAGTAAAATTAGCTGTAATCTAAATACGACTTCTTCAAGTAAGCACATAAACTTAAAGTTAAAATTGGGTTAATCTACTCCAAAGAATTTCTGTAATAAAGTGAAGAGAAATATCTTACTCAAATTACTTCTTCAACCTGATCCGGCATCCTAGGCCTTCTCCAGTTTCTACGAACAAGACTTAGGAAGAATGAAAATAATATCTCATTTTTTCTTTGTTTATTCATTGTAATAATAACTAAGAAAATCTTACCTTGAATTAATATTTAAACCTATTTGATTTGACTTGGGATTTTCACGCTTCATTCGATCAAGAGCTGAGGCTATAAGAGAACAAATAAAAAGTTTTATGAATAATAAATTTTCTTTTCTATTTATACCTAGGGTCCTTAAGAGAATTACCATTATACCCTTATTTTAATTTAAAATAACTACATTTTCTTTTGCTACCCTTAAAAAAATTACGGGGTATCACATTGTCATATCCCATGTTTATTAGGGGGGAAACTTCCTAACACTGCATAAGTATGAGATCCTCTCAACCTAGTAGACGTGTTTTAAAACCGCGAGAGCCCCTTGGTCCCAAAGAGACACATACACTACTGGGGCCGAGTCGCTACAACCAGATCTAAGTCAACTTAATCCCAACATGGGGGTTTGTTACGTTTGGCCCCGCAATCCCATGGGACACAATCACCAGGTCCGACATGGTACTGGCCACATCCCACATCGTACAAAGTGGTGTTCCCTGCACTATATAAATATGATTCATTTCAACCTAAGAGACGCGCTTTAAAGTCATGGCGGTCCGTTCAAAGGATGACATTCATTTTGTAGCCCAAGGGGCTCTCATGACTTTAAAATGTGTCTATTGTGTTAAAAATGAATCCATACTTATATACACTGCTAAGCTCCTTGTCCACATGATGACAATCCCCCTTCCCATACGTACACAGAAAATGTCCGCTGTCATGACGTGGGCCAAATGTATAAATCACATAATAAAGGAATAATTCTATTGTAATACACTCATTTCTGATAACATTTTATAAATAAACCCAAATCAACTATATGTGATATTGTCTGCCAGCTCAAGGTCCTTCAGAGTTGTAATGGTAAATCACTAAATCCATATAGATATTGTCCGCTTTAGGCTCCAAGGCCTCACCACTAAAACGATCTATTGCGCCGGTAGGCTTCCCACAATTATATATCACCAAGAAGTTTCTCCCCTATTAAATGTGGAATGTGACAATTTAAATTCAATATTCCTTAAATTCAATTTTTAAATAAAAATTATCACGATAAATGTTTTTTTTAATAAAATCATGTTAAGATCATGTAAAATTTACATTTATAGTTGACAGCAATGAGTTTAATAATTGTTAGCATTAAATATATTTTCTGATTTTTCAAGACAATGAACTGTCTTTTACATAAATTTAGAGAGAAGGATAAAAAGGAGAATTTTGATATTTTAATAAGAGCGTTTTAGAAAAAGCTACTAGGTCTAATTTTTTCTTATCAGGAGTTGTTTAGCCCTAATCATCTATTAATAGTTGATTAAAAGTCTTTACCAAGCACCATATTAGAGCTGATTGGGGGTGAATCAGCTACCAGCTCCCCAAATCAGCTCAATCAAATATGGTCTTAAGTGAATTACAATGTGTTATGCCTCTGCTTCTACGCTGCTTCGTATGCCCCATCTAACCCGATAACCACTGTTCAAGGTCCTAGCTGGCTTGCTTATTTTAGTTTGTTATGGTTAATATTCTGGGCTTAATTTCTTATTGGAAAGAACGAAGAAAATTTAATTAGTTAATTAGTTCTAATATATATTTAAAATTAAATTATAACTAGTTAATTATATTTTACTATAAATTCAAAAAAATATATTTAGCTATAAAATAAATATAATTATATTTATTTAAAATAATAAATATGAAATCATATTCATTTTAACCCTAAACTCGTTGGTGCCTACATTTTGAATATTTTTCTAAAAGGGTTAAAGTAATAATGATTGAATTTACATTAATTTTATGTTTAAAGTTAAAATGCTAAAATAAAGTTTAATAAGATTCACAATTAATCTAAGAGATAACACTGGCATGGATGCTTAATATATATCAGCTCATCGATCGTATCTTTTTCTAACACCCTGATTGAAGGAAATTTTGTCACGGTGTATATGAAAGGAGCCTTTAAGCCTTACCATAGCTAGATTAATCCTTATACGAGCCATAAGAGACCATAAGTGTAACATTCCAAAATAATAGCCTTCTTGTCTTAATTTATTTAATTTATAGAGTTTATACACTGGCAATTTTATTTATTATTTGTTAGTTTATTATTTTAAGTGATAGAAGAAGTGTTTAAAGGAAATAATAATAATAAAATAAACCTAATTAATACAAGAGTCAATGTTAAATTGGTAAAATGTCAAAATGAGGACTCAAATGTCGTAAATGAAGAAGAGTATATGCCAAAGTAGAAATGCGATAAGTTGTGGTGCAAATGAAATAGAAATGAAGGGCTTAATTCAAAATGAAAAAAAAACAAAGCTAAACGAGGAAGGCCAAACAACAATTTTTATACAAGAGAATATGACTAATTTGGTTTAGTGAATGGGATCATTTCTCATTTAGGCAAAGGGAAATAGCTACTGGGCTGAGAGAGGGGGAGAAGCCATCTTGGACCTCTACTTGTTCTGAATAGGAAGGGAGAAGGTTAGAGGAGTGTTAAAAAAAAAAAGATTAAGGTATGGATACTTGTCTAAGTTTAGTATGGATTCATCCATTTTCTTGTTAGGAACCTCCTATTCCCTTGATTGTGTTTGGATTAGTAAAACCATAATTCAAAAGATATATGTTTGAGTTAGAGTTCAAGCAGCCTTTTGCTTTGATTATGATTGGTTTTGAGGAATTTACAAAGGAAATGTTGAGGTTTTAGTGAGATGTCATTAAAATTTTTCCAAACCCATGTTTTGTTTTCACACTTGGCCACACTATTCAAATTGAGATTTCAGAAAACAAATTTCTGAAATAAGTGTATTCAAATTCTTGGACCCCATTGCACCCAATTAGTCATGAAGCTCATTAAAATTTAGATTATGTTTTGAAAACAGAGTCTGGCTGAGCCAGCATATATCTCGAAGCTCGTGCTTTGAATTGAATGATTCCAATTTCTGAATAAAATAGATTTATAGAGGAACAATGGACTTGAAGGAAGTTGGTAAAATATGGCTCATTTTTCCTAATTTATACAAAGTGTATTGGGAATCAACCTAACCAAAAACACCAGCATGCATGACTGGGATTTTTGTTTGTTCTCCATCGTGATGCATTTGTGATATCAGATGATTAATATATTGATAAAACCCGACCTAAGATCGGGATTCCAAGGATAGAGACTTTAATCGACAACCTTTTGGTTTGTTCTTCATACTTATCTTCTTGTTTCAAGTTTTGTATTTGTTTGTCAAACAACCGAATGTTTGTTGGTGAACAAGTTTTTTGATTCGAACCGCTAAATATGAAACGCTTGACAAACATTTTCATACGTAAGCTTCATTGAACTAAAATGAATTTGTTTGAGTATGAGATAGACTGATTTATAAATGAACTATGGTATAAACATGACGGATTCACTGATGGTATAAACTGATCCACGAGAATGTTAATTTATTGTGAAATGTGAAAATGATATCGTAAATTAATAATTGTTAATGCCCTTAAGAGAATGTTAAACGCCAGCGTTCGTTGTGATGATTATACCATGGGTCAATGTAGTGGTACTACTTAACAGTCGATTTATAGTGCAGTATTATTGATCGTTCAAATGGACAAGACGTAGTACACACAAATGCAAATGTAAAATAACCAGTTCGTAGCCTAGCGGGATAGTACTGAGTTATTAAATGTTTTATACCGGCCTGCAACCCAACAAGACCATGCTGGTAATTCCGTTATCCTACGCATCGAAAGTTTCGGTTAGATTTGTTTAAGGGCAAAATGATTAATAATTGTGTGAATGGAATTGTGACAATAATAATAAAACATGAGAGCATGAAAGATGAGAATTATTGTATTTCTATATTTGAGACGAAATGAAAATATGTTAAACTACTATAAAATGGTATATTTATAAATATTGCATGGATCACATAAGTAGTATGCTGAAAGATTGTTTGAAAAATATGTTGAATGTTTTTGAGATGATGAAGTGATGCATATAGAAAAAGTTAAGTGTTATGCAAATAGATGTGGTATAATTGTTTGAAATGAGAATAGAAATGCAAAGAACCACTAAGCATGAAAATGCTTAGGGCGTTGGCTTTCCACGTGCAAGTATTGAGTAGATAGTGGTAGGACCGAAGACCGTAGAGCCTAAAGTCATCGTCAAATCGTGTGGAGTATAAATAAATGCTTCGTAGCATGCATACACTTCATTCCATGATATCATGTGACTACTTTGTATTGAAATCAAAAGATGTAAGGATCTTCATAAGAAGATTATATTTTTAATTTTTTTAATCATAGAATGTAATTTTTACAGCTGTACTTGAAAGATAAGAGGTAACTCAACAAATATTTGTAAATGATTTGGAAAGGGCATGGAAATGCCGTTTTGTATAAAATATTGGTATCAAAGTATAGTTATGGGCCCTCAGATAAGATGAGAATGTATACTTCTTGAGATGAAGAATGTGAATAAGTAGTGATATCATATTCAATAAAGAGAGAATATGATTAATGATATTAATATCCATTGAAATGAGTATAAACCCGTGAAAATGCAATTTTTCAAATGGCAAATGGTAATTTGTCGTTGTAGTAATGTGCTGAAAAACCCGAAAATTTTCTAGATCCTTGATAGATCAAAACTATTTCACCGTTGAATCGCTCCTCGAAATCAGCTACTCGCAATAAATTTTGTTGAATTTTGGGATAGTAGAGCTTATATTTTGGGTGATGGTCTGATATCTCTAAAGGATTTGTACTTGTTGGTAATAATTTTAACAAAAGTTAATATAAGATAATTTAAACTAAACCAAGACTAAATAAATTGTTTCAAAACGATCCAGTGAAGGGGGACATGTGGTGCGACGTAAGCCACATGTCCAAGAGTAAAAGGGAAAAACTATTTAGAGAAAATATCTCCAAATCATATTTTTTGAAACACAGAGAGAGAGAGAGAGAGAGAGAGAGAGAGGAGGAAAGAATCACACATTTCTGCTCTTACCTGGCCTAAGTCATACCCAGAAAGCGTCTCATCTCGATGTGAGGGAAGGCGCTGCAGCACCAAAATGAGAGATTTCACCGAAGATCCAAAGAGGAGATTTAGAGAAATCGTAGCTCAAGTGGTTAGAAGTGCTTCAAGGTTTCCCTAATACATTTCCTACGCTCCAAGAGGTAGGGATTCTTCATACTTTGGTTTTATTCCTACTTTTAGGTTGATTTTGGGATTGATTGTGGATGGTTTTATACATGTTTGGCATGTTTTATGGCCTCAATTGGGAGGATATTGTACAGGAAAAGGGTCGTTGGGATGGTTTCGGTCAAAATGGCATGTAATCGAGATGGGTGCGTATCTCGGCATGTAATTATGAGCTCTACACTTTAAGCCTCCAAATTTGGATGGTTATATCTTTCTCGTCCAAACTCCGATTTGCATGTTCCGACCTTGCAGAGTTCTTGAATTCTAGAATCTAAATCCATTCACCAGATGACATTTCCGTGAAGTCCCTATCTCGGGGTCCCGCTGACAACCCGTCAACTCATTTAAACCCGTGAATATCGTGTGTCTTGATATCACACTTCAGCTGTCTCTTACATGAGACCCATTTATATACTTACAAATAACCAATTTGTAATCATATTTCACAGAGTTTGGCGTAAGAACTCTTTTACACTTTATGCGACAATATATATTAATGCTAGATTGTTCTAATATATTTTACAAAAATACTCCCTGCTGCCACAACCCGCCTTCTTTGTACTACACTACCGGCGAGCCGCCTTCTCAGGTACTGAAAGGGGACCACAACTGGTGAGCAATGCCAAAGAGTGATAATAATCTCCTACCCAGGGTTACCTCACCTGGTCTCATGCAATGGCACACCACATTTAAGTCTACTAATGTTTATGGCGCCGCGATGAGAATGTGACTCACCCATACCACATCTCGAGCCTCATCGACTCCCCTCACGCATGCCTGGCTTGGCAAATGACTGCTTTCAAAACAAAAGGTTTTTGCTTCTGGAAACATAACATCAATTCTCCGATAACTACCTGATAACCTTCTCCGAGACGGCTGATAAATCCTCCCAAACAAATATGGGTCCTCATCCGAAATGAAATCGTTGACAACTCCCCAAGGCAATTCTTCTCGGAAAATCTTCCTTTGAAATTCCTTTCACAACCATTTTCTTTTTCTTTTCACATGCACTCACACCTATTACTTTAGCCCCAATGGCTACAGAAATGCAATATTATTTCAATATCAATTCATGTTAATATATTATATGATATTAATAATTACACACACCACATGTTATTTATTCGACACATACAGCAATAACATAATAATACACTGGTCTAATGCAAAATGATAAATCACCTTAGCCATCAATGCATCACCCCAACAACACACAATTTTCATGTTATTGAAACAAGCCACAACACATAACAAGGTCACCATCTTGACCCATCAAACCGGGTACTTCACGACCCATTCACAAACATGAACCATTTTGGTTCCAATCATCCATACAACGTCAACAACCAGAAAACCTAGAAACTTTGGGCCTAATTCAAACTCCTAACCCACCACAGCCTTGGACCTGTGTGAAACCCATTGTAGAAATCTCATAGTCCCAAGCGTTGGAACTAAACCATATGGCCTTTCATGGCCTCCCATAGACAGCCCATACCATACCCAATACCATAGCCTACAACATGTCATGCAATGGTCATGTCATATCCCGGCTATTCACCTCTACATAACCATGCAACCTACACACTTGGTGAAAAATATAGATTTTCAGCAAGGTTATGATCACCTACTGCCCTCTACAGGAAACATATTTAGCTTATCACTAATGCTCTTCCATAGAGTCCAAGAACAATTCGAAACTGAGTTCTATTTAAGGAGTTATGACATTCCGAAGTTGGAGGTCATACCTAATCAAAACCAGCAGAGATGACCTGACATGGCCGAGCTCGACCTTACACCTACTGTCCTCCACAGACATATTAATGGAATTCTACCTCATCGACATAGTCCAAGAAATTCAAAACGAGTTCGACGGCTAGTTATGACCTTCCCGCTGAGGTCATCGTAGCTCCAAACCTGTACTGAAGGACCTCGGGATTCGGGGCCGAGGTGACCTGAATGGTCGAGCTGCTGACATGGCTGGAGCTCACCACTGCCCTCCACAGACACATAGGAATCATGACCAATGGGCCGATAGAGAGTCCAAGAACACCCAAAACGAAGTTTGGACGAAGAAATTGGCAGACTTTTCCGAAGCTGGAGGTCACACGTAGTCAAACCCGCTTGAGTCGACCATGGCTGATCTCCGCCTGACACCTACTGTCTCCAAAGGCATAAGGAATAAATCTTTGACTCAATGGAATTCCATATCCTAAGAACACCCGAAACGGAATGGATTAAGAAGCGCGGACCAAGCTGAGGTCACTGTGAGTCAAACCCACCGAACACCGATCGCTGCGACCTGAACTGGCCGGAGATGAGATGACCTGATGATCACCACGCCCTCCACATGAACATGGCTAAATCTGACTTACCGGGCTTTCATAGAGTCCAAGAACACCCGAAACGGAGTTCGATCTAAGAATGACCTTCCAAGCAGGTCACATCGAGTCAAACCCAGCCGAGTTTACTTGACATGGCCGAGTTGACCTGACCTGGCCGAGCTCAGCCTAACACCTACTATACTCCACGGGAATATGAATGGAATCTTGATTTAATGGGCTTTCCATAGAGTCCAAGAACACCCGAAACGGAGTTTGGATGAAGAAGTTATGGTCGTCCGAAGTTGGAGGCCTCGCATGAGTTGTCCGGCCGAAATGACCTGCCGAGCCGCACCTCCGTCATTACCGATCGGTGCTTGGATCTCCGCTGAGCTGGGACCTTCCGGGCCGAGCTGACCTTCAGCAGCCGACCTCTATAAGGTTGACCCTCTATAGGCTGACCCTCGCCTCATTAGACTATTCAGTGGTAAAAAGTTCATAACTTGGTCTACGAGGTCCACCAGAAATTCAAAAGCCTAACATCACTCTAATGATGTGGCTACTCATTTACCTGTATGACCTGACTGCTACTCTCTTTCAATCTAAACCAGTTCTAAAGTCTGCTCATGTGTACTACCACAATGTGGCAGCCTTCTCATGGTTCAAAATACACCAACTATTCTCTAGGCAAGACAACCACCCACACAACCCTGGGGGAAACCAAAGTAGAGAAGATCTCACCCTCGAGTTTGTTGAAACTCCCGATTCCTGCCTCTCTACGCTAAGCTCCTACTGGAGGATAACCCTTCCTTCCTTGAACTACTGGTCCCACACCGAGAAATTGAGAGAAGCGGGAGTCTCTCTGTAAACTCCTTCTTTCAAATTCGGTTTGTTTTTCCTTCTCCATCTCTCCTAAACCTATTGGGAGATAGTCAGTGAGATGTCCTCTCACTTGTCACTTGTCCAATTCTAAGTGGCTCCTGATTACCCTATCACCTTATCCATCTACCTCGATTTCTCCAATCACGTAGGGCTGCCACATGTCCATGTAAGACCCGAGAAATTCCACTGAAAATAAAATCAGATTTCGGTCAAAATCCCGAAATTTATTCTCTTAGATTCGTGTGATGAAACAGATTTCAATCATTGAATCGTCAAATTCCAATGCAAGACATCGAATTTCGTCAATTCTAAGAGACAAATGGTTAAGATAGCTGGAGTAAGATCGATTTCGCGCCAAATTATATTCACTAGAAAGTCATGAGAGAAGATGATCGACAGCCAGTGCGGTATGAGGAGTAGGCAGAAAACGGACTAAATGAGATAGTGCCGAGTGTCAAAACTGGGGAAAGTAGGGACATAATGGTCATTATTTAAATTTTTAGTTAGAAAAGACAAAAACTACAACATATCGTTCTCACTCTTTTATGAAACGAGGCAAAACTTATAGAGAAAAAGAATTTGTGTTGAGTTTCCATTTTGTTTATTTTAGAGAGAATATCTAACTCTCTCTAGATTTTCTGAGATCCCCACCGCCAAGATTCTTCTACAGTGAAAGTCGTCACAAGGAAAAGGCCTAATGCAGTGACTCTGCTTGCTGAGTTTCACAAACTCCGTGAGGCAGGGATTTCATCCTACTTGGGTTTTACACTTTATTTAAGTGTTTTATGATACTTCATTGGTTGGAGGCTCTCAATTACTGTTGATCTTGTCCCAAAACTGGACCCCGACTATTGAAAATTTTTGAGACATTTTTGGTCGGCCCACAGCCAGTCGCTGGACTGTACTGTATTTGTACACTTATGAATTAATCATACTGGTTTGTATGAGGCCTGAAGCTAGTCGAAATTCGTCTTCACAAAGTGAACCGATGATTGGTGATTTGCCTGTGAATAATAGTAACCGTAGGGTTTCACCATAGGAATAGTATTCACAAAATATTTCAGAAATAATGTCTGGGCTTCCAGTAATTCACTGAATGTTTCAGGTTTGATAATTGTATTCAAGTGAGCCACTCCTTTGGTGTGTGTAAAGAATTGTGAAATTACATTACATGTTTGTGTGATTTAAATTATGAATATATTCATGATTATATATTTGCATGTGTTATATAATTATATCTAATTCCAAGATTTACGTATTCCATATGCATTTGGGTAACTCAGAGTTTTATAGGAGGAGCGCATGAGATGGTTCATCGAGAGAGTGGTTTTTAGGTTAATTTAACACAGTTAAACATTTGAGCTTTGGGTCCTATTACTTATCGGGAGTGGTGGTCCAAAGATTTCAAATCTGCTAGTCGCCCAATTGATATACATCTGAGGGTAGTCCACTAAATATAACATCTGAGTCTTGTCCAATACTACATTCCAGGTAGTCCAATTATTAAAACATCTTTGTTTTGAAAATAATGATTCCCATACGGCTTGGTAGCAAGTGCGTATGAAATGTATAATTTTATTTAAATGTTGCGCAGTATTATCTCAAGTATGATCATGACTTACCTTGAACGTGTTTTCTCGAGTATCAAGATACGTTATCTCTAGTAAGAGTGTTCAATTGCGCGATTCACCACTGAGCATTAGCCCACCACGAGGGATATTATTTTCAGGTACGTGGAGCGCATTTGTGAGACTATCATCATAGAGGCCGCTTTTTAGAAGGCCGGGTTGTGGTTTGGTTTATGATGTACACATTTATTAGAATGTTTTTCATTTTAATATATGTGTCAGAGTAAGAGTAAATCATTATTGTCCTCAACGGCATAGAGTAGTTGGATAGTTGTGACATTTATATTGTCAGGGCCCAAGAGGCTGCTTACTCATGCATTATGTTTACACAAAGATATCCCTGCAGAGCTCCCTAGACAAGGAGACTCTCTCGCTCTGACTTGTGAGAATGTCTGGTCACTCCACATCACTAGTACTTCTAATGACTTGGTGAACAACTGACCTCCTGGTTTTCAAGTATCACACCATGGGTCCCACACTTTGCTTCAAGCCAATTGATTTTTGACCTGATATGTGGTACACCAGCCACCTTCAAAATGCGCCAAGTGTCCCCAACTACACTCATGTCTTGAAAACTGCAATTCCCACCGTTGAATCTTAATAAATTCGACATGGTAGCTAGATTTCACGAGATGATTCCAACTATAAAGTCCTGCTTTGTCATCCGAAAATTTTGATTTTCGAATCAATTACTTCACTTTTTAAAAATTGCATTTTCTGGTTTCAAGACATTTGGTGCGCTCACATCTTTACTGTAAATTTTGATTGTCAACCTAGTGTTCTTGTATCGACATGATGTCGACCCCACATACCGTCTAGATTTTGGACCGATTAACAGTAATGGGGAATTGACTAGTGTCCTTCATGGAAATTGTAGCCGCATCGTGAACCGGGATCTAGGATTTTGAATCACCCAAATTTGACCTCTATAACGTGAGTTGAAACCATTTTCTGACTACCACAGTCGCCTGTTGACTCCCACACACACCGCCCAGATTGGGATCGATCATCGGGGAAACATGGAATTTGGACTAGTGTTCTCTTATGGAAATTATAATGTGATTCAAATCATGTAGCTTTAACCACTGTAAATTTGACCTCTATAACTCTAAATGATATCCATTTTTCCAGAATGTCACAAAGTTGTCTGTTAATTCTATACACTGCCTAGATTTTGGATGGATTTTCATTTTAAAAGATAATCATATGTGTTTCCATGAAACATAGCACATCTCAACACTATGGGTTTTTGAATCTCCAAATTTTACCTAGCTAACTCTAGTTATGGTCCATTTTAATCAAATAATCGTTTAATTATTGTGTCTAGATTTTAGGACTGTTAGGGGACGGTTTCTAAACTAGAACTATCTTTATCTATTATAATATCGGTAACGTTTCTGCAGGGCACTCATGCTACTGAACCCAACAGATCAAGTGCTCTATTGTTGACCGATATGTTTGGGCGTCAGTGTACTCTAACATACACATGAGATGAGTTTAGAGAGGTGCAATAGCCATTACATGGCTTGTTTAAAATACTTGATTCATAATGACATGTTTAATGTGAATGTTGATATATGTCAAATATAGTAAAGTTAATGAAATGAAACATCACGGAAGTTTATGCAGATGATGTGATTGAACCATGACAACCCAGAAGTGGTGTGAATTTCTGTTGTCCATGTAAGATTCATTGTTTACTGAGAGATGATATAACATGCAACACAGATCTTCAGATTACAATGCGAACATCGATTAAACGGGTGTGAGTGCATGGTTGGTAACCGATAACGGTGGTTCTGTGTTTGATCAGGCTCGATAATGGACAACATTCAACGAGTCGCACTGCTAATAAATGTAAGGAAAATATGTAATGGGTATTAGCACAAGGACAGATCCTCCTTTCATTAAAACCCGCTTGGCCAGACATAACCTCTCACAGCGAAATGTAAAGCTGCTCTGGTTTGCGAAACACAGGAGAAACCAAAATCACTACCAAAGGCGCATGGATAGAATATAAATGATCATCAGAAGATGTATTTGACCAAAAGTTTTGCTTATAAAATGTAAATGAACTGGTTTTGCATGATTACTGACATCCAAATGACTGCTACACTTACATGAAGACAAAGTAGGAGCCTTGTGAGACTTTTAGCCATAAAATGATGATCGATCTCATATTTCCTATGGTATGCATCTAGATTCATATAGACTGAATATGTTCTGGTTGAACGTGAATGAGAAATATTGAGTGAATATCAAAGACGCAAGACTTAAAGCAGAGGCCCTTGTTTGAATTATTTAATGAGCCAGAAATACCACCCCATGGGACCAATATTTCGTGTGACAGAGTACACTGCTGATGACGTCACTGAGGCCGCATCATAAGAAAACAAGGCAAGGCTTTAGAATCATTTTTTTGTAAAAGATTGTGTCCAACTAGTTATAGCATAGTATTTTTGCATAAAAAGAATCAGAATTAAATTCTTATGGACCGTTTTCTTTAAATATAATTTGTATGTTATAATGAACATGGGATAAATGTAATTCACAAAAATATTTTACTCTATGGACCCACAGTCATTAAGATATCTGTCTTGATAAATACACATATGTTTTGTACATATATATTTTATATGTTCCTAACGAAAGGATCCTATTTTCTATGTTAAATTACAATTCGACAAAGTAGACACACAATAAGCAGATTAAGTCATCCGAACCACTGCTTCCATACATCTAGTTTTTAATGGCTGGACCGGTTTTGGGACGCCAATGAAATGTTTTAAGTAAATGTTGAACCAAGTGGTCCACATCCTCGTGTTTAGTCCAACTGCCGAGTCGAGCTCAGCTATCAAATAAGGCGATAATAGCGACAAGAAATTATCAACGAACACAACTGTATTCTGCCGAACTCGGTATTCACTAAGCAAGATAGTTGCAATTCCCAACCATCTCACCAAAGTGGAACGGGGCCCGATCCAAAAGCCAGACCACCAATCTCTTTATTTAAATCATTTATGCACTTCAACTCGATCCTATAAGGGCGAGCCAAACGAGTCGAATTCGTGCATTTACATTAAATATTAAAAATAATAATAAAACCAAATTTACAAATTTTTATATTTTGTGAAAATGTTTCTTCAAATACTTATGCTTATTCTTATAAAAGTTAAAAGATTACATAAAATAAATTATTATAGTTATATTTACATATTTTTTATTTTATTTTGCAACGATTTACATTATTATTATTTTATTTTATTAAAAATAATTATTTAATAATCCACATTTTTCTATAAACAAATATTTTATATTTTTCATAATAGAAAACTAATATTTTTAATAATTAAAAATAATCATTAAAATATTTAAAATAAAAAATGAGCAAAATAGGTCAAGTGGGCTGGCCATCGAATTAGGCTCATTATCCCACCTCTACCTACATGTTAGATGGTTATACTTGGAAATTTTAATGCTACGAAAGATTTACACACACACACACATATATATATATATATATATGATATATATGCTAATGTCATTTTTTTCATAAATAATATTTTTGGGTAATCCCCACCATTTCTGGCATTTTCTTTGTATCATTTTTCTCTTGGTATGGAGAGATCCATTTTCTTAGATTTGCAACTTTCTATCCGTCCATTTCTAACCTTTCTCATCAATCATCAAAACAAGACAAAATAGCTTTCGTATTTGAAGTAGTCATATGTAACTCAATCTCATTCACACACACTCAAAAAACCAAAACAACTTGAATTTTTTTAATTTCCTGATAAATAATATAATTCATTATATGTTATCCACTAATGTTTAAAAATCTAGCGATTATCGGGGATCTGGAAAATTATCGATTCATTAATTCACTGTCAAATCAATCTTCAAATCGCGATCGAATCAACACTGAATATATAATTTTATATTTTAAGAACTTAAAATAATTTTAAGTAAAATTTAAAATATGTATGTAAAATATTAATATTTATAAGTTTATTTGTTGATTTATATAGTATATTATAATTTTTTAAATTTATAAATAATATATATAGCATCTATATATTATTTTGATAGAAAATAAAATCTAATATAACAATATTATATTTTATTAAATAAATATATATATGTTATATATATATATATATATATATATATATATATATAAAGTATTTAATCCTTTGAAAATTTCATTACGTTTCCATTTTTTCTTTTCTCACAAAGCTACATCTGAGAGAGGCGATGATTTTTCTCAAGGATGACCGTCGCCTGACGTACGTAATCACAAGCCGCTCAGCGGTGCATATTACCATCTCATGGCGGCCACAGACGGCTCGTTATAATGGCTGTTTCGCTATGACACGCGACGTTTATTTGCAAGCCAGCTGACACGAAGTAAAATATATACAATCGTAGATAATGGGGACAAATAACACAGCACATACTACGTAACTGTAAAGAATAGTGATTTTCATCAAATGTATGCAGGCTTTGAAAGAGATTCATTACGCTATTAACATAGATGCCGTTTCAATCCTTTACGTTTTTAGCTGGTTTTATACGTTATCGATATATTGGTATCAATCAATAAAATTATTTTTCTCTAAAGTTTGAAAATTTCAAAGAATTATTTACCAATATATAATTACTTGTCAATTTAAAACATAAGGCAGCACTAAAGTCATCAAGAAATGAACAGAACAAGGAAATTAATGTTCATTAGTCTTATTTATTTATTTATTTATTTGAATGAGATAAGAATTATTTTAACAAATTGATTAAATGAGCCATCCAAACTTTTATTGATATTAATTATTTATAAGTAAAATAATATGATTAAGTAATTTTATTCATCCAGGTATAGATGGTATACATGCAGGATTTTGCCAAATTCCTTGTATCCTAGTTGAGACCTTCAAGCACGCCATGATTTCATTACTGAGAGCTTCCAGAGGGATCCAATGACACTGTTGGTCCTAATTCCTAAAGTCAAGTTTCCAGAACTGATTTCCCAATTCCGCCCAATTAGTTTGTGTAATGTGGGGTACAAGGTGATCACCAAAACATTGACAAACAAAATAAAGGAGATCATGCCAACCTTGGTAGCACCAAACCAAAGCAGCTTTGTTCTGGGAGGCTAAATTGTAGATCATATCATCATCTGCACGCCTAAACCTCGGGTCATTGACCACTGTCAACCTACTAAAGACTTGCATCGTTCAAACACTCACATTTTCACGAAAATTCGGCAGAGTCTCCTTCAGACAAGAAATGCCACCCACATAAACCCGTATATCCCGCTCCAAAATAACAATATAACTAAATATATCCAATCACATTTAGTAATACGGCTACTGTACTCTTCATAAACAATACTCACATAGTACCAATCCATATAATTCAATAGTTACAAGAGCATATGTTTTTTTTACTCTTATACAACATATATCAAACTTATGTAGCCTAATATATTAAGCAATCAAGAACTAAAAAGCGAAATCTCCGACTTTCTTCTAATCTCGCCCTGTGACGTAGTCATTCCCGCACGCTCCTTGCACTGCAGTGGGCACATTCCTCTATTGCACAGCCATTTAGGCTTAATAGCCCTGGTACGGTACTTCACCAATTCCAAGTCAAGCAAAGGCAACGTTCCAAATTAAACATTACATCTGCCAGAACAGACGATCCTACTTGAATGTCTATACGACCTAACTCGTGATCCCGAGTCCACTGATTTCCTTTCACACTCAGCCGCCTCGTATTTGCATCATTATATTTATTCGTTGTTTGTGGACAACCCTCCGACGTTGTATATACTTCAATCAAGCCCGACGACGATATATCATTTGCTTGTGTACTACCCCTACGACACACCGCAACCCGACGATTGACATATTTGTTTGGTGATCTACCTTCAACCGTTTTCGATTCTATTTACGATTCACTCCTATGGGGCTCCCATTGTTCAACACAATGAATGCACTGTATGCTAACCCTAATGTAATGATCTGGTATGTAAATATAGAGATACAAATAATCAACTCACACAATCATGTCATAACCATCAATTCATACATCAAATAGTCACGCTTAACGATCAAACACGAATAATTAATTTAAACTACTCACCACTCCACATATTACTAAAATATATTTTGGGAATCGCTTCTGAATAGTGAAACCTCTTACTATTCCCTAAAAACACAAAACACTCGCTCACTTAGTGAACCCTGCTTCATACCATTTCCCATTTTTCATCTCAAGCATAGAATTTTATCAATGCAATAATTCAAATATTTTCATTAATGTAAAAGAAATGAATAAATTTTCCTGACCGCCTACCGGATGATTAAAATCCCAAAAAATTCCTAACACCGGGTCCCAAAGACCGACAGACTGTTCCTTCAATTTTTCCTATTCAACCTAAACATCATAGAAAGACTTAAATTAATAAACTCCGCAGTGAGAACCCTCACCTCCTGAGTTCGATAAACCTCTAACTGCACCCACGCTGCCCCTCTCCGCGTAAACAGCTTCCTTTTGTCCCGAAGACCACCGATCTACCTGGATCGTCGTATTTTTGTATATAAGCTTCCAGTTAAATTCTCTCAAAAAGAAGGCTACTGGATCTCCCATTTCTGTTCTCACGTTTTTCCTCTTGGTTTAACGATTTGGTACAACTGCACAACACTTTGTCATTTGAGTTAATCCAATTCCCACCAATTATTCTTCTTTCCGCTTTGACATTCGATACCATCTCTACTACTTCCATGATCATTATCTACTCACACCAATTTACAGCACATAAGACGCTGTTATACGCGACCCTCTGTCACCAAATCAAGCTACAAGACCGACCCACGCCGAAAACTGGCCAACCCGATTACTTAATATTACTGGGCTCCACGTTACAGCCAGATTTCATGACCATTCCAACTGGTGAAATCCGTTTCACATCCCGAGATCTGTAGACAAATTATTTGATTTTTTAAATCAAATTAACACCAGAATCGGAATATTGATGACTATCAAATCACTTCTGCCCATATCATCACAGCAGGTCCTCCATTAATGCAAACAAGAGAATAGTTTTACAGCCCATCAAATTGATCCTGAGTGTCAAGATCTGCCTTCATGATCTCATCCAGTCACTTTGACAAAGTTTGAAATCCTGCTAGAATATTGCACAGTTTCGAACCTAGAACGTCAGGGATGGTAATGGCAAAGCTTAGATTTGGTTTCAACCTCTATGTGTTCTATTGTATCATACCCCCAGAGCTTTGGCCCTGCCTGAAAAGTGTTAAATGTGCAGATCTCAAGTAGCCATTTGAGGAGAGCAACCCACAAGTTCTTCTGATAGTGGTCCCAACTTTAGTCCATCTTATTTTTTAAAGATGAATCACCACTGTGAAGCTTCAGTTAGTTCTGGATCCGATTATCATAACTCAAACTTTGCCCATGCCCAGCTTGAAATTCTGCTCAGAAACCATACTTCGTGATGGAAAATGTGGTGAAAGATCTCCCAGCCTTGTGTCTGATCACATCCAGCTGGGTGGGCACTGAAGCACCTCAACTGTCATTTGTTGGCTCATTCGCCTTTGCCAGCAAATCCTAATTCAATTTGGTGATTGAGTAGCCAAAACCAAAGATGTTAATCATTCTATACTGTAGTCATACTCCCTTAACCATGCCTTTCTCATCACCAACTAAAACAATATTGTCGTTGATGGTGAGAAATTCTAGGTGGACTGAGTCTACGCAAGAAAACCACCTTGTCGCTCTGAAGAAGGTCAACGAGAAAGAACAAGGGGGATTGGGTTTGAAAGGTATAGCATGAACCCATTTATACAAAGTTTATGGCGCTGGTGTGCTGAATAAGAGTCTTCTAGTAAAGGTAATTGCTAAAAATATTTCAGAGGGAAATCTCTGGTCTCTGAGAAACTAACAAAAGTGAAGGCCCTCAATACATGGAGGGGAATAGTTATGGTAGCTGAAATACTTCCCAAAGGAGCGTAGGGGTGCTTGCAATGTTAGGGACACTTTTTGGTGGGACTTGCAGGGCTGGGGTTCTACTGGACATAGCGCCACCTAAGAGATCCTGATGGCTTACTCTTATAGAATGCTCAGGGACTATTGGACACTGAATAGTGAGTGAAATGGGAGAAAATATCTGATTGCTACCCTCCATGCTGAACACCTCCAAGCAGCCACACTAGTAAGACAAGATAATGAACGAACTGATGGAATCTGTTGGGGTCTCAACACTGATGGAAAATTTACAGTGAAGTCAGCCTACACTCTAGCCAAACAGAACAATAACACGACCCAAGTTGGGAGTTGGCAGCAGATATGGAATCTGAAAGTTCCACAAAGAATCCAAACCTTCGCTTGGTTGCTACACCATGGAAAATTTTTGACAAACCAGAGGAGAGCCTGAGGGGCCTCACTCTCAATCCTATTAAAACACCGCCTCTGGTTATATGTTAGACCACGCTGTTTCGAGAGGGGCCATAGTTTCAACCTAAATACCGGGATAAATGAGACGTGGAAGATCCATTTCCGTGCACCGTGGTGCCAGACAGACCGGTGCAAATGGTCACAGGTTGCGAAGTTTTTCACATTTTATCAAGAGTTGTATTCTGCTTTTACTTATGTAAGTATGCCTTCTGCTTGTTGGTACCAAAGAAGGGGCATCCTCTCGCTTTTAGTGGTGTTGCGCTAGAGGTCGTGGGCTACTTGTTTTCCTTTTTATTTCGTTTGAAGTGTATCGTGAGCATATTTAAGCAATTCAAGAATTATTAAGGATTATGCAAGTTTTATTCCTGTTCTCGTGGTCTTGTTCTCAACTCGAAGAGAACTATTTTTGCCTTACACCAAGCACGTATTCCATCATCAATGAGCAAGGTTTGTATGGGTTAATATGAGCGTATCGAAAGGCTTGGAAGCTGGATCAGGAGTACAAGAGGCTACACAGCAGAGTTTCTAAGATACGACCGGGGCTTGGCCATGTGGAAGAAACTTCAACCGCCTCCGATGTCTACAGCAAACTGCAGAATCCCACCCACTAAACCATTACCGAGAAGGCAACGAAGGAGGACGATCGGCGAACTCAGCCAACAAAACTGAATTCCCTCATTTTCTGTGAGATGATCCACTGGGAATGGTTCAACCGTGTGAATTCAATTTTTCGAGTTCAAATACGCCGCCTGTGAAGGTTTTTCGTCACTTGAGGAGGCCATTGCGGCAAAGGGATTCGTAGGACATTCCAGAAGACGGCTGGCAGCCTCGTGGATGAATTTCGAGATGAACTCGCTCGCTTCGGCCTTCTAGAGGCGAGACTTTGACGAAGACTTTCGAGGGTCGATAGACTAGTCTCGCAAGTAACACTGAGAATTCAGGCTGGGTAACTAAGTTAGAGGCTTGACACAACGAGCTCTTGTAGAACTTTCACAGGAGCTTAGCATGACATCTCTGAGTAGGCACTGATGTTCAAGCCCCACCTTAAGAGTATAATTAGTTTAGCGAGAATGAAGGATGATCAATTGGACTGCACAAAGGAGGCCTGTAAGACCTCACCACTCAATGTAGCCCCTAGCTCTTCCCCCTAATAATCGAAAGTAACACTCTAACTCCGCCTTGCCCTGAGGCCACTTATCGGGAAGAATGCACTGAGAAGATTCACTGAGTGTTTAATCTGTAACACCATTTTATCAAGAATAAATATGTCGTACTACCTACTCATACGAAAGCCGCAGACAAGGCAAATCCTATTATGCGATGATGTCACCTAAGAACAACTAGTTGATGAGATTCACGAAGGCCTCTTGAACCGGAATTGCATGCACTAACAAGATGGACAGCCCCAAACCATGCGAATCACAAATAAATCGCCACGACGCCATCAGATTAATCGATAGCTGACGACCACAATTTCATTAGTGAGCTGCATATTGACCATTACAGACACCCAGAAAATTTACTCAACCTTCACGCCTGAGCTGCTAATGGAGAAAATCTCAAATGTCAAGGGAGGTTTGAGGAGGTACAAATCGATTTACACGACACCATTTTTTCATTAACCTTATTCTCACTCACAGGTTAGACGCGGCCTGGAATTCAATGGCTTGAAACTCTTGGTTCTGGTGTGTGATTGGAGGAAGTTAACCGGTAACGTGTGTGGAAAACCAAACTAAAAAATTGGTGGGCATCGACTTAAAAATGTCCAAGCAAAGATCAATTGAAGAGATAACCAAGGAACGTCCTAGCCATGCTCGCTTATCAGCCTGCTGTCGCCTTCCAAACAGAACTGAATAGCAGCATCACCGTTTGCACAGCAAGATGGCAATTTCAGATTTATTCATCGCTTCTCTCTGCTTACTCAACACCAACACGAGAGGTCGACCACGACATTGCTCCCACAAGGAACCGAACAGACACGTTCTACTCTTGCCGTATATGCGCATCATCAAGAACGAGGATCGAAGCGCATCCAAGATATGCCGCAATCCGGCTTGTGCGACCCAAGACTAGCCCCTTCCTTCTCGTCGCTCAGACATTTAAAAGAAAGACGGAACTCCGCGATTTCAGGACAGACATTATCACACGCCACGCTGAACCGCGAAGACTACTTCCATTCCTACAAAGGGACGATATGTTAGATGAACTTCCTACGGAGTTTATTTTACCAAGCTTGATCTCGAGGCGTGATACCATCAGGTACGAGCAACCATGTGATATCCATAAAATCGCTTTTCGAACGCATAATGGGTATTACGAGTACTTATTATGCCCTTCTGCTTTTTATGTAACGCACCTTCCACATTTCAAGCTACTAATGAACTCCATCTTTCGACATCATCTTCAAAATTCAGATAGTTTTCTTTGATGTGATATTTGGATCTGAGTAGTCCTGACTGACCGCATTTAGTGCATGGGCAACCAAATATCGAGAGGCAACATAGATTCTTTGTTAAAGCTAGCAAATGTGCATTCGGGCAATAAGACCAGAGCATTTGAGCATCATCACTGTTCAGGCGGAAGGTGGATGAACATACCGCTATAAGATACTTGACCTCACCTACTAACATTTCGAATCGCATGGGCTTGTGGTTTGACAAAGTTATTGACGAAAGTTCGCTCAAAGACTACTTCAAGATTATCGCCACCCCCTCACCGCTTCGCGCCACCGATGGCATGAAGAAGTCGAGAACGCTTCTCTGCTCTCAAACAGCCATGACGCATCATTAATCGATATTAACTATTTAAACTTCAACGATGTTTTCACTATTGAAACAGATGCATCCTCGAGAAGGAATTGAGCTGACCACCAACAAGGCAAACCAGTTGGCATACATGAGTCGAGCCTCGACGACGTGTGTGCATGGTCGACGACGCTTAAGGAGAGATGTTTAGCTATCGTCGAAGCCATACAGACTGGCGGCCTTACCCGCCAAATTTCTTTATTCAGACCGACCAACGTTAAATTTCAACATTTTCTATACTGTTCACATAACAATCTGAGCAACAAAATGGGTTGCTGCTCTCACACAATTGACGAAATTTAACACAGATCTGGTCAGAGAATCTCGTGAATAGCTCTTCCGTGAAACAGATGTATCCATTCTTCCATGGAATTTATCAAGAAGTTAGCTTATGGGAGAAATTAAAGAAGCGCAAAGAAGACCACACATTCAAATAAAGGGCCTGCATCATTGAGAGTAACTGGGGACTTATATGGTTTACTGTCCATTAGTGGAGGTCAGACCGAACAACCTTAAGGGCACGAAATGCATGACACCGTGCAACACCAAGGTCCTAAGAACATTCAGAAGCTGGGATAACAGCTTATTGCCCAAAATGCATAAATCAGAGCAAGACTATACCAAGTGGCGCGAGGCGCCGTAAAATAAAAAGCCGAGACATTAGCTCCAAATTGGCTTCTTAACCGCTGCCAACCCGTGCCAAGTACGGGACGAGATCACCTCTTAGACTTTATCAGGCCTACCTGGGCTCACACATGAAAGGACACCATCATGGTGGTTGTCGATGCACTTAGTGTTCATTCTTACTTTGTCATCCTTTTACTGCAAATTGTAGAAGAAAATTTTGAAGGGGATTACTGAAAGTTTATGTATGTCGATCGAATGTTAAGGATCAACCCAATCTTCACTAAGACTTGAAGGGAATTTTGTTATCTGCAATTGGGCCATAGCCAAATCATACCAATTTACATTTGATGCTGCTGGAGTCATCAATCGTCGTCGAACACACTCTCCTAAGTGTTTTGTTCATCGCGGGCCACTAAATGGAGTGGCTATTTACCTGGCTTAATACCGGTATAATACGACATACCATATTTCCGCAGGATGACTTTCAGACTTATAAGATTGCTCTCTCCTGACCTTGACGCCAGACAAAGATGGATTCTCGCCGGGTACATGAAGTGAACCAAAGAACTTATAACCCGGATGAATCGCTACGGCGGTCCGAAAAGCCAACTTAGAAAGATCGGGCAACGTACGAAGCAATGGCGATAAGAAGCGCAGAGATATTTCGTCGATGTCTACAGTACCGCGCGAAGACCCATACCGCCAAAGAACGGTCTTCAAACGAGTCCATCGTAAACTACAGTTTTCTTATTGACCCCATCGATCGAAGATCACTGTTGTATACAAATTACACTACTAAGGCTGCCAGACATCCTGTTTCACTGTCTCGCTCATTAAACTGCATCAGATTTGGCTGGAGAGAACATTGAAAAGTCACTGTGGCCGAAGTTACCAGCACGATTCCATCAAGAAGGGTGTCTACAGAGCCACAACCATTTTACTCACTGGCTGGCAAGTGGTGACCTCTAACTGATCAAGAAGGTTTAGTGTAATGAAACACTCTTCAAATTCGAAGAAGCAACATGGGAGCGAAAAGAAGTTACAAGAGATAAAGCTTCAATTCGGGACTCGAGGACAAGGATCCACTGACGGGGAGGAATTGTTGCACCAATGCCTGAGAGGGGCCATAAGCCAAATCCAAATACCGGGATAAATAAGACGTGAAGATCCATTTCTGCACGTGTGAAAGCAGAACAGACTGTGGGGCTGGCCACAGGTCACAGTTTTCCGTCATTTTTATTTCGTTAGTTGTATTCTCGCTTTACGTATAGGGCATGCTCACTTTTATGGTTGCCTAGCTAAAGGGGCATCCTTTAGTGGTGCCGCAGCTAGAGAGTTATGGTTGTTTTCCTCTTTACTTCGTTTGAAGTGTACTTGTCTCCGCTTATTTAAGGTAGCCTAAGAATTATTAAGGATTATGCAAGTTTATCTTCGTGGTCTTGCTCACCCAAGAGAATCTATTCTTTCGCTTTTACAATTCTGCCATCGACTGCTCTCGATGCACCCGACACTACTCTATGCAAGGTCCGTATTGACACGCGGGACACGCACCTGATACGCTGTTTGAGATGTTGGTCCATGACGCCACTGCAGCAGATTTTACTGATCAAACAAATGAGGTCAACTCGAGCCTGGATACTACTTCTGACACTCATGAGACACCTACTGGACACGACGAGATGACATTGACACCTACGTAGCGTATTTTTTTGGCTTTTCATTCTTGGGCTTAAAAAACCTAATTCGACGGGTCTTTCCCCAAACAAGTCAAATACACAATACAAACCACACCAAGAAATCGATTGCCGACTTCGACCGTGGGAAGCGAGAGACCTGAGAGAGTGAGTGACGACGAAGTTTGACGACGCCGGATTGACACCCCGATAACGCCGAGAAAAGAGGTGTGTGTTCACAAAACGTGCTAATCGAAATGTTTCTTTTTTTTCTTCTTTTTTTTTTTCAGACAACTGAGACTGAGACAATTGACAAGGATTGAATCGATCGATCGATTTGGGTTTTTTTTTTCACTAGATTGCATTTTTTTCTCATGATTCATGAAACTACTGAATTAGTGGTTACTGGGGTCATTCAAATTGAGATTGTGCAAAAAGAAAAAGAAAAGAGGGAAGAAGGAATAGAAGAGGAGGGGGACTGGGAGCGCACCTGTATGTGGGAAAAAAATGTGTGATTAGATTACTGTACTGTAAGGATTTTGTCGAAGAGAGGTGAGGGACCGAGTTTAACCAAAAAAATTTCCATTTTGGAATTTGAAACGTAAAGAGAGGTGATGGACTTATTGCGTGTCAGAGGAACTAGAAGTTAGGAACTGGGAGTGGGAGGACACACGTGACGTTTCATGTAGCCCAAGGATCGGGACGCTCGTTCTCCGAACCCGATCGACGAATTTCTTTCTCCCCTGTTTTTTGTTTTACTTTTCCATTCATTTTCCATGTTTTTTTCTTGACTCTTCCTAAGAAAAGGCCCAATACACTTTAAAGAAAAGGCCCAAAACACTTTAAATAAAAGGTTCAGAAACATACCTTAAATATTGTAAATAAAAGGCCCAAATCATTTTAAATAAAAGGTTTAAAACAAGATTAAATAAAAGACCTAGGCCTAAATAGTTTTATTATGCTCAGGTTTCTACTTGACGCCTATTGTCGATTTTGTTGTATTTTGGTCGTGATTTTTGCCGCATTTTGAGATTTCAAACAAAATGTGAAGTCAAAGTTGATAAAATGAATGTAGTTTGAAGTTGAAATTGTCAATAATGCAATTTATTTATTTTTATTTATTTTTCATTATTTAATTGCCTTTATGCACACTCGCTTTTTTGATGTTTATTAAAGTGAAAAGGGATTAGTGGAGAAACAATTAGATTAGATTGTTTTATAATTTATTTGACTTCAATGAATACAAACATGCAAATTTTATGGAATTAGCCTAATTCAATTAGGTTTGTGGATGGATAAAAATTAGATTGATCATTTTGAAATAATTAGATTAATTTTAAATGTACATTCTTTTATGATGCACTATACAATGAGTAGTACTCGAGTCTTCATGATCAACAAATAATCAAGATGACAATGCTCCATTATGGAGGTTCACACGAAGAAGCGAAATCGTAGTGTTGGGAGGAAATATCGCTTTCAATGCACTTTTGTAGACAAATATGTAAAGGGTCATATTATAGAGTCAAGGCTCGTTCCGCTGAAAATTAAAGGGGCCGGTCAGATTCTGGTACCAAAGCAAATAACAACGAAAATTTAGCTCTAGATGTTACAGATATAATAACAGCAGTGAAACAATATAATCTCAAGCAAGTTCCTTTTACTCCACATCAAGCAACAGAATTTTAATTTCAATATTCTCTTCTAGTGTTATGTCGTTGCTATTGATCCAAAAGGAGAAAGGGGTTCATTGGATCAATTGAGAAGGCATTCAATACGTGGGTGCACAAACAGCCGACAAGGGAGGCCTAGGATAAGCTTTACACTCAAATACCTTTCACTTTGTCAACTTTATGCTCTGGGGCTTTTTAAAAAGTGTAAAGTCAACTCTGTGTTATAATATCCCACCAGGCTTATAATGCATTAAGAACTACATTATTATAAGGAGAAGAGTAATATCGAGAATTTATTTCCAGAACCAATCAAGTAAGACTGAATGAGAAAGGAGTGAGCGCTTGCAAGGATGGGTGGTCGATGTTCAAAGAAGACCACTTATTACCATCATGGCGGTTTCGTAAAGTGGGCCAATGTTTTCAAAGCACAACCGTGTATGGGAGACTAAGGACAAGCAATTTATAGCTGATTTGTTTGATTAACACTATACAAGATTTATCCCCAGAAGTTTAGAGAGAACTTGTTAATGTCAGTAGCCTTGCAAAGCAAGTAGGGACACATTGTGGAAGCAAAGTTTCGACATATCTTTTGGACCCCTTGTGTGGTTCATACTCTCAATCTTGCTTTAAAGAACATTTGTGCACCATCAACACACCAAGATATGATGATGTGATGGAAAATGTGGTTGATTCCTCAGTTTTAAGTGATGTTCCCCTTCATCAAGAATTTCATGTTATGAATCTGATGCAGCAGATTTGTCAATGGAACACACCCATAGCTGAAGTTACTTTCAGTGGCCGATACACGTTTTGCTTCAACTATTGTTATGCTTAAACGATTTAAGACAATAAAAAGAGGCTTTGAGCAATTAGTGATAAGTGAAGAATGGATATGTATAAAGAAGATGATGTAGTGAAAGCTAAAGAAGTAAAGGAGGAAACCAAATGAAGACTTTTGGATGGATGTGATTATATCCTCACGATACCCACATGAGAGATGCTTCGATTAATGACACCACAAAACCCTACCTTCACAATATTTACGAATGCATGATTCGATAAACGAAAAGTGAAGGAAGTCATTTATAAGAAAGAACATAAAGCTTCACAGAAAATCTATGTATAATTAAGATTCATTAGTTAAATATTTGAGTTTTGATTGAAAGTTTTAATCATATTTGAACTATATGAATCGCTTTTTTAATTATACTTGTAGGTTTTTTGATGTGAATGGAATTGGAAAGATGGACAAAAGTTTCACACACCTTACATTCCTTAGCTCATTCCTTAAATCCAAGGTAATCTTAAGAGTTTAAATTGTAGGCTTTGATAATTGAAATATAAATTATATTCTATGAAATTTAACTTTTTATAAATTATGTCATAACTCAACTGTGGCTATAGTCAACAATGGCTTGATGAGTCTCTTGATCGTGCCCACCACATCGAGATGATTGCAGTAAGAGCAAAGAAAAAATGTTTTGAGAGATATTTTTCAAGTGTAGTTGAAAGGAGGCGAGTAAATGAAGAGATGCTATTTTTTCTCTCATGATCCATGGAAGATTTTTCTAGTAGTTTATCTCCATCAATGACAAAGAGCATATTGAGTCCATTAAATGGTGGATTGTTCATGGAACTTCCGCACTAATGCTTCAATCTATAGCATCAAATTGTTAGACAACCTTGTTTCATCCTCATGTTGTGAAGAAATTCTGAGCACATATAATTTCATCCACTCCATGAAGAGAAACAAGTTGACACCCCAAAGAGCTTGAGGACTTATTGGTCTCATAAATAACTCGACTCTCACAAGGAGATCTCCAAACTATAATGAAGGTGAATCTAAAATGTATACTGAGGAGATGGTTTTGACTCTGTTGATAGAGAATGCTGGAATTCTTGAGATTAATCTTTCTCTTACGAACCCGAGCCGAAGCCATGTTATTTGATTCAGAAGGAAATGCTAGTTCCTAGTTTTAGTATTATTTTGTTATTTTTAATATTTAAGAACAATGTTTTGTTTGAGCACTTGTTTTTATTTATCTAAATTGCTTAAAGACAATATTTAAGAATAATTATTTTCTATTTTATCTTTATTATGCCTATCTTGCGTATCCGTATCCTAGTTTTTTAAAATTTGTCAGGTCCCCCAGTCCTCGTCAATTACTGGCCAGACCTCAGATTCAGTCCAGGCTTTGCTGACTGGACCTACTATTATATCAAGACCTAGATCATATTTTGAACCTGACTCAAGATGCAATCTTGGGTCAATTGAGGACGGAGACGTCTCTAGATTGCCAGAGAACTCTCCTGCCTGACTGGTCTGCTAGAATTTGACGTAGGTAAAGAATCAGGCAATGGAAGGGGAGTGGAAGGATTTGTTCACCATTTTCCTATGGTGGGTTTGAATGAGAAACAGCCTGATCTTCAATAACAAAGACGTTGAATTGGAAGCGAAGGTCCACTTCGTAAGAGAATACTTCCGATAGGTGCATGCAGTTCTCTCTAACTAGAACATCATGCAGGGAGGCAAAGGACGTTATGTAACAAAGTGGATTGGATGGTCCCCCCACAGTAGAGATGGGTTACTCTTAACACTGATGATTACTACCAAAAGGAGAGTAATTTAGCAAGAGGCGGCAGCATATTAACAGATTACACCGGAAATTGGCTGGTGGTCATTATATTGGCACCTGCTCTGCGGTGGCCGAACTCTGGGCTTTGATTCATGGCCTGACTGTAGTGAGAAGAGCATACAATGCCCAGTTGTAGAGATTAACTCTCTCATTAGTCATACACGTGGATCACAAAACAAGAACTCAAGACTACTGATACTCTAATCTGGTTACCGAATGCAAGCACCTTATCAAAAGAAGTTGGGCAGTCGACTTTTACAACATGCCTTAGAAAGGAATCAAGCAGTAGATTTCTAGTAGCAGTCCGCTAGCAAAATGGGGTAGTTCAAGTCTGGCATCTCCCCCACAGGGCCTGGGCACTCTCCGGCAAGATTTGATGTGTATTCTCTGGCCAAGGGGAATACAATGTAATGCATAGTTGCTCGGGGTTACCTCCTTTCGTTTTAAAAAAAGTAACCCTTATGTAATTCTTTGTCTATGGACCATTCTCATAGACATAAATAATATAAAGACGCTTTAATTAATATTATGATTTGAAATTTTTTGCATTTAAAAATGTTAATTAGAAAGCGTGTCAAGTCGTTACTACTGACTAGGGTTAAAGGGGCGTTGAGCACAACAATGAGAAGTCCTCTTGGTGGATATATATAGAGAGTGACTTAACCCTTCTTTTTCCCTTTGTATCTCCCAAAGACAGAGAAACAGAAAACACAGATATGAGGCGTTTTCATTCCTATTTGCAAGAGCATCATTTGACATTTAGATTCTAAGATCTGTCTAACATTCACTAAATTCCCTAATCAACACCCAACATACCCCATATCTTTGGGCTCCCACCCAGAACTGTTCTTCCAATGATGTTATCTTTGTTAGAAAATTACGTTAACCAATAACCTTCTTTATGTCTTGATCTAGATTAATGCGGAATGAAAATCACACTATAGATGAGAGGGTTCAGAATGTCTTCCACTATGTGGATCAGTGACTCGCTGGACCCAGTACTCTAGAAGACGAAGTGGCTTCAGGATCACGCATTCCATCTTCCTCTTCCCTAAGCTCCTCACGTACCTCTTCAGTGAACTTCTGGTTTTACGAGAACTAGATGGATGAGAATGAGTTTGGCTTTCTCTCCCCTTTTATAGTAAAACCGTGGTCCAATGAGTTTATTTCGAATGATCTGACCGTCCATCCCCATCTAGAGGATGTGGACTCAAAGGTCCGTATCTAAATTCTCACCACTTATCACATATGGGCCTAATAGTCAATACCTTACAGCCACCCACCCTGATAACCCTACAAGTTTGAGCCAAGATAAAATCTTGAACATTCTCCCACTCTGTTCAACATCAGAGGTTTTTAAAAGAATTTTTGTTTTAAAGCAAAAAAAAACATAATAATTTTTGATCATAGCAGAGTAACATGAAAATTCTTTTGTATACATTATTTTAGGAAAAACAATATGGACAATTAAATTTCAAACCTTATGTGATATCTTTTATACTTAAGTAAGATATCATAATTACATGAACTGGGCGCGATATTTTATTAAGTAACATTCTTCCACAATCAATAAATGTAGTTATTAACTTTTATTAAGTGCTTTATGGTGTTATTCTATGGTGGGTACTCACCTTAATGCAATAAAATCTCAAATATCTTTAGTGTACACAAAATGAGATAAACTAAATATTGCATTAAAATGGTTCGTAAGAGTTACAATAATGTCATGACCTTTTTTAATCATCAAAAGAGTTCATTGTCCCATTCTATCAACATGACTTTTATACAATTTCAAGTGAGCCCTTAGTCATGGGATCCTTCCGCCATTAGCAAGTGGTGCCTATATGCTCAATGTGATGATTTTACTTTCTCTGATGCTTTCTGCACCACTCAAGTACTTGAGACTAATGAAGCATGTGTTCACTTTCTTTTATTGTTCTTGAGAAGAAACACCGCTGCAAAAGATTATCACAAGCTATCAGGTACCTCGTATCCATCACTCTAAGCCCTCTCACGTACCTCTTCAACCATGTTCTGCTTGTTGCTTTATAGCATGCGACACAAATTCCCTCGCCTCCATAGTCGAGGATGTCAGAAGAGTCTCGGCTTGGTGCTTTTCCATGCCATCGCACCATATCACAACATAAAAAATGTAGCTCAAGTAGATTTCCTCGACCTATAAAACATAGTCCCAGATTCAGATATCCACCTGGGTCTGCATGATCTGACTCTCTCAGATGAAGACATAGTCTTGGTTCCTCTGAGATGATCTATGAATCTTCTTGGCACGTCCACTGTTTCATCCTGCATCATTTTGATATCTTTCCGGCCATTCTATCTGCTGAATGCAATGTCTCGTCTGGGTAAAACCCTAAATAGACCAGATCGTCAACTCTAGATGCATATGGAATATTCTTCATGATTCTAATTCCAGAGAATTAGACATTGTGACAAACTCTCCACTCATTACCTAATGAATAGTTATTGGAACCAGTACTTCATTTCTCATATTAAACCTTTCTACTTTATTACATAGCCTTCCAGATAAACTTCCCAAGATCTTTTAGATCTATTCCTTATGTATCTCAATTCCTAAAACATATGTAGAAGCTCCCTATATCTTTCATGTCAAATTTCAGAGAAATTGCTTGGTCTCCACTGGGTCCAGGTTATTACTGCCTACAAATATCAACATACAAGACTAGAACTGACTTGTTCCACCACCTTGATGGGAGATACATCGATCTACAATATTTTCTCAAAAACCTAATGAGGTAATGATATCGTGAAACTTCATATACCATTGTCGTGGAAGCTTGTTTTAGCTCGTATATAGACTTCTCTTAGTTTGACAAGATGATTACCTTTTTCAAATGAATCCTTCAGTCGAGCTGTAATACTTCTCCCCAAGCCTTCCATTCAGTAAATGCTGCTTACATCCATCCATGCCTAAATCGGGTTTGAGCTATAGCCATGATTATCCTTAGTGGAGTCCTTGAAACCGAGAGAAGGTGCTGATAATCAATGCCTCCTTGAAGGCTGAAACCTTTTGGCAATGTCTTGCCTTTATATCTTTCGATGTAGGCATCAGCTTTGGTCTTGATTCACTGGCAATTACCGCGATCGAAAACTTAGTAACTCTACTAGATCCCAGACTTGATTGTTTCAAGTTGATGACCATCCTTCATCAAACAGATCAAACCATTTTTCAATCTACGTCATGGTCAAAAGAAATAGGTCTTGATCAACTGCACATGGTTTGGTTCCCCAGAGCATATAAAGATAGTCATGGAATGGCCGACTCGACCCAGGATCTTCTAAGTCTGATTTGGTTAGTGATTGCAGGTGCCCCAAACTGACTTGTTGTCAGGTCCCCGAATGACTGCTCACTAACTACTCTTCATGAGAGTTCGCCAGGGAGGATCAAGATCACTCCTTCAGCGTCAGGATTCGAATAGGTAGTTGTTTCGAGAGCCATAAGAGGTATGTGCCCACCAAATTCAACACCACTAATTTAAAGTGCGATCTCAGATTCTTCTATCACAACTCTATGATAACCACTTCATCAAGATTATAATCCCCACAAATTCCATGATTCTGTGCTATGGTTTTTACAACTATATGGTGAGAGGGACACAAAACCTATAACCCTGGATCTTTTCTACAGCTAATTTAAGAAACCACCCAATCCCTTGGGTCACTTTCATGGCTGTACACTCTACTTTCATTTATTAGCCCATATATGCACATATTTAAACGAAGTCACCCATTCACTAGCCTGGGGTGTTAGAACCGACTGATGGAACCCTGCTCGAATGCACAAACTGCCTTCTGCAGTGGCGACCCACATGTTGGAGGGAGATTCTGCGACACTGTCAGCTCCACTGGCGTCCATCACTGCACGATTCTTTTCAGCTGGCAGCACCATTTGTCATGCCAGTGGTCGAGTATCAGCTACAACCCATTTCCTCAAGGAAGCAATAACAGTCTTTGGCCTGGTCTCAACTCACCATAATACTCACCACCCCATCTATCTGGTAATTTGATACTCAATCCAGACATTTCACTCCTGCTGCACTTTAGTTATCTAGTGCTTCGATTTGTCATTTAGAAGATGTGAGATACATGTATCTTTGTAAAATTATCAATAAGTGTGTATAAAATAATCTTCACCACATTGCAAATGGTCCAATGGGATCAAAGTGGTGACCATCTCTGAGTTTTAGATTTTCATTTTTATTGGACTTGTTGGTTGCTTTCCTTTATAATCCTAAACAGGTATCAAAGTCGCTGAAGTCAAGGTTTTGAATGACACCATCCTTCACTAACCTCTCTTTAGGCGCCTATGAGATGACCTAATCTCCAAGCCAAAATGTTTGGGATGATAGATTATTATCACACTGATATTACTTTCATTGTTATGCATTGTAAGGTGAAATACAAGACATTTTGGACCAAGATTTAAATATAAACCATCTGTTAATTTACTAAGAGCCAATAGGTAATTAACTTAATCTAAAGATACATCTTTAACCTGAAAACAAGTTCCGAGGCGCTAGTCTAGATACGAGATACTAGATTCTAAAGAAAATTAGAAGAGAAAAATGGTCCAATCATTGATCCATAATCCAGTCAGGTCTTACCACCTTCAACTTATTTATTCACTGACACGATAGTTCGCCTCTCATTAGGTTTCTTAAGTTTTGAAACCCCGCAGTAACAAAAGAGAAACATGGATTGTAGAACGAAAGTCAATCCACCATGTGTTATGTAAATCATGATAATTTAAAAATTTGATTCATAACACTAACCATGTCTACATTCTTTCTTCATTTTCTAAACATATCCATAATTTGATAATTTCTTTATTAGGACTTTTTTCTTTAAAACAATTGTGCTGTCTGCTTTATGGGGACATTATTAACTTTTGCCTTTATCTTTGATCACTTGACTGGTTGGTCAACTTTCTAGAGACAAGATTCACTGCTTCCACTTCAAGCCACCTCGTTTCCTCCCGACACACATGTTCAAGAATCTGACCACTATTTCTCCATAAACAGACTTAAATAAGAGAGAGCTACTTGGCAAGAAGTCACATAATGGGATCAGAATGACTCAAAATCACATCATGGCTTCTGGGCTGAGCAAACATCATTCCATTATATGTCCTCTCACATTTTGTGTCCCTTTTAACTCTTCATATAGAACACAATTTCGCCATTAGGTGCTGCTTGGGCTTTATCTGAGCCTACTTATTTAATGGCCCCACGCTCTTTAATGTCTCATTCGTGATAGATCCCCTTATGCTCTGGGTCGATGTGGGTCTTGATAACATCATACCGCACGATCGATCTCTCCCATCGCCTCGTATAATGCACAATGTTCCAAAGCTGTCTGTTGAGCTTCTGCCTATCTATACGAAGAGCGATTCAGATCCATACACCTAATGCGAGAAGGTTTATCTTTCCATAGTTTATAATTATCGCCGATTAATATGGGAATAAATCGAGTTGGACTGACGGTGTTAGTTACTACAGTGACAAAATTATATGCTTAATATAAGTTTAGCAACAATTATTATTAAATGGCATTATAGGAATTATTTACTTTATCTAATAACTAACCCACGCTAATTATTAGTGATAAAAATCCTGTCTCCCTTTGGGCAAAGACCGCTACCACATAGGATTTTATCTAACTTTATTTTATATAGCTAATAGGTGATATACGAAAACTAATAGTATCTGCACTGCAAGTATTAGTGGACCCATTAATCTCGTGATTCTATTACTATATTCCAATCATATTCTTATTATTTATCAGTCACTTCCCTGTGGGGCCGAGTGACCAATTTTAACCTTAAATATCATTGCAAAATGCATATTAGATTGCAAAATGCATATTAGATTTATTTGTAATTTAACGCACCCTATGGCAACGTTTCTGGAAAATCACATTATTAAGGTCAAGATGTTTCATACTCTGCATACTAATAATTTTAAACCTATAGTATTTAGTAGGTTCACAATAAAAGCATCAATGAAATCTCTCGATGTTATGGCTATTCTCAAATTTTTTTGCCAAAACTGGCCCAAAAAGTCGAAGTCAATTCTGATTTTAAATGCATTAAATATAAGTAATTAAAACTATTTATTGAAAATTATCATGATTTTTTTGAAATTCCATAACCCCAGTCTCATTATTGAAAATAAAAGGATTTTTGAAGTTCCATAACCCTGCCCCATTTATTGAAAATAAATAAGGGATTTTTTTTTGTACATAACCCCGTCCCTCTCTTCTCGTCTGCTCCTCTCCTTCCGCCTGCTCCGCCCCGTCAATAGACAGCTTCTTTCCCTGGTCACTCAACCCGCACCGCGGAAGCCGGTCGCTACCGTCTCAAGCCTTGAAGACTGTAGAGCATCCCTATGGGGAGATCTCTGCATTTGAGGGAACTGAATGGGAGGAACAAGAACCACATGGAGCTGCCGTCATTCCTATACAAAAACACGCCCAAATATCAAGGTGGAATAATTACAACAGATTTACAATGATCCAATCATGGACCCAAATAAAAATTACATAAAGAAGATTGAGATGACCGGCAACTCCCACAAATTTTCATCAGTTAATATCCATAAAACATTAAAGAGAAACCGAAAGCATGATCATATCTTTTATGCATGAATTTTTTCTCGCTCAATTAATTTATTTCATTACTGGCCACATTCAGAAGATCAAACATTCTATGGACACAGATCTCGGCTCGATACTGGTGTATTAGAGTGCTGCTAACCAATAACCTTCTTTACGCCTTCGATCTGCATTAATAGAATGAAAATCAAGACTTAGATTATAGGTTCAGAATTATACCTCCCACTATGGTGTAGATCTAGGTGACCGTCGAATCCCGATGAGGAAGACGGCGGTTTCAGGGAGATCTCACTTCCTCTTCCAAGCTCCTCACAATAAAGCACTCCTTCTCTCTAGTGAACTCGGTTTGATTTGAGAACTAGATGGGATGAGAAATCTAGATGGCTTCTCTCCCTTATAGTAAACCAGGGTCCAATGAGTTTATTCAATGATCTCGGACCGTCCATCCCTCCCATCGATGGATTTAAAGGTCCGCATCTAACCTCACCACTCTATCACATATGGGCCTAATAGTCATTCATTTATACTAATCACCCTATACAACCCTACAAGTTGGAGCTAATATAGAAAATCTAACAATTTAACCCTTCAATTTCATAATGGCTTCTCTCGAAGATGGGTTTGTCTCATTTTGAAATTCTAGAAAGCCCAGCTGATGTATGAGCATCTAGATCATCCTTCACCTTTTCGCTCCTATAATAAGATAAATCTCACAGGCACAGTTTTCTTAATCTAGCAGACTGCCCAGTGTGATAGAACCTCTTATGCCTAGTTGGGAATAATTTAGAGATACAACTAGGTGTCCATCGCATTCCTTTCCTGGTTTTGCAATTGCGTATCTCGTAATCATCACTGTACATGACATCAGGCTGTAATTCTTTGTTATTATCATCACATCAAAGTTGTTTCGTTAAGATGAGCTCAAGAATGTGTGAAGCCCTTTGTCGCTTTCTTTTGGCCGAGTCAAGGTTTCCTTGAGAGAACTCCTTCGATGAGGTGAAAACTTTATCATGATGATATCCACCATGAGGGTCGGAAGACCACCCTAAGGCCATGGAATTAGGTGAATTCCTTGGAGTAGTTTTTGGGCCAGGCTTGATTTGGTTGATATTTAGATCAAGCACTTCATCCTTTCGAGACCCCATTGATATGTGGATCCTGTGCTCGCTTGTGCATATGGTGATTGGCTGAGTATGCTTAGATGATGGATACTATTTGTGTTATCCCGACCGCTTGATTTTATAATAATGAACCATGTCACACTAGGCATACTTCCTTCCCTTTATTATGATATATACTTCATTCAAAGCATTATTAGCATTTAGAGTCACATGGACTTTTTGGGAAGTTCAGATCATCATGGTCATCCACGAGGTCTGACTAAGAGTCAGAGAATGACTCGTTATTCCGGGGCCACGCTCAAATCCATATGGTTCAAATTTCATGCTATAGTGCATATCTTTAATTAATCGCCCAATGTCAAAGTGGTCTATAGTGATTTTGTATTTATTATATTTAGTGGGTGCTCAATGAGGTTATCTTTAGTTGGTATTTAGTGTCGCTTGTTCTTTAGTTGCTATTTTCAAAGGCGCTTATCTTTAATGTGTCCGCTTCAATGTCTTTAGCTCACGTCAAAGGTCTATATCTCTTAACTGGTGTTCAAGATCGCTTATCCACTGGCGTTTCATGTCTGTTCCTTTAGTCAAAATTAGCTGCCACAAGATCTCTTTAGTTGTGTTCGTCTGTCTTCTTTGAATGGTACTTAATGCTCATCTTTAGTCGGGCGCTTGCTGGCATTGTCTTTGAAGCTCGCGCCTGCCATTATCATTAGTTGGTATCTGTCATTGTCTTGGCTTGACGTCAATGTCGTTATCTTTAGTTGGTTTCTGTCGCTTGTCTTTATCCGACGCTTAGCGCTTCCAGATTCTTTAGTTGGCATCTGTCATTGCCTTTAGTCAGCATTTAGTGTCGTTGTCTTTAATTGCATTCAATGTCTTGTCTTTAGCTTCATGCTCAGCACATTATTATTTTCGCCAGCGCTCAGCCATATGTTCACTTAGCATTCGAGTCGTTATCTTTAGTCGGGCGCTCAAAGGTCGTTTGTTTTTAGTTGGTGTTCAATGTTGTTGTCACTGGTACGTCATTATCTTTAATATGCTTAGTCCCGTTATAGGTCTTAGTCACTGCTCAAAGGTCATTGACTTTGGTTGTCGTCTGTCTTTCGTGAAGTGCTTAGGCTGTTATCTTCACCTATGTTCAATGCCATATTTAGTTTAGCCGCCCAAGCACGTTGTCTCTTTAGTTCGCTGCCTCACTGTAGTATTAGTTCTAAGTCCAATGCCATTATTTTCAGTTTGGGATTTAGATCTGTCCTTCCCAACTTGGCGCTCATAGCCATTCTTATAAGTTCTTCATTAAGAATCATGGAGGGATGTCCATAGTCTATGCCATTATGTTTCTTGTTTTGAGGTCCCTTGCGGTTCAAGAATTTCATAAGATTTTATCAATGTCATTATACCACTTTTGGAGACCATTTGGAGGGAGTCTAGACTCTCATTGTGACTCTAGTGCCATTTTAGGCCTTTACTTTTTTTGCTTGTTTATTTGAGTTTTTTTGGTTGTTTCGGTTTGAGCGAATTAGTGCTCTACGTGGACACTTTTTGAGGTTTCATTTGTTCTTCGATAGTGTTCACTTCGGTATTGCCTCAAGCTTTTCGCCACTGGCTTCCACATTGATCAAACGCTTCTTCACTCATACCTAACAAAAAATGGATGAGATTATAGGATCCTTAAAATTTGCCAACTTATTATTATTGATGGGACATGAATGGTTAGGTATCATTCTCACACTCAAGAGCGGTGGAGGACCATACCCCGCTCTCAGAAACCTACATACAGCCAAAATGTAAGCTCCCATTTCTTAAAGGCCTGAAACATGATTGAAAATGTGGAGGCCCATACTCACGCCAAACGATATCTTTACAAATAATCAAGATAGAATATTCCCTAAAAGACGTCCCAAGGTCCAACTGTCCTATTATAAAGGAAGGAAAAGCAACAGAAGATCGTTAATGGATAATCAATAAATGAAGGAGATTACTCAAATAAACTCTTGACTAACTATATTGCTACAAATCTAAGGTCACTTGTATATGAGAAAACCTATCCTCCTAAGGAAGAACCCCTAATCATCATTCAAATTAGATGAATATCCATTATAAATACAAGGCCTGCTCCAAATTGTGCTGTACATTTAATTTAAGCAATCGACATCCTCTTCTTCTCTCGTACTGTAATCCGACTTAGGCACGGAGCTGGCCCGGCACCCTGCCGCCCTCCCCATTCCGGGTTCTTGTCATGTGAAAGTGCCGCAGATCCAGTCTAGATCGACATCGCAGCAATCCTGTACCTCGTACCCTTAAACGCATCCCTGAAAAGCCTGGCCCAACCCAACAACCCACACGCCCAGCCCCAGCCCGCCGGTGTGCATCATCATGCCGTCTGGGAACGACAATTCCTTCATAAACATAACCGATTCCTCGCCATCAAGATGGTATCAAGCAACACGCTGAGTAACACTAATCCACCGAGCTAATCCACCAGTGATATGAGCAAGCAGAATTCCCTTGACCTGCAGTGGAAACGATAAGCCAATACAAACGAAAGAAGCGCTTCTCGCTCACAACTAGCGCCCGTCAAGAATCGAAGTGGGCCACTGTGCGCATACAACATCAACAGAGACACGGCAAACCCAGGAAGGCCATAACCTCCTCCCCCCGCAAGAACCACTGCTGGCGAGATTCCTCGAGGCATCGCGTATATCTAGTCAAGCCAGGGGCATGCACCAATCATTGCCCGAGTCGCTGGGAAACGGTTATGCCTAGAGACAGCTCGCGGAGCTAAGCAAATCACCTCAACTAGAAACAAGGGAATGGAGCAGAGGAACAAAAAACCTTCAACAAGAGTTTCATCCAGCGTGAAGGCAGTAAGGCGAGCCCTTGATACTATGGACTTTAGTTCAAGAATGTATCTCTTCACAAATGAGGCCGATTTCTTCAATCAATCAATGCCTCAGAAACATTCGATGAGTCAAAGATTCAAGTGATCACCTTAATACTTACAAAATTGATGAGTCGCACGGTCAGACCCTCGCGATGCGTGGCTTTCGCCACCACGCCAGGCGGGCTACCGGCATGGTTCATCAATTCTTCATCTATCTCACTGTCGTGGAACTAGCTGTTGCGTTCGTCTTCCACTTCATCGGAGCTAGACGCATGTAAAGCCGGTGCTACCATCTATTGACCATCAAATAAGGATCGCAGAGCCAGTCATACAGCAAAGATTCAACGCTCAGTCCCCGAAGATAGACGTGCATCTCGACAAAATTCGCTGTCACAATGATTATGGCCAGCATAACCAAGCTAGACCCGATGAACTCATCTCAACCCTGCTTAGTATACAGGTCCCCGCCAAAGCGCAGCACATAAATCCACGAGGGAGGCTCTCATCAAAGAAAGAGAGCCCTCCGCCCGTAGCTGGTGGTGATCGCACGTATTGCATCGACGCAGGGCTGAGCTCCCAAGCTGACAAGACGACCGCAGGAAATCCCTGTGTACAGACTCCGAGCGATCCCCCCTAAAAGGCGGGAGTCTCGTAGACCTTCTCGCTCCACCACAAACCGAAGGACGACAACACACCCGTCACAAACTTTCCACTCCACTAACGGCTCCTGCAGACGCAAGTCCCGCATTTGCGTGCGAAACGAGCACCCGAGATGGCCGATCAGATGAAACTATCCATGACAAGTGATAACACTGGGCATTGCGAGTCTACGGGACCATGACATCGCACCCGACACAACTCCGTAGATACAACTAAGAAGAGAAATAATATTCGAGCATAACGCTGATATCTGCAAGCCGCAGATCTCCATGGGAACCAAGCCTTCCATCTCAAACCCCAGCCAGTACGTAACCATATCCCGCCCCGCCGCCAGCCCCGCCATCTCGACAGTAACCTGTTTTAGCACCACTAGCTCTGAGAAATCCATGTGATCTCTGAGGATTTGGCCGGAGGAGGAGACCCAGTTCTGGTTTAAAGCCCACCCACTGAGCATACAAGATCGCTGCATGGGGAAATACAAGCGCATCTAAATTACGCGACCCACACTCACCATCACGCCTCGACTCATATCCGAAGGGTGCCAAAGACCCATGACGACTCCACAGAAGGTCCACGCATCAGGCGCAACAATCTACGCCTTCACCTAAGACCGATAATGGGAGCTCCAATACATCATCTTCGCCGCCTTCGACGCGGGTATTAAAGAAAGTGATCTCGCCAAAGACACATCTCATGGGATTTTCGTGGAGAGAAGGTACTACCGTCGCTCGACCAATCAGGCCGACTCGAGAACCTCCTCGCCAGCAACGATCGACAAAGAAGTGCCCATAGTGGACGCCCGTCGCCAGGCCATACTGCCAGGCGCATCTCCTCAACAAAAGCCATCCTCAAAAGATCACATGATAATCAAATTCCCGACAGTACGAGTCAGACATCCGAGGAAATCGCTGGTGGCGAGTGCTATACGCCTCCATTTAAACAAAGAGCGGGCTCACTCACTGGAACGCCGCCGACGTAGCTTGATGCAGAACCCAGGTGCTCACCCGACCCGAGCCCCGAGGAACTAGAACCTCATGGCCGCCAGATGATTAAACCCGTATCTAGCCTACATTGGCTCCAAACTACCAAAGGAGATTCATGCCTCCTCACCAATTTCGAGACTACAGAGACGCTTATTTTGACAGTGACATGGGAGGAATCGACTCGCACAATCACCCATAAACTGAACACCAACCCATCCTTCAAACCGGTTAAACAAAAACGCAGGAGTTTCGCACCGGAAAAGTAAAAGGCCATCAATGAGGAGGTCAGCAAGCTCCTCCAAGCAGGAGCGATAAGAGAGGTGGAATACCCTGAGTGGCTAGCTAACGCCAAATCGCCAAGAAAGACGGTAAATGGCGACTGGTGATCTAATTTCACCGACATAAACAAAGCATGCCCAAGAGGCTTCCTCTACGTAATCGACCATCAGGATGCCACAGAATGAATCTTTAGGTTTACGATTGCATTTTCCCACTAATCGACAAGATGATCCCTGGGGACCAAGAAAGACTTGTTCACAAACATTAAGAGCAACTACTGCGACGCTGTAATGCCGTTGACTCAAGAATGCGGTGGAGCAACCTACTAGAGACTAGTAAACCCGATGTTCCTGCATGATAGGCAAACACCAGTGTATACATACTGACATGCCGGTAAAGTCCACTAAGTCCGATCACCCATCTCTCTGAGGCATTCCGCATCCCGAGAATTATAACATGGTCGAACCCAATAACAGCTTTCCATGTCGCACTTAAAATTTGGTTTCATAGTTAACCAGATTGAAGAATCCACAGGCAGCATTGTCACATGTCGTCGCTCTTCAGAATAAAGGAGGTCCAACGGTCAGACAGAGCTGATCGCGCCTGCCGCTTCGTATCCGAGCTAGTGATAAATGCCAGCCTCTCCCAAGTTCTGAAGAAAGCCTTCTGGGATCGAGAAATGAAGAAGCATTCATGGCATTAAAAACATACCTAAGCTTTCCCATTTAGTAAGTCCCGTTAGTTGAGAACTCCTCACTTCAGACTCAAACAGATCGTACTTTCAATCATGTGATCGCCCGAGACAAAGAGCGAGTCCAAAGACCCGCCTTTACTACTACAATGAGCACTGAGGAGCTGGAGAGAGGTGAAATTCAAGAATGGAAAAGTTGATACTAGCACTCCAGATCAGAAATCTAAGCTTCGGCTCTATTTCCTAAATTACAATCGCAGAAGTCCCAAATCCAAGTACCTAATGAAGTAGGTATTACAGGTTAAACTGGGAGTCTCCTAAGGTTATTTAGCGGGTCACAGAGCTAAGCAGTTCATCAGCCAAGCCGAAAAACTGCCATAAAGGACAGTCCCAGCCGACTGTCATGGAATTCCGAGGAGTTTCACTGGGAGCTCTACACATGGGTCAGAGAGGACGACCCCATATGGAAACCTTCCAGTAGATGGAGCCCAAACGCACAGGAGCCAAAAAGGCGGAGAGCAGTTTAATCCTCACCTCACCGTATGGAGATATTAATATTGACTCAGGTTTGGGTTCCATAACAATCTGTTTGAGTATGAGGTCGTTATAAGAAGCTCTCAACCCGCCTTCACTTATTGCAGGTCGATCGCCAGGTCCACAAGTACCCTTAACCGGTGTGGTCGCATCGTAAGATACATAATGAGACCAAAAGTGAGACGATGGTTCTATATCTCTCCAAAAGGTCCGTGATTTGCTAAAGTTTGTATTGGTTCGGTCAAGCACGCCCCTGCACTGTAGAATACCCTAGTCGACGCCTCGCAAAATCCAGCCATACTTGTAAGCATATCTCTACTGTCAATGCCTCTGTCGGAATACCTAAAGCGTAACCCCATCGAATTCTTCTGCGCATGGTGGTCGCCCATTGTGGATCCGTGCTTCAACTGATGGACCTTCTATTTGGGATTATATTAATGACTAACCTCACTGCATTCCACCCGAAGAAGCTACAAGATAAAGAGTAAGGTCTCCAGCCATTCAATCACAAAGGAAGCTCTTTGGCAAGTTTATGATGATTCTTCACCTTTCCTAAAATGCATCGCAGGAGAAGACACCGAATATGTGCTAAGAGAAGTACACGGCGTACAGCGGAACCATATTCGAGTTCAACTTTAGCAGAAAAGTTTTGAAAGGTGGATACCATCGCCCAATGAGCACTTGGGAAGCGCACCGACGGTAGTCAAGAGACGCAGACCGGGCAGAACACGCCAAAATATCACGCCTCCCATCGAGCCCCCGACGCCACCACCGTACCGCCCTTCCAAAGAGATGGTGGGGCTTGACATATCGGGACCCCGCCCACTGCAGCCAATGCAAATTCATAATCGTCGCGATTATTTCACCATGGCAAGTCGAACCTTTAGCACAGAATATGTGGCCACGAATGAGAGCAGCCACACGTGATTTGGCATCCTAAGAGCCCCGTATCGACAATGGAAAACAGTCGACAACACCACCAGAGATTTTCAGGCCGAGTTCTGAATTAAAAATTATTACTCGTCACCAAGACACCTCAAGAATCAAACTGGACAGTCAAGTCACCATCGAACTCCTTAAAGTCGCCTTAAACTGCCAAGATCTTAAAGGAAGCTGGGCAGACATTCCCTTGTGCACAGCTGGCCACAGACGACACGTGGAGTCAACAACCTGGAGACCCCATTCGCCCCTAGCCTCAAAAGTACGTGCTAAAGAGCCCCGCTGAGGTTGGAATAAACTCCTAGAGTCGAGCCAGCATCTGAGGAACAAAAATGACGAGGCCCCTGTCAACTTGGAACTCCCGATGAAAACGTGAACAAACAACAAATGCTACAAGAGCATCAAAGGAAGACATCCAGTAATTACAACCGTGAGTCACGCCCGTGGCTACATGCCTGGGATTTCGTCTTAAAAGCTTCTTCACAAAGAAGGAAGAATCCTAAACATGAAATCAGGTCTAACCTGGAAGGTCCTTACACAACCCAAGTCAGTCACCGTGCAATTATGAGCCCAAACAGACAGGAAAAATTCAACATACATGGAACGCTTGTTCAAGTTTGCACTAGGCAACTGGCCAGGATAAAGCATATCAATTCTTATGTGACGAGCTCCACACTAGAGAATTTAGTGACCAGGTCAAATCATAAGAGAAGAAACATACGACCATAGAAAATTTCTGGTCCAACAATCAGACTGGCACAACGTTGGTGTCCTTGATTACATCTCGAAAAACACCAAGATAAGCAATTGCAAAAAAAAAAAGATACTGGGTTACGTAACAAAAAGATAAAGACAGATGTTAAAAGAGAAAACATGGAGACAAAGGAAATACGTAAAAAAGGAAAAAGAAGCGTATGAGAAAGCCGGGAAGAAAAAGTATGGAGAAAAGAAAAAGAGGGAAGGAACAGTGGAAATGAGGAGGAAGAAGATAAAGAAAACAGAGAGTGCGGCGCAAAGATGCACCGCCCTCCTCTAACGCATTCCCTAGCAAAAAGCCAGGAACACCTCGGTAAAGGGGACTAGGGCAACACACAACTCCCACACATGAAGACCCGTGGTGATCCAAAGGCGTCGGAGGAACTCAGTGGCTATTAGAATGTCGAGCATCCATCCCGAACTTCATCCACTGGCCTTTGTGGCGAGTCTCGAAAACATGAATCTGGGAGCCGCTGAGCCACCATTTATAAGGGTCCAGCTCGAGGCTGCGCCAATCGTTCAGTTACTCCATAAATCGGCGTGTGACGGTTCGCCACCTTTTCGAGGACATGCGGCGTTCCGAGTTCACCAGCTCTTCACATACCAAAATCATGCGGCGGTTCGATTCGCCAAGCCCTTCGCTGCTTGAAAGTCGAAGCATAACGATGTCGGCTCACTTTGACAGGCTCCTCTACTCTGCGGGCCTGTTGCCTCAAGAGTCGGACCGGCTCGAGGCTACATCGCCATTCGGCAGAGCATGCAAGACCCGCAGTCGGGGCGATTGCTCCCTTTGGCGAGCTCCTACACTCTGCGGCCCGCGGCGCGCCGAAATTCGAGACGGCTCGGGCTCACATCGCCATTACGGCAGGCATGCACCAAGGCCCACGGCGCCGGGGCAGTTGCTCCCGCCGGCGAGCTCCTCTACTGCGCGCGGCCTGGCCTCCAGAAGTCGGACGGCTCGAGGCTACATCGCCCATTCGGCAGACGCCTGAAGAGCCCTGGCCTTGAGGCCCGGTTGCTCCCTTGACGAGCTCCTCACCTGCGCACAGGCCCGCGCGCCTCAAGTCGGACCGGCTCGGACACTACATCGTCATTCGGCAGGCATACACCAAGGCCACAGCGCCAGGAGCCCAGTTGCTCCCTTTGACGAGCTCCTGCACTCTGCGCCGGTAATGCGCCTCGAGAGTCGAGGCCATTTCGGGCTACATCGCCATTCGGCGAGCGTCAACAAGGCCCACGGCGCCGGGAGCGATTGCTCGCCGGCCGACCTCCTCTACTGCGCGCGGCCACGGCGCACCGAGTCGGACCGGCTTTCGGGATACGCCGCCATTCGGCGAACGCCACGAGGCCTGACGCGGAGGCGGTTGCTCCGCCCCGACGAGCTGCTCCTCTGCCGCAGCCGCCTTTGCCTCAAGAGTCAAACCCATTTCGGGCTACATAGCCATTCGGCAGACGCCACCAAGGCCACAACGCCCGAGCCAGTTGCTCCCTTTGTGAGCTCCTACACTGACTTGCCCCTTTCTGTTGCCTCGAGTCAGACCATTTCGAGGCTACATCCATGTATTCGACGAGCATACCAAGGCCACGGCGCCGGGAGCGATTGCTCCCTTTGACGGGCTCTTTCATACTATTCACATTGACGAGGCTCATCCCCCAACTCAGATGGACGAGCCCCTGCCCTGCTATTCCGGTGGCGAGCCCTTGACTGCGGCTACAGGCGAGGCGGGCTCCTTACACGAATTCGTACTTACGAGGCTCGTCCTTGACTGAATGGCGAGTCCTACTATTCATAGTGTGACCTCTACTATTCACATTGACTAGCCCGCCGGTGCACTCTCTAGACGAGGCAGACTCCTTCTACAAATCATACTTACGAGGCTCGTCCTGACTCAGGTCTTGAGTCCCTACATACGGTGTGAGCCTGCATTCACGTTGCCAGGCGCCGGCGCGCCAGACCAGGCGGGCTCCTTCTACCGTCATACTTCTGGCTCGTCCCTCGGCTCGAATGGCAAGCCCCTCACATTCCCGCAGTGGCGAGCCCTCACGCACTCCCGGGCATGACGGGCTCCTTACATTTGCATTCCTTGTGTGAGCTCTTTCCACTTCAGATGGGCCCGAGCCTCTGTATTCACATTAAGCGAGCCCTTGCACTCGAATGACGGGCTCCTTCTTACAATTCATACTTACGAGGCTCGTCCCTCAACTCAGAATGACGAGCTCCAACTATTCACGTTGACGAGCCCTTCGCTGCACTCCAGACAGACGGGTTCCATCGTGCAATTCATATTGACGAGGCTCATCCCTCAACTCAGATGGATGAGCCTCACACTGTCCACATTGGCAGGCGCCGGCGCACTCGAGACCGAGCGGGCTCTATCGTGCAATTCATGTTGGCGGGCTCATCCCTCGGCTTCCGGATGGGCCAGGCTCTTGCCCGGACTCCCAAGCGGTCGGGCTCCTTCCTACTATTTACATCGAAGCCAGGCTCTTCCAGCGACTCTGCTTTCGTACGCTCTGACGAGCCTCCATGTGACCCCAGTGAGATTCACTGCCTCCAAGCATTGACTGACCACAAAACCGAGGTAACACCCTCGCGGTCGGGCGGCAGAGGCCCTGAGGCCCAATCAGAGCTCCACCCCGCTCCTGACCATATAAGGGAACGAGCCGGTTAAAGCAGGATAGTATGCAAGAATTTGGCGTCTGATCCTAAATTCTTGAGACCTTCAAATCGGGTTACGATTCGGAAAAGAATAAATATATCTCAGCTAGAACACAAGTTTTCAAAAAATGGGTATTTATTGAAAGGAAGGCTACATGGAGTATCGGGCCCCGGGCCGGCAGGGGAGAGGTCGGCAGCGGGAAAGCATAAATGAGTCAGAATTTAGGCATCAAGCGATGAAGAATGAGAAGGGATCTCGGTAGGAGTAGCAGCTCACGGGAATAGAAGTCGTGTCGGAGGACCCCGCCTCCTGCGTCACTTGGGAGTCGGGGTGATCTAGATCACGATGCGCTGAGCGATGCCGGTTGGCGAGCCACCCGAAGCCCGGGCACGACGATCTCATAATTGTTTGACCAACCTCGTCCCTGCAGGCAGCCATGCGACTTCTCGATGAATCTGCGGCGCAAACCGCATTCCTTCGCTGGCCGTCTTGATAAATTTACGGCCCGGAAGACTCCGCAGCGAAGCGGTCTCGGCAAACACTTTCCTGCGAAGCCTCATGACGAGCAATTTCGAGTTGTTTTCTTTGGCCTCAAATCCTGCCCGTGTGGCCGCGCGCTCCACTGAAGATCCGTGCCGCGCCGGGAGGTGATGAGCTCCTCCTGGCACCATTTTGAAGCTCATTACGGAATGGATCTCAACCCCTCCAGAGTCTCGACCAACTCACCTGGCGAACTGGGCTCACCCACAACCTCGAAACTCACCCTCGGCCTTCGATGGCCTCGGATCTCGTTCTCCTATTTTTACGCGACACGAGCCGATGAAGTGTAAGATCAGACTTAAGCCGCTCTATGTCTTCGGTCATATCGCTGCGCTTGTCCTGCTGACTCGGCAGCTCGAAGTGAGAAGAAGCCACGCCCGAACTATAAATCCGACGATCTTCATATTTTCATTCAGTTTGGCCTTATGCGCAGGCCCTTCAAATGGAGTGGCGACTTGCATGCGAGACCTGAACATAGTGTTCGCGCGGAACAAGCATGGAAATAAACACAATTACGAGACTTCACAAAAGCAATCCTGAAAAAGACAACACAGCTTCATCAGCTAGGCAACTCTTTGAACTCCCAGCGTTAGACTCGGGAGAATAAGCGAGATGGCACTGCCTTAAGCTCGGCACTAGGAAGCGAAATTTGTTGCACCGGCTTTGCTTGATTTCTTTTGGCTCACTTCATCCCAGGAAGTGACTTGGCATTGTCGGAAGGCGGACTCTCCATGCGGTTATAGCGGGCCGTCGAACAACGGCTGCACTTGAAAGACCCTTGGCCTTGGCGACAGGCTTAGGAGAGGCGGTAGGTCAAAACCGAGGGGAGTGGCGGCCGTTCCGTCTGGGCGGGTAGAGGAGGGGCCTTGCCGTGCGAGCCTTGGCCGGGGCGCGTGCCTCTCAGGTTCGAACAGGAGAAGAGGAGACACCCCAATTTACGAGATCTTAAGTAGGAGCAGGCGGTCCCTTCGAAGAGTCCATTTTTCTCTTTTACACTCGGGGCTTAAAGCGTCCCCCAAATGAACTAAATCTCTCCTGGTAGGAGTAGCAATAGTGGGCCCCGAGGAAAAAAACTCCAAAGGGTAGAAAGAGCGGGGGCCTCAAAGCAGTAGAAACGACTGACAAATTAGAGGAACTAGGAATGTTCGGCTTTATCAATACACGCAGGAGCAGCGAGCATTCCTCAGCTAGAGCCCTGCTAGCATCTTCGTCGAGTCTGAGTGACATCTGGGAGCATAAGGAAGCTTAAGGTGAAATTGATGGAGTCTTTAGACAAATCAAACCAAAAGTAATGCAAACACTCAGAGGTTATCGGGGCACTCCCGTCCACAGGCACACCCAAGGTATCATCCTTGTCACGAGAGTCATACTCCCAGTTGGAACCACTAACGAAGAAATATCGTCCTTTCCATGACCGGTGTGAGGAAGGAAGGTCCGAGATCACCAGAGGAGACCCGAGAATGCAGTGAAATAAATAAAACTCATGTGCCATCCCGGACTAAAAGATGGAGGAACGAGCCACGTGGGGACGCGAATCCTCACATCCTTAAAAAGACCAATAAACCGACTAAAATGCCCGACCATTGGGAGCATTTGGGAAGAGGCGGATGAAGTGTTGAAGAACCTCTTTTATGAAGGATGCAAAAGGAAGCGAGGCCGTTATTAAAAGCAACTTCAAAAGCGAGACCATACCGAGGCACGGAGAATTTGTGTAAAGTCAAAACATCCGGGGACCATATTCGGACACCGAGGGAAATTTGGTAACACTCGTAGTAGATTCATATGAAGGACCAACCCTACTAGGGCCTGGCCAGCGGCATGCGAGCAATGGTCTTGAAGTCAGGCCCTTAGGATATTGATCGGGTTTATCTTCTTTTTTACCTTTACCTAAGGGAAGGGGAGCGCCTCGGGACGGTTGAGGCAAGCGACTATAGTGGCGGGAACGCTGACTGCCGGGCCATCAACGAAGAGTCATCGCTAATACGCAAGAGGAAGAGCGATTTGGACCCATGGCGTAAATAAACGATATAGCGAAATCAGACGGCCCGAACCCTAGGCCTCGTCGTATCAATCGAAAAACACGGCAGGGCGGGACATAGCGTGCCCGGGAATGAGAGAAACGCGAAAAGGACCCAACACTAAACGGACAGAAAAATCGGAAACGAAATACGAGAACGCCAAGAAATATAAAGACAAAAGTGGGAATTATGAGGCCAAAGGAAGTCGAGCTGGAAGGTCGACAAGAAGCAAGGAAAACAAAGGGAGTATGAAAAACAAGCGCGAAGGCAGAGCCATCATTAAAGCACCACGCACATTATGTGTGGTCGGGTTAATTAATCCCACATCAGCGGGACACGGGAAATAACAGTCGGATTAATCCACAGCCCTTGCCCGCAGCGATCCGTAAGAGTACAGGGGGGCAAGCGATAGGGATCTGAGGAAATGGTCGGGCATTTCGTTCGCCCCATTGAAAGGAGCGGTGAGGACCATACCACAGTGTCCTTACATAGCGGCCAATGAGAGGCTCGGCTCATTAGGCCCAAAACATGGATTTGGAAAATAGGGAGGCCCATACTCGGCCAGTCAAACCATATCTTTACAAATAACAGAAGATAGAATATTCCACTAAAGGCGTCACGGTCGTCGATCAGAATCTATTAAAGGGAAGGAAAAGCAACAGAAGATCGTTAGTCGGATACCCCCCAATAAGGAAGGAGGATTACTCCAAATAAACTCCTTTGACTAATCCATTGCTAAATCTAAGGCTGACTACATGAGGAAACCTATCCTCCCAAGGGAAGAACCCCTAATCATCGTCCAAATTGGATGGATATCCATTATAAATACAAGGCCGTTCCAACACTAAAAGGTACGCTAATTCTAAGCAATCGAAGCATCCTCTCTTTTCTCAGACAGAATCTGACTTAGGCATCGGAGCGGCCCCGGGCGACACCCTCGCCGGCCCCTCCTCATTCTGGTTCTTATTGCAGGAAAGTGCCACATCAGGCACGTAGATGCGACATTGCGGCAATCTACCCCGGCCAAGCGATCCCTCAGTGATCTTGGTCCCTTGACGACCCGACACGCTCTGCCCGATTCGGTTGAAAAGACATCATCAATTATTATTATTTATTTCTATGGTTTTGCTTTCAAGCCCATCTTATCTCTCATTTTTAAAGTTTAAATATGATTCTTAAACACATCCCCATCATCTGTTTTCAAAATAACCCTAAAACACGTAGAGACATTTTGATTCACTATTCCCCCACGACTAACTCTATGGTCTCCCCCATTCTCCTCTCGTTTTCCCCCTTTCTTCTCTTCTTTTCTTTCATTTCTTCTCATATTTTTTCTTTCATTTCTTCTCGGCACTCCTTCCATTTTCTTCTCCGATCTCGTCTTCCTCTTTTTTTTTTTTTTTTGGTTTTCTTTTCCTTTTCTCTCTCTTTCTTTCATTTTCCCTTATTTTCCGTTTATGCTTCCTATTTCTCTTAGCTTTTTCTTATTCACACCTATTTCCTTCAGCTGTGTCACCAAGGCTACCATATTTCCCGGGCATCATCACCATTTGTTTCTATTATCAACATTCTCGATCCTAGGGTTTTTCAAGGTATTATTGTTATTGTTGCAGCATTGGTGCATTCATCAGACTCGGTTTGTCATTTACCCGACATGATTTTGTCATTGCTTGGTATTGGGCTTTGTGTTTTGTCGATTTGGATCATTGATATTGATTTGTTTGGGTTGGATTGTATGGTTTACATGAGCTTAGACATCATTCAAATTTATTTTGGATTTCTTGTATATATTTGGGTTTGTTATCTCTGCTTCCTTCTTCCTTTCATTTGTGGGTTTTGTTTTACATGGAGGATGCATGACTCTCAATGGGAGCCAAAATTGTAAGGGACAGTTGGAGTTGCTGAAGGAGGGCATGGGTACAAATACACTGATAAGTAGAGAGGCAGCGGTGGGTGATCGGCCAAGGAGGGAGGATTTTGTTGGCTTTTCTGGTTCTTTGGGCTGAATGTTTGGAGCTTGGTTTCAAGTGTAAGGGCCAACTATGATTCATTGTGAAGCCAATACATAATTATCCTTACACACCCCTTTATTTGTTCATTTATCCTTGTCTATATTGGTTTTATTTTGTTTCTCATTTTTGGCATGTTTTGGTGTAGTGTACATATGCTTCTACTTAATTAATTTTTGCTTCCATGTTCATGTAAATATTTTAAATTTCTTATAGATCGGATAATTGTGTATTATAGAATTCTATTTGTTTATCAATTTTAATTTTGTTTATGTACTCACTTTTTTTAATTGTCGTGAAAATACACTGATAAGTAAATGCTATTTATTTTTCTTTCCATGTAAGTTTTTCCTTAATATTTTATTATTAATCGATGAATTTTGTTTTGTGTTAGTAATTAAATTGGAAACCTTTCTTCAAGATTCAGTATTTTGCTTCTAATAAAATGAATAACAGTAAGAAACCAAACTTTTTTTGGAATCTGAAAATCATGTTTTTACCAAATTTAAAATTTGTTTTTAATTATAATATTAAAATAATTTCTTTTATATACATATTGATAGGGATACATAAATGGGCGGGATGGTCGTCGCCCATTGAGCGGTGGTCATACCCCGTCCGTGTCCTTACATAGCGACTGACGGAGGCGGCCCATTAGGCCCAAAACATGGATTTAGAGGAAATAGGGAGGCCCATTACTCGGCCCGGTCAAACCATATCTTTACAAATAACGAAAATGAATATTCCTAAAGGCGTCTGGTCGATCAATCGGGTCTATTATAAAGGAAGGAAGCAGCGAGAAGGCCGGAGGCGGATACCCACCAATAAGGAAGGAGGATTACTCCAAATAAACTCCTTTGACTAATCCATCGCTAAATCTAAGGCTAACTACATGAGGAAACCTATCCTCCAAAGGGAAGAACCCACGATCATCGCCCCAGTGGATGAATATCCATTATAAACACAAGTGATCCAAACAGAGGTGCAGCGACTTCCTGGAGAAGTATGACGTTTTCCCTTGGCTCCTGCGGAAAGAATCGACTTAGGCATCGGAGCGGCCCCGGCGGCCCCAGCCAGGCCTTTTTATGATTCTTCTTGCAGTGCGCACCGGATCCTATAATCCATCGGTCTCGGTCCAGCCGCTGACCAGCCGCGCTCGGCCAGTTCGGTTGAGCAGGCATCATCGGTTGGCGCCGTGCGTAGAAGCGACAATTCCTTCATAAACATAGCGATTCCTCGATTCGCGATGGTATCAACAAGGAACGAGCGGGAGTAACACTAATCCACGAGGACACGGAATCCGCGGTGATATAGTGGACCCCTGGGGCGATGGAAGCGACACAAGCCAATACAAGCGGGGTGGAGCGCTCCGCCTTGTCAACCCGTATCACGGTCGAAGAATTGGAGCAGCTTACGGTGAGACCGCGACATCAACGGGGAGACCACGGCAAACCGGAAGGCCATAACCTCCTCCGCGAGCAGCTTGGCGAGACACTTCGAGCATCGAGTAGAAGCGATCGGTCGAGCCCGAGGCATGGACCCTTAGTTGGCTCTTCTCGGAAGGAAGCGAAGCAATACCCGGAGCGGTCGAAGCGAATCACCTCGACTAGACGGAGAAACGATCATGGGAGGCGAGAGTTGAAGCCTTCAGCAAGAGCTCGGCCGCGTGAGGAAGTGGTGAAGAGGGCGGACCGGATACTATGGATACTTTGCGGTGCGACAAAAGCGGAATCTCCCTTCACAGCCCGAGGTCTTTGCACTTTCCCCTTCAGCAAATTCGAGTCTCGGGTAGAGACATTCGATGGAACCAAAGATCCGTGATCACCTTAATACTTACAAAAAATCGGATGGAGCTACATGGGTTTCGAGGATCTGTGCGATCACGGGCGTTAGCCATTGCGGCAAAGGACCGGCCTTGGCGCAGTTCAACAAATTCCCCTTCATCCAGCTCTCATCATTCGGGAACTATACATTGTATTCGTCTCACTTCATGAACCGGACGTGCGAAAGCCGAGCTACCATCACTAACCATCAAGCGAGGATCATGAGGACTGAAATCATATGTGCTAGGTTCCTTCGAGTCCACACAGTGGCGTGCCGGCAGCAAAGTCGTTATCCACGGCTTTCATCGGCGGGTTAGGCGTCTGATCAAGGACTGATATTCTCTATCACAAGAACCCTCGAAGCTAGCATGGTCGAGGTCCTCACCAAAGCAGAAAAGTATATAAACGAGGCCTCATATCAAAGAAGGCTCCTCGCCCGCAGAAAAAGGGGCGACAGGACAAGCGGCGAGGGACGGGCCCAGGACATAAGAAGATCGGAGAATCCCAGAGGCCCAGTTGTGAGACCCCCTTCTAGTATTGGCAGGAAATCTGCGGCAACTCCTGATAACCTCCAGTAACCTTTCATTGACAAGTTACCATGAAGCTAAGCCGTTAAAGCTGCGATGTATTTGGAAAATGTGGGTTATAAATTTTTATTTTCTATCAAAATCACACCTTTAGATTTAACGAAAATCCGTGACCTCTTATTGCATGGTGGTCGACCCGAAATACAAATCCCTTTTATAAAACAAAAATACACTCCCAATGTTTTCCAAATGTCAAATACAGCAATAAAGGACCTCACGGTCCTCATCAAACTATAAGATGAGATAAATCCAATATAAGTTTATACTTAACTTTGTTTTCTCAAAACCATGCATGCATATTTTACAAAGATGTTTACATATACAAATGTCACATTTTAAGTTTTACTAGTTTTAATTTTTACCTTATCTTATATATAATCACAACACAGCGTCTAGGATCGAGAATCCTGGAAAGGTCTTTCGGCTTCAGCACCTGCACCTGAAAAATTATTTTAAAAACAGAAAACTATGAGCCAAACGGGCTCAGTGAGTACTATAAGTTCTAAATGCTGCTGTCTGCTGTTTGTACCTCCCAATATATAAATACATACGAAATGGTTGTAAAAGCTGTTTATGAAAGCGAGTTTTCTTTATAGAAACCATTACGAGGTATTCTGAAAACTATTTTCTTTATTGAAGCTGTTTCTTAACTGCTTGAAAATTGTTAACTAATTACTTTGTTAAATACGATGCAAAACTATTTAGCTGGCTTATTTCGATGGTGGTTAATATGCGAAAGTGCTATCGTAAATCAAGTACAACCCGCATGGCCCATTTACGAAATACCCTAGAAGTGATGCCTCGGAACCTCGAACTGGCATGGTAGTGAACTCTCGGAACACTACGGCTAGATGGTCAGAGTGAACACGGCGGGATCTATATAGCATAATGGAACCTCGGAACCAAAATGCTCGGTGAGATTTCGGAACCAGCACCTCATCGCTATATGTACTAAACGTGCGCTAGCATATACCTCGAATGTGCAGAGGGCGACTCACTATATAAATATACTATATCTAACCCCCAATTGCCGACCAGGCAATATAGTTAGTCATAATATCCCATAACCTTGCCATGCACAATCCGAGAAATACCGTAGGAAGCGAGTACATGCCATCTAGGGTTTTGCTATGAGGCGCATTTGCCATCTGAAATCGAACTTCTGCTTGAGTATAACCATTGGAGGTAATAAAAAATGCTTTATAAATCTATATTTTCAAAGCACTTTGAAGCTGTAATTTAAACACTTTCGTTTTAGAAAATGATTTTGAGTACTCACCTTTTTCTCGGCTAATTTCTTTAAAATCTTGCCAAGCACTCTGGAATTCGTCGGATGCTCAAATCGCCTACAATTCATTCCAAATTACGAAATGCCCTCGGTTCAACGTTTTAACCATAAAACATATCACGAGCTTTAATGTATGTCGAGCAGACCGATTCTAACAAAACTTCGTGCTAGTCTATTCGATATGGACATCGATAATATGATGTGAAGTGACTAAATGTCCATACATTAAATGCTCCATAAAAACTAATCACATTTTTAGTCAATTTTGACTTAAAGGGACTTTCCATAGAAGTCTAAAAATATCCGAAACATTTTAAGAAAATTCCGTCAGGCCCAATAAGGCTACACTCCACGAAATTTCAATCAATGTCCATAAACGGTCGAAATTTAGCCACATTAGAACACAGTCCCAAAAATTCCTAAAAATTCCTAAACTCAGTCTAAAAATTTTGGGACTAAAGTTTACGACCTTTACGGTCTCAGAAAATTTCAAGCCATTATATAGCTGAAGCCTTGAAATAACACAAATAGGCAAATTTTCTACATTTTAAAGTTTAACAAAAGGCTAAGATATTGGTACCTATGCGTAGCTCTCTTCGTGTATACCAATTTTGCCTTCTGCTCCGACGAAAGTTTACGGTCCGATTTTCGTAAATCTGAGAAAGAACGAAAAGAAGAAAATATAAAAAAAATCGCCTCACGCCCTCTCTCTCTCTCTCTCTGCTTCTCAGATCTGCTCCCCCATAGGTTGATTTTTTTGTTTATCCTTTTTTTTTTTTTATTATTATTATTTTCCTTTAATTATTATTCTTATTATTTAGATAAATAATTTCTATTGCCCCATTAGTCTATTTCTATCCGGGGAAAATTTTATTTCTCATAATTGAATATTCTTTAACTATTTGTCATTTTGAATTTTTCTAAATCCGTTTTAGTTCACTCTAAACCGTCGCCTAGAAATTAGTAAAATATTAGACTATCTCGAATTTACTTGAGCTTTCTGGGTTACTAGATTCGCGAGGCGAACTTAACGGCCTGGTCAGTTTCGTCATCCAGAGATCTAGAGAATTTCGAACTTTCTGAACTATTTTGGCAATTTATTATTATTATTTTACTATTTAACTTCCATTAGTATACTTTCACCCCTCCACCTTCCTTAATTGCAAAGTGCCACAATTCTTTAAAAATTTTATAATTTCACCCTTAAACCAATTTCAAAATTCTATTATGGCACTAAAATAATTAAAAATTTATGTCTTTCTGATTTACACATACCGTACACCCTCTCGGGACCAGGGTGTTACAGGCAGGAGTGATCCTAAGGAGAGGAAGTCTCAAAGACCGTTTTGGCCCGACAAGCGAGAAGGCGAAGACACTACGGAGCACAACGCTTCGCACTCACTAGCGACCTCGGTATCCGCAAGTCACGCGCCCGAAGTGCGAAGCGAGCAATTCCTGACAAGGGATAATACCAAGTATTGCGAGTTCCACAGGGACTATGGGCATCGCACTGACAACTGTATACAACTAAGAAGAGAAATAGAATATCTGATACAGCGCGGATATCTTCGGCGTTTCATATCTCCAGGGAATCAAGCTCGAGAATCGAGCCGAAGTCGCGAGCCATAATCGGCCGCCATTTCGGCGACCGCCATCTTTCGACGAGACCCTTTGTTCAACACCGGCTGGCCCACAGGAGAAATCGAGGTGATCACCGGGAGGATTAGGCTGGAGGAGAAATCTAGTTCGGCTCGAAAAGCCCACACCGGAGCATGAGATCAGCGGACATGGGGGGAAGCCACAGTAGTGTCTAAAGTGCCGCGAATCGACACTACCATCACGTTCTCGGACTCAGATCTGGAAGGATGCCAGCACCCCCATGACGACCCGCTGGTAGTCCGTGCAATTGTGGCCAATACCACAGTTCACCGGGTTTTAATTGATAATGGGAGTTCGGCTGACATCATCTTCGCGTCAGCCTTCGATAAAATGGGTATTGGAAGAGACAAGCTGGAGCCCTTCGGTACACATCACGGGAGTTTTCGGGGAGAGAGATTTATTCTGGGTGGGCTCGATTCAAGCGAGTCTTGACTGGGAGAACCCCCACGCGGGCGGCGACAACGGCCAAGGTTCCTTATAGTGGGCTTGCCGTCGGCTATAATATCTTGCTAGCGAGACCCTCACCTCAATATATCGCCCATCCCTCGGCTTACCACACTTGATGATCAAATTCCCAACGAGTAAATGGAGTCGGGAAGGTTCGGGAGGGAGATCAGGGTGGCGAGATGCTACGACCTCCATGAAACCAAACCGGTCGGCAGGCGTGAGTATAGGCAGACGACTTCTGTGACGAGGTACTCACCAGGCCGAACCCTCGGAGGAGCTGGAACCAATATCGGATGGCGATGAAACATCTCGCTTCGTCGGATCAAAGTTGACCAGGAAACCTCGAGGCCTCCTCCTTTCAGTTTACGAGCAGAATAAGATGTTTTGCATGGAAGCGATTAGACATGGGAGAATCGACCCCACGATGATCACTCACAGATTGAACACCGATCCCTCCTTTAAACCAGTCAAGCAAAAACGCCGAAGCTTCGCACCAGAAAGGCAAAGGGCCATCAATGTGGAGGTCGGCAAGCTCCTCCAAGCGGGAGCGATAAGAGAAGTGGAATACCCTGAGTGGCTAGCTAACGTTGTGCTCGTCAAAAAAGCTAATGGCAAATGGCGACTCTGCATCGACTTCACTGACATAAACAAAGCGTGCCCGAAGGACAGTTTCCCTCTACCAAGAATCGACCTCATCGTGGACGCCACGGCAGGCCACGAACTACTCAGTTTTATGGATGCATTTTCCGGCTACAATCAAATCAGCATGGACCCCGGGGACCAAGAAAAGACTTCATTCGTCACGGCCGCAGGAACCCTCTTTATTTATCGGGTAATCGTTTGGACTGAGAATACGGGAGCAACCTACTAGAGACTAGTGAGCGGATGTTCCAAAGACAGATAGGCACTTGATGGAGGTATACATAGGCGACATCTTTGGTAAAATCCACTGAGTGAATCTCCATATCCTCATCTCTCAGGGGCATTCGGATCTGGAATTATAACATGAAGTGAACCGTCGTCGTAGCCGGCGTATCGGTAGGAAAATTCTGAGTTTCATAGTTAACCACAGGGATTGAAGCGAATCGGACAAAATAAAAGCATTGCTTTCGACATGTCGTCCCTTACGGGGGAATAAAGGAGGTCGAGACGGGAAGGGTTCTCGACTTTAAAGCGGTTCGTATCGAGGCGAGTGATAAATCTTAGGCCTTCTTCCAGTTCTAAAGAAAGCCTTCCCGATTAGGACGAAAAATGCGAAGAAGCATTCATGGCGTTAAAAACATACCCCTAAGCTCTCCTCCCGTTCCTAGTAGAGTCCCGTGAAGGAGAACTCCTCACTTTATACTTAGCGTATCGGTTCTCAACCGGTCTCGTACTCGTGGAGTAAAGGCGAGTCAGCCTTGATTTACTGCGGTCGGAGCCTTGAGAGGAGCGGAGGAGAGGTACCCGAGAATGGAAAAATTGATACTAGCACTGGTGACGGCAGCCCGGAAACTCCGTCCCTATTTCGAGGCTCACACCAGAAGTCCCGTGAGTACCCAATGAAGCGAGCGTACCTGAAGCGGAAGTCTCGGAGGTGTGAAGTGGGCCGTGAGGCTAGCGAGTTCGAGCATCAGTACAAGCCGAAGACTTCCATAAAGGGGCGGAGTCTGGCCATTCTTCATGGAAATTCACTCACGTCATTCTTGAATTTTCTGGTCGGACGACCTCCGTATAAATCTCTGTGACCAGACCTCCAAACGCCTGAGGGCGAAGTAGGCTTAATCCTCACCTCGCCGAAGGATAGACATTGAATCACTCGGGTTTGGTTAAGTGCTGCTTTCATGGCCAGTATAAGAGAGCGATCATAGCAGGCCTCGACCTGTACATTGAAGGTCGACCATCTGGAGGTCCACGGTGACTCTGGCCCGGGTGGTCGGTGGATGAAAGACACATCTGAGGCCAAAAGTGAGGCGATGGTTCTATATATCTCCAAGGTCGTAATTTGCTAAAAAGTTTGTATTGGTTCGAGACCAGTACGTCCAGGCGAGAGAATACCCTGGCCAGGCGTAGCCAGCGAAACTAGCCTGACCATGCGAAGATCTCGGCGGTCAGCGCGGGTGAATACCTAGCGAGAACCCTCTGTCGACCCTTACAACATGGAGGTCGCCCCAGTAGGATCTGCGCCGAACTGGATGGACCCTATTTGGGATTATATCAATGACGGAACCACACGGGCGACCGAAAGGCGGCTAAGATAAAGTGAGGTCTTGGGTTACCAATCACAAAGGAAGCCTTTACAAGCGAGGATTCTTAGCACCTTTCTGAATGCATCGCGAGAGGACAGATAATTAAGAAGTACATGAGGCATATGTGGGAACCATATCGAGACTCGAGCGTTAGCGGGAAAGTTTTGAGGCAAGGGAACTCTTATTTGCGATAATTAAAGATGCAACCCAGCTTAGTCGAGATGCGGGAATATGCCGGGAACCGCCAAAATATCGCCTTCCGTGAGCCTGACGTCAATTACTGACCCTGGCCCTTCGATGGGGTGGACATATTGTGACCTACACGCCCATCAGTGGGAGCGATGCAAATTATGTCGTCGTGAGTGGATTATTTCACCAAGTGGGCGAAGCGAACCTTTATACGAATTACGAGCGAAAATCGCAATTTCGTATGGCGAGCCGTCATATGCAGATTTGGCATCCCCAGAGCCCTGGTATCAGACAATGGAAAACAGTTCGACAACACCAAATTCAGAGACTTTTGTGCCGAGCTCGGGATCAAAAATTATTACTCGTCCCCAGCGCACCCGCAGTCAAACGGACAGGCCGAAGTCACCATCAGAACCCTTAAAGCTGCCTTGAAGACCAAGTTGGAGGATCTTAAAGGAAGTTGGGTAGAATACCTTCAGTACTATATGGGCTTTATGGGACGACACAGTGACAGCTTTCGGGAGATTCTTTGAAGCGGTAGCCCACATTTGAGGTGGGAATAAAGTCACCTAGAGTCGAGTTAGCATCGAACAAATAGCGAGGCCGATACAAGCTTGGAACTCACGGATGGCGTGAAAGGTCCAGCGGCGTACGGAAGAGTATCAAAGGAAGACAGCGGGTACTCTGACGAAGAGTCGGCCGAAGTTACGCGGAGGATTTGGTCTTAAAGAAACTACGCTGGCAAAAGAATCCAACACATGGGAAGCCCAGGCCCCCGATTGGGAAGGTCCTTACATAATAGCGCGAGTCATGGACCCGAGGTAGCCAGGCTCGGCAGAGGAGGGAAAAACCTTACAACATACATGGAACGCGGAGCACCTAAAGCGTTTCTATCAGTAGGCACCGGTTTATAATAAGACCATATCAAGTCTCATGTGACGAGTCGGGCGCACGCGGGTAATTTAGTATCTCACACAGTTCGGATATATAAGGAAACATACACAATGAGAAAATTCATAAAAATAAAAATCTCCCTTTATTCCCAATGAATCATATTCAGTTACAATCAGTGGTGTCCTTGATTACATCTCGAAAAACGCTCAGTACAAGCAACTGCTCCAAAAAAAAAAAAAAAAAAAAAAAAGAGCAAGGCTTGAGTAAAGAAAAGGGGGTGTGATTGGGAGAAAGAAAGGGGGAGAAGAGAAGGAGACAAGGAGAAAAAAAAAAAAGCGGATGAGAAGCGTGGAAGAACAAGAAGGGAGGAGAAAGAAAAGAGGAAGAAAGAGAGGTAAAGGAGGAGGAAGAAGATAAAAGAAAAACGAAGCGTATGAAAGGCACCACCCCTTGAGACGCATTCCCTAGCAAAGAGTTAGGGAATAACATGACTCCCATAAAGGAGAGACTAGGGAAAAACACGACTCCCACACATAAAAAAAAAAAAAAAAAAGACCCGAAGGGTTTGATCAAGGCGTCGAAGAGTTCGGCAAAAGCGGTAGAGCAGTGAGCATCCGTCAGTGAACTCCATCCGACCCTTTGGCGACAAAGCGGAATCTCCAAAAGCATAAGATCACAAAAACGCAGAACCACCATTTATAAAGTAGAAATGTTAAGAACTCACATGTCGTTCGAATTCTCCTTCATCGGCATTGATGACGGTTCGCCTTACCGAGGACATCTGGCGTTTCAATTCACGAAAGCCCTCCGCTGCGAAAGTCCGCAGCGGCGTATGGTCCCCATTGGCGAGCTCATCCTCTATACGAGGCCCGCGGCCTCAAGAAAGTCGGACAAGCTCGAGGCTATATCGCCACTCGGCAGAGCCATCAAGGCGCGGCGCGAAACCGTTGCTCCTTTGGCCGAGCTTCTCTACTCTGTCTGAGACACTTATTTGCCTCAAGAGTCCGGACAAGCCGCGGGCTACATCGCCACTGAAACTGAGACGCCATCAAGGCCCGCAGCGCCAAGAGCCCTAGTTGCTCCTTGACGAGCTCCTCCTTTCTGTACGAGGCCTGTGCCTCAGGGAGTCGGGGCTCAGTACACATCGCCACTCGGCAGGCAGCCATCAAGGCCATAGCAGCTAAGAGCCTGGGTTGCTCCTTTGGCCAGAGCTCCTCTACTGCGTACGAGGCCATGTTGCCTCCAAAGTCGAGACAAGCTCAGGCTATCGCCACTCGGCAAGGCGCCATCAAGGCCACGGCGCGAAGCCGGGTGCTCCCTTTGTGAGCTCTATTACTTTCATGGCGAGCTCTTACCACAGTCTACGGCGGGCTCTTACCACGAGTCTACTGGCAGAGCTCTTACCACGGTCTACTGGCAGGCTCTTCCCATGGCTCTACAGCGAGCTCTTCGCGGCTCTACTGGCGAGCTCCTAGCCACTTACGTGGGCGAGCTCTTTGCTTGATGCTGACGAGCTCTTCCCAACGGCTCACTGGCGAGCTCTATTACTTATGGACGAGCTCTCCGACAATCTACACAGCGAGCTCTTCCAGGCTTCTACTGTGACTCCTATTACTTACATGGGCGAGCTCTTAACCTGATCTACGGCGAGCTCTTCCGCGGCTCTACGACGAGCTCCTATTGCCCATGGGCGAGCTCTTACAGCCAGTCTACGGCGAGCTCTTACCACAGTCTACTGGCCCGATCTCTTCCCAGCGGCTCTACTGTGGCTCACAGCCTTACGTGGACGAGCTCTCACGGCGTCTACGTGAGCTTTCCCAAGCAGCTCTACGGCGAATCTATTACTTGCGATGGACGAGCTCTTCTGGCCAGTCACGTGAGCTCTTCAGCGGCTCTACCTGACGAGCTCCTATTGCCCATGGGCGAGCTCTTACCTGGCGGTCTACTGTGAGCTCTTCGACAACTCTACTGGCGAGCTCACATTACTTACATGGACGGCTCTTGCTTGGTCTACACGGCGAGCTCTTTCCCTGATGCGTGATCTCTTCGGCGACTCACACTGTGAGCTCCTGTACTTCACATGGACAAGCTCTTACAACGGTCTACGGCAGGCTCTTCCCCAGCGGCTCTACGTGAGCTTCCTATTACTTACATGGGCTGAGCTCTCTGGCCAGTCTGACGAGCTCTTCCAGCGGCTCTACTGGCGAGCTCTATTACTTACATGGGATGGCTCCGCGGCGGTCCCGACTGAGCTCTTCCCCAGCGAATCTGCACGGCGAGCTCCTGTACTTACATGGACGAGCTCTTACAACTGATCTACTGACGGGCTCTTCCCGATAGCTACTGTGACTCCTATTGCCCATGGGCCCGACTCTCGGCGGTCTGACGAGCTCTTCCCAGCGGCTCTACTGGCGAGCTCCCTGTACTTACATGGAGCGAGCTCCTGGCGGTCACACTGGCAGGCTCTTCCCCAGCGGCTTTACGGCGAGCTCCTATTGCCCACATGGGCTGACTCTTACAACGATCTTCTGGCGAGCTCCGCGACAGTCACTGCGGCAGTTCCTCACTACTTTTCGCATTGTGGTTTCTTTCGATTCGCACGGACGAGCTCCTACTATTCGCATTGGCGAGCTCTTGCCAACAGTTCACTTTGATGAGCTCTACTCAACAGTTCACATAGACAATCTCTTCCCGGGTTGGCAGCGGAAGGCTCTTCCCCACGGTTCATGGGCCGAGCTCTACTCTTCGGTATACATCAGCTCTTCCACCAAGCAGCCCCCCCGAGGCGAGCTCACTTCGCCTCCCAGCATTAATGACCTCGCCCTGACGCCACACACCGGGTTGGACCGGGTCCAACACCGCCGTCGGACATCGAGGCCCGCAGGCCCGATCAATGAGCTCCACCCTCGACTACAGAGGTGGGGAGGCGACCAGTTCAAACAGGATAGTATGAAAAATTTCAAACAATACAGTCTAAACTCCTGAGACCTTCAAATCAAGTTACACAGATCAGGAAAAAGAATAAAGGTATCTCGGTTAGAACACGAACTCAAAAAATGGGTATATATTGAAAGAAGGCTACGGTATCAGGCCCGGGCTGGCAAAAGAGGAGAGGTCGACATCGGAAAGCATAAATAAATGCATAAATCTAGACATCGGGCGATGAAGAATAAGAAGGAATCTCAGTAGAGATGCGGGCTCGAGAATAATTGATATCGAAGACCCCTCAGCCTCGTCATGGAAGGTCGAAGTTGAAATCTAGATCTAAGTACGCCTGAACGGCCTTCCGTTGGCTTGAGCCACCCGAAGCCAGGCATAAAGCGATCGCAATTGTTTGATAACCTGTCCCTCGAGCAACCGTCTTTGATCTGGCGTGAAGATCTGTAGCCAAACCACTACATTCGTCGCTCGGCGTCTTGATAAATGTGCAACCGGAAGACTCACGACGGCGGTCTCGACAACGCCTTGCCCTGCGAAGCCTCGAGCAAGCAATTCGAGTTAATCTTTCTTTGGCACTCCGAATCACCGTGGCTTGTAGCGGCTACTGAAGATCCGTTGCGCCTCGGGAGGTGATGAGCTCCTCCTAACCATTTAAAGCTCATTTGGACGGATCTCAGCCCCTCACAGGAGTCTCGTCAACTCACCAGCGCAGCTTCGGAGCTCACCCTAACACTCGAGAGACTCACCTCGGCCCAGCCGATCAAAGCGCTCGAACCTCGTTCTCTCTATTCTCTGCTCGAGCGTGAGCCGATGAAGTGTGCTGAAGATCAGACTTAAGCCGTTCTATTTCTTCGGACAAGCTATTTGCTCGTTCTTGCAACTGGCCGCTGAAGAAGAAAGCCACGCCGCTTTATAGAGATTCGGGCAATCTTCACACGTTTTTCGTTCAGCTTGGCCTTATCGGCGAGGCCCAGCTCAAATGGAGTGGCGGCCACCGCATGTCGAGACACGAGACATAGTTAAGCCGCAAGAACAAGCATGGAAATAAACACAGTACAGAGACTTCAGAAGCAATCCCACGAAAAGACATGAGCTTCATCAGCTGGCAATTCAGCGACCCCCAATATGGAGACTCTGGAGAATGGAGGGAGGCGACATTTCTTCTCCAGTTCGACACTAGAGCAAAAGCCACGATTGCACCAGTTTTGCTTGATTTCTTTTTCGGCCTCCGCCATCCCGGTGACTTGGCATTGTCGGGGCGGATTCCATACGGTAATCGCGGGCCGTCGGCGTGAGGCGGCGGTTACGCAGAGACCGCTTTGCCTTGGCGACGGGCTTGGGAAGTTAGTAAGGTCGGTCGGAGGCGGCCGACCCGCTCCGGCTCGTGGACGAAAGGGGACACGCCCATGTCGAGCCCAGGCCGGGCGCGATGCCTCTACGGTTCGAGCGGGAGGAAGGGCACCCCCAGCCGAACTTTGGCGAAGCCGTAGAGCCTTTCTCGAAGTCCGGCTTTTTCCTCTTAGCCACTCTGGGGCTTCCTGGCGTCGCCCCAAATGAACTAAAATCTCTCCTAGTAGAATTGGCAGAGTGGGCCCGAGGAAAACACTCAAAGGGTAGAAAGGGCGGGGGCCCCGAAAGCGATAGAAAACGTCGCAGGCAACAAATTAGAAGAACTAGGAATGTTCGGCTTTATCGATACTGCATAGGAGCGGCAGAGCATTCCTCCAGCGGCCCCAGAACCCGCAGTGACATCTTCGTCGAGGTCGAGCCAGTATCACAGGAAGCATAAGGAAAGCAGGTCGAAGTGTTCGATCGTGCTGAAATAGTCGAGCCCAAAAGTAGTAATCTGACACTCACGAAGATTATCAGGGCACTCCACGTCCTACAGGGCACACTTGCAGGTATCATGTCTAATCACGAGTCATACTCGATTGAACCACTAGCGAAGAAATATCGTCCTTTCCATGGCCGATTGTGAAGAAGGAAGATCAGGGATCACGGAGGACCCGAGCGTGCGGAAAAACCGATAAAACCCTCTTGTAGTGGCCCATTGGGTGAAAGATGGAGGAACGAGCCACATTGGGGACACGAGCCCTCGTCGCCAAAGACCAATAAACCAAGCTAAAATGCCCAAACCATTGGAGCTTAGTAGGAAGAGCGGTGTTAAATGTTGAAGAACTTCTTTTATGAAGGGATGCGAGAAGCGGCCGTTATTAAAAGCGACCAGCGAGACCATACGGGCACGGAGCGGTGTAAAGGTCAAAACATTCGAGAGTCCATACTCGGACACGGGAAGAGGCAGTAGCCTTCGGTAAAAGTAGATTCATATGAAAAACCAACCCTACTAGGGCCCACCTTCGCGGCATGCCGAACAGCGGTCCTGAGGAAGTCCGACCCCTTAGGATATTTGATCAGGTTTATCTTCTTTTTACCTTTACCCAAGGGAAGGGCGCCTGGGGGCGGGTTGAGGCCAAAGCATTGTCAAACAAGCGAAGGAATGCCCAGCTACCCGGGGCCGGCATCAACAGAATCATGTCACGCAAGAAGGAAAACGGTGGACCCATGGCCCATGTAAAGCAGTCTAAGCGAAGTCAGACGGCCCGAATACTGGCTGCGTCGTATCAATCGAAAGAAACACGGCCAGGCGGGGGCGCCCGCGGGCGGAATGAAGGAAAGCGCGAGAAAGGACCCAACACTAAGCGGACAGAAACGATCGAGCGAGGAAATACGGAACGCCAAGAAGTATAAAGACAAAGGGAGGAATTATGAGGCCCGAAGTCGGAAGCTGGAAGGTCGACAGAGAGCAAGGGAAAACAAAGGGGTATGAAACATAAGCGCGAAACTCGAAAGGCTATCATTAACGCACCATGTATGGCGGCGGTTAGAGTTGAGGTAATCCACATACAGCGGGCGCGGAAATATGACCGTCGCGAGTTAATCCACTGACCCTTGCCACGCGCGGTCGTGCCTGAGGGTGCGGGGGCAGGCGTGGGGATGTCTGAGGGAAATGAGGGTCAGATGGTCGTGTGATGAAGGAGCGGTGAAGACCATACCCCGTCCGGGTGTCTCCTTACATAGCCGGCCGAGCAGGAGGCTAGGCCCATTGGAGCCCAACATGGTTGGAAAATAGGGAGGCCGTCTTTCGGCCCAGGTCAAATATATCTTTACTGATAACGAAAATGAGAATATTCCCTAAAAAGGCGTCCTACCAATTAGTCAGTAGATCTTTATTATAAAGGGAAGGAAAAGCAGCGAGAAGACCATCGGGCGGATACCCACGATAAGGAGGAGGATTATAAATAAACTCCTTTGACTAATCCATCATTTAAATCTAAAGGCTAACTACATGAGGAAACATCGCCGAAGGGGAAGAACCCACAATCGTCGCCCCGAATTGGATGAATATCCATTATAAACCTGGTAGATCGACAACGAAGATGCCGCGACTTCTAGGCTGAAGCGTTTTTCCTTATTTCCTACGGAAAGAATGACTTAGGCATCGGGCGGCCCAGGGGCGCGACCTCACGTAGACACTTGCGAGTTCTTCTTACGGGAGTGCCGCACCGGGATCTATAATCCATCGATCTCGGTCGACCATGACCGTATTTCCGGCGGGTTCAGGTTGAACGGGCATCGTCACATATGAACTAAGCGACCCATTCGAGTTCTATTTTGTGTATTCATTTTTATAAATATTATTGATATTTATCATAAGTATTTTATTTTCTCCTTTTCTTTGGGTAAACGTTGCCCATCAGTATGGTTGTAATTCTTGTGAAGAATTTGTTTGTTGACGATAAATAAGGCTAGGATAAATTTGTGAAAATAGTTTGGAAAAGTTAAAATCTTTTTCTTAATTGTTAAAGTTGTGAATAAAAATCCTTTTTTTTTTTTAATTTCAATAAAGGAAAATTCCGATTTCTTATTTTTGTAGAGATTTTATTAAGTAATAATGCTAATAAATAAAAGAAAAATGGTGATTCAGTAAATAAAATGTATTTGAATATTTGAGAATGGCAAATTACTTTCCAAAAAAAAAATATCTAAAACCTTTAAAGATAAATGTTAAATTTAAAATATATATTTTAGATAAGTAATACTAATAATAAATATTTCTTTTGAAGTCCTAACGATCTTATGAAACTTTTTTTGTTGATCTTTGTTGTTGTTGTTTTGAATAACAGCAATCGGAACATTATTTTATAAAAAGAATTGATCTTTCTTTAGTAATTTTTGGATAAATCATTTTTTTCATATTGGTAATATTTATTTGATTCATAAAATTGGAAATTCACACCCTTTTTCTATTGTGAAAATCTCATTTGAATAAAAAATAAAATGTTTTCCATTCAAATTTTTTTTTAAAAATAATTCCAAAAGTTTGTTTTTTCTTTTTTTCTTTAAATAATCTATAGAAACCATGTTCAATAAGAATTGTTTTAACATTTGTAGACATTGCATTTTAGCTATGATGTGTTTCTCATTAAAAGACGAGACTTGTTTTTTATTTTGAAAAACAATTTTTAGAAAATGGTTTAGAGTTAGACACTTATTTTTGTTTTTTAGACTTAAAACAAAATGGGTGAAACGAAACCCTAAGTGCGACTCATTTTTGTAGTTATTACCCTAATGTAAAACCAAGTCCAAATTTGGAGGTCATGTTACTTATTGGAAATGTACATTAGTGTCGTAGACCTTTCAAAATCTGTCTCTACTAATCAACATGTAAATCACATAATTAATCAATTAATTACAGCTACCAATAAATCAAATAGATGAAGAACAAAATTAAAGGGAAGAAATGTGTACTTTGGTGGCGAATCGAGAGTGCTATTAATAGAAAAAGATGTTAGTTTGACAGACAATGTAGAATATTCACAATTAAATTAAACATAGGTTGAAAATCAAACACTAAATTATTTATTAAAATGATGCATGAGATATCGTGTCCCACCTAAACCTCTTTATTTATTACACAAATTAACTCCACAAGACTATTATTATTGGAGTTATAAAATTAATCATGTGATTGAAAATAAAAAAAAAAAAACTATTTTGAAAAGAGAATTTCCGAAAATTGAGTTTTGATTTAGGAGATTTGGAAAATTGAATTTTTTAAGAATTGAGATTTTGAAATTTGAAATTGGAGAATTGAATTTTGAAAATTAGGAACTTGAAAATTTTGAAAATTTTGAAATTTGAGACTTGAATTTTTTAAAACTGAAAATTTGGGTTTTGTAAATTAAAATTTGAACATTTGAAAATTAGGTATTTGAATTTTGGAAATAAGGATTTAAAATTTTAGAAATTGAGAATTTTTATTTTGGGGATTTAAAGAAATCGAGAAGTTGAAATTGAAAATTTGAAGAAAGGGACTTAAATTCTGACAATTGGGATTTTAATTTTAAAAATTAAGATTTTGAAGTTTTGAAATTAGGAATTGAAAATTTTGAAAGAGAAATGAATTTTTTTTTTAAGAAATTATTATTTTGAAAAAGAATTTAGGAAAATAGAAATATGAGATTTTGTGAAATTGAGATTGAGATAATGAAATTGGGAAAATGAAGATAAACATAGATTTTAACATTTGTAAAGTTGAAAATTTATTTTTAAAGATGTTAAAATTGGTAGTATCTCATTAGTTGGTGTTTAGTAAAATGGCTAAGAGCCTTATTTAGTCATTTGTTCAAAACCTCATGTTGCATTTAAAATCATATTTTTAAGGGTGTGATGTGGGAGTGGGTCTCAAGTGACATGACAATGAGCCATAATGGTTTGGGTTAAGCAAATAGGTTGGATTAGAGCAAATTGGCTAGCCCTAATGGGTTGGACCTAATATGTTGGACTGGGCCTAAAGTAGATGGATTGGACCTAATGCAGTGGGCTTTAATGAGCTAATGGATTAAGACTTTGTTGGATTTAGTTAATGGATCTCTAATAGACTAAATTTGGCCTACATACGTACATACAACAACGAGGATGACATTAAAATATTTAGCAAAAATACCAATATTTTAAAAACACGTCAGGTCGGATCGGTCCAATCGTTGACCGACCAACATTCAAGTCCGGTTCTCCCCAAGAATCGCTTTTGGTCAAATCGGCAACGAAGCGGTCCACTGACATTTCCAATGAAGCCCACTTCCTTTAAGCTTCAGTTAAACAATCTACACACATATTGACTTTAATAACAACAAATTTTTAAAGATTGTTCTGTTATTTCTTTTAAATTTCAATAATTTCATCGAAATTTTAAAGCTCGACTAAAAGTTCGAAATATTCTATTTTTCTATTCGTAAGTTCATTTTTCACAAAAAATGTTAAAAACTCAACTGGTCATTTCAACAGTTAAAAAACTAGAAGAATATAATAATTATTATGACAATAACATGTCTTCATCCTTGACCATTGTTTATTTTTATCAATTCAAACTCAGACATTTAAAAAATTAAACATTTGCTTACTGGGAGATTAAATTTAAACTCGCCCGCTTACATTTTATTTTGTTTTTATTTTTTAATTTTTATTTTATATTCTTTTTATTTTTATTATATTAAAATTAATATTTTTCATAAAAATAAAAATACATGCACTTTGTAAATTATTTATTAAAAACATTATAATAATAATAATTATTTATATTAAAGTATAAAATAAAATAATAAAAATATTTTTAAAATATAACTACAGCAGCTTTATTATATTATTATTATTTTTATTACATTCATATTGAGCCTTTGATGCGTGTCCAAGTTTCTATCCTAAACAATTTATAATTTTCGCCACTTTATTTTAACTGTAGAATCTCACTTCAAGCCATTTCGACTTCTAGATTTTCATAAAATCTCTACTTTAGCCATCGGTAACTTATCACCCAAAAATTGAAAGAATTTGTTGCTCCCATAATTGACGAAACTTTTCCTGTCGCTTAGATTTCACAGACGAATTTAATCTACAAATCTGCTTTTGTCATCCGAGATTTAGAAAATTTTCTGCGCTTCGAACCCCATGTCAATTTATTATTTTATTTAAAATTTTTCCATTTTTGTAATTTCGACTTTCTCGCTTACTCGTTGCCTCAAATTCGCAAAATAAACCCAAACCCGTTAAAACCCAATTAACGAATTAAACATACATTATTAGCAGCCGAAAGTGACGAAACCCAAATAATTCATCCTGCCATATCCCTATCACTACCAATGTTAAAAACAAACAATTTAATACTTTTAAGTAAAAAAAATAAACACCACCTAAATATTGAGTCTATAACCCACAACTGGGTTATGCTTCTGTTTCAGTATTTAATTGAATTAACTTTTAAAGCCTTTCTCATCTCTAAAACAATCCGATGTGGGACTCAACCTTTGTGATCAGCATGCACTGAGATTATTCTCCAATATGCATTTTGATTTTTTCGGTTATCCAAAATTACCTTAGATTGTGTTACAGGATTGTCAATCCTCTTAAATCAATGCTCCAAAGAATTACCTTTAAAAAAAGAATAAAATATAAAGGAAAAAACTGTATTAATACCGAGTTTTTAAAAAAAAAAAAAAACTATATTAATACAGTGTAAGAAACTAAGAAAAGCAAGCTCACTTTATATATTATGTAAAGCTAAATGTTTTCTTTACCCTCTAAACGTAAAATATAATAATAATACTACACATAATAAATTACTTCCAAACAAAATAATAATAAATTAAATATACTACTTAAATAAAAACTAAAATATCAATATATTTATATGAACATATTTTTCACATATTTATTTTTAAATTTTAAAAATATTTTAAATATTTATAATTATAAATTATATAACATGACGTCAATAAGTGCTCAACCGCTGCTCTAATTCACCGATTCGACTATTGAAACGAATGGCAACTTTTCTGTCAAGACCTGGGCTCTACTTTTAAAACATTAAAAAATACAGAATAATTAATAAATAAAATATGGGGATGATACTTAGTAAATATTATATTATGGACGGACATATTAAAATAGTAAAAACAATCAATGAATTAGGTAAAATAAAAATATATGAAAGACAACATTAAAATAGCAAAAAAAAAAATATCAATGAATTAGTAAAATAAAATATATAGAAAGTAACTATTAAAGTATTATATATGAAAATACACATTAAAATATTATATTAGTAAAAATAAGTAAATAATAAAACAATACATACATTCAAGAATAATTAATAAAATATTTAGCAAAAAATACTATCAAGTACAAGAAGAACTAATAAAATAAAATATGAGGATGTCATTAAAATATTTAACAAAAAACAATTAAAGTTGTGACGCCCCAAATCTCGGGGGTCATTTTCTTTTTTTTTCATCACTGTCCAAGTCTATCGCGATGCAAAACCCTTTGTCGCGGCTCACTCGCGGCATCTCTAGTCGCTACGCGCACGCTCTGCCGTGCACACCCGCCGCCAAGGGCGACGAAGATCCGGCCGCGGCGCTGCAGAAGCCACCCGCTGCGCCACAGGCCTTATCGCGACAAGCTCGCCGCCGCAGAGTGTCCGCTTCCCGTCATGATTACACTTACCATGACCGAACTTTGTCGCACCTAAAAATTTTGTGTTCTGACCCAGTTTCCACAAGCCACACACTTCTATCACAACACTAAAAATCCATGTTGCGCCATAAAGCTCCTCGTCATTTATGCCCTTGTCTTCGCGACATGGATTTCTTTCTTTCATGCTCGCTCTCCGTCACGACTTCAAGTTTCACGTGAAATGACCTAAAATCCCCTCGTCAAGACAACCTCTGTCGCGACATGGAAAGTCCTGTCGCAACACTAAACCTTATGCTGCCTCCATTCCTTGTCATGACATAATTTCTCCTTACCTTGTCCAATTCTGTCGCGACATGAAATATTCTATTGCAATAGAAATCTTCTCTGCCTAGCTAACCATGTCGCAACATAATTTTCCCGTCGCAACACAAAATCTCTTAACCTTGGCAACACTCTATCGCAAAATAAAATATTCTGTCGCGACATAAAATCTCTCCACCATTGCCAACTCTGTTGCGACATCAACATTCTATCACGACACAACTATGTGAAATCAAGTCGCGACATTACAAATTTCTATTGCGACATGAAATCTCTTGGCCTTAACCAGTTCGGCCGCACCTTGACTTTCGGTCAGGATCGTTCGATCAGACCGTCTTGCCGTGACCATCTCTACGCGGATAAGGAACCTTTGTCAAGCGACATTGTCATGACAGAGAGTAAACACGGTCGCGACTCCAGAATACTCTCGCTAAGGCCAAATCTTGTTTCGACACGTAAATCCAAGAAGCTCATTAAGATCCGAGAAAACCACACTACTCAACTACAACGCGTTAACAGCCTATTCTAGACATTTCCTACATTTCCAACCCTTTCCCAGGAGCCCCTTTCATCAGAGTAGCATGTTCTAGGCATTTCCTGCATTTCCAACCCTTTCCTAGGAGCCCCTTTCATCACAGAAAACTACCAGAAACCTAGGAAACAGTTGCTAGGCTGCATAAATCATACAAAAATGAGTTTTATTACAACTTTTTCTCATTACATATACAGAAACTGGGTTTTATGCCCAAAATTTAACATAAACTGGATAACTGTCCAAAAATTTTTCAAAATACATAAATAAGACATAATCTTGCCATTTTTCACAACTAAGATCTTGGATGTGTTTCAACCCCCGGTGAACCTCGGTGCACAAAATATTTTCCCTGTCAGGGTGAAACATTTTTAGTGAGAAAATCTCTACAGAGTACACTGCGTAACATCCCAATACCCTATAATTTTTATAATAATTTTATTATATATTCCATGTATGAAATGAGTCAAACTTGGGTTTTTCCGAGAAATTTTATAAATTGATAAATTGAAAAATGTAAATTGAAAGTGTGAGCATATGATTGAATATTATATGCTAAATTGAGAAAGTGATTGAACCCGGAAATAACCCAAGTGAAAAATGGCAAATGTGGAAATTCGTAAAATGAGGACCTAAGGGTCAATTGTTATAAAGAATAAATGTCTAAGTGAATTTATGATAAATGAATGACCAAAGTGGAATAATAGGAGACTTAAATGAAATAATGGGTTTTAGGCAAACATTGGCCCTTACGAGAATAAGTGATTTAAAAATTTAAAGGAGAAATTGAGGAATAAGAATGAGTGTGTAGGCCAAACATGGCCTTACACTTAAATGGGTTAAAGGCCAAACAAGACCTTATGGATTTAAGGAATAAAAAGATCAAAAGTGGTATTTGGGAGCTCATTTTTTTGAGTAATCCCGTTTTTGGAGAAGAATAGAGGAGAAAAAGGGAGAAAGAGCTAGGGTTTGCAAGAGATCAAGTTTTGGTTGGGTTTGCTCCCCACTTCTTGCTCCTAAGAGATCAAGCAACCTACAAGAGGAGATTTGTAGAGATTCAAGGTAATAAATCAAACCCTAACTTCATCCCTTTTGATTTGGATTTTGGGAAAAAGCCCTAACTTAAGAAAAAAAGGGTTTTCATTGATTCTAAACCACCTTTGGAGTTGTTTTGGGTGGATTCCATGGTGGATTTTTGATATGGGATGAATTGGAGAAGGTTTGTGGAAGAAAAATGGGTGAAAATGCCAAAATTGACATTTTACGGGCGAAACTCCCGTAAGTGAATCTTAGGTACCAAGAGAGTGGTACCGGTACCCAGTATTACCGGTATCCATGATCTGGTGACGTGGTGCCGATACCATTCAAAGCTGAGTACCGATACCCACTGGTAGTGAGGGCTGAATGCCGGTGCTAGTCAAATTGTGCAGTACCCTTTAAGCAACCTTGTTTTTGCATATTTTGCAGATTAAGCTTTATGCGCCTCACCAGTTGTTTAGGGGCCTTTCAGAAACGATTGTGAGGGGTTGAATAAGAATGAGACTAAGTGAAAAATATGCGAGTATCTAGCCTCGGCAGCGATATTGTTTAGTATGATTAATTGTTTAACTACTAAGAGTGAAGAATTTGTATTTGGCTAGGTGCGGGTGAAGACGACAACCGACCTAGGATTGAAATCTAAAGAGACAAAGGATCGATAAATCGGTTTGTTCTCTCACTCTATTCTTATTTCAAGTATTTTGGTAGTTTACCAAGTAACTATGAAATGAGTACATGAATGAGTATATGAAATGAGTATGTGAAATGAGTACATAGATTGAGTATATCTTTGAAAGATATCTGAGTAGATATGGAATTGAAATGTGATATTTGAAAATCGAATGAATATGAATGATAAATCGAATTGTAAATGAATCAGTCAATGCTTGAAATCTTGAATTGAATCGATATACTAAATGAATCGCCTGACGGGATGCACCAATCGACATTCGTCACGAAGGCACCCCGAAATTGTCCAATGTCCCACTTGGCGGGATGCACTAATCGGAATCCGTCATGATGGCGTATGGCATTGAAGAAATGTCCACTGGCGATTACCAATCGACATCCGTCATGATGGCATATGGCATTTAAGTGATACCACATGTCGGGGTGCAAGCGACATCCGTCATGATGGGAGACCGGTGTTAAATGGCAAAGCACATTGCAGAATGATAAGAGGCGGGATTCATCAAACGGAATCCTTCATAAATGTGAATTGAATAGTCAAAGTGAAATAACCAACATTAACGAGTGAAAAAGGGATTTTATGTATATGCTTAAATCTCATAAATTGAATTATGAAATGAATTGTTGCATTGAAAATGCATGTTGTGATATAATACATGATTTGTAAAATGAAAGCATGCGAAAATGAATAGCATGGTTTAATGTTAAATGCATGCCAAGTTAAATTGAATATTGGAATAGAATTGTATAGAACCACTAAGCATAAAAATGCTTAGCGTGTAGTTTTTATCTATGCGCAGGTTTCAAGTAGACATGAAGGAAGACAAGATCGTGAAGCGCAGAGTCATAGAGCAAGTTGTGGCGTATAAGTATATACCCCTCCATATGCATATCATTTCTTTTTTGAACATGGGATATTTTGTGAACAAAATAGTTGAACTTTGAATTAATGTTTTGTTTTGTATATCATTTTGAAAGGGCATAGAATTCCTTCCCTGTAATTGTATTTTATGAAATGTAAATGTTTGTGGGCCTACCGTTTGAAAATGCTTCCACGCAAATGGAAAACCTAAAGAGAAATAACATAAAGAAAATGTTTTGATAAGATAATTGAAAACGTCAGAATGGCCAGGGTTCCACTGTTAGGATCATATACGGTCGGCCGAGGGGATTGGGGTTCGACACTTTTGAAAAAGAAAATGTAAAAAAATGTAAATAAAAAGAATTAAACAGCGTCCCCGGGGTTTCGGTTCGGACTCGCCAATCGGGTCGGGCCGAGCTCGGGGGTCGCTACATACTCCCCACTTAAGTGTTCATGCAATGTCATGATTCTCACATTAACACCCATTTAAGTAAAAGTATGCACATTTCTACATGACTGTCTACATGCAATGCCCCATGTATCGAGTCCTCGCCGACTCTCTCACACACGCAATTGTCATGTGTGAAAACTGTCTTCAAAACAAAAGATTTTTGTTTTTGAAACTCATTAGACAACCTCCAATATCAAAACACATTAGACAACCCTTTGATATTAAAACACATTGGAAAAGCCTCCGATATTAAATCTGTTGGACAAGCCTCCGATAAGATTTGTTGGACAACCCTCCGATATAATTTATTGGACAACCCTTCGATATTAATTTGTTGGACATCCTCCGATATAATTTATTGAACAACCCTCTTATATTAATTTATTGGACAACCCTCTGATAAAACCACTTTGTTAAAAAATCATGTCATGCACTCACACCCGTTTCACACGATGTCCCCTTGCATATGAAATGCAACCTGCCATTTCATGCCAATTCATGTTACATGCATGATAAGTACTACATGCAACATTAATAAATCATAGATAATTATATTTTCTACATATAATTCACATCCATCAAGTATCTCACGTCAATACATCATATAAGAATATATTAACATGAGTTTTTTCATACAACAAGCATGTTATTCATTTTTTCAGCAACAACACATAAAAACAACACACATAGTCTGACCATTAGTTGAAATTCAGTCATGGGCGCAGCTTGATCCCGAAACATTGACGTTCAGTCCCGAATTTTGGGACTGAAGCGCACAACCTCCGCGGTCTTAAAGAAAAACCTATGGCATTAAATGGCCTTTAGGCTAGAAATAACCCAAGTAGGAAAATTCCCTACCTCTTGGAGTTTGATGAAAACCCCAGATTCTTTCACCTATGCTAAGCTCTTGTTGCGTAGATGAACTTTGCCTCTTGCTCCGATGAAAATCGATGGCCCGATCTCCGTAGATCTTAGAGAGAAGGTAGAGCTTCTCACCCCACTTCCCTTTTCTTTCTTTTCTTTTCTCTCTTTTTCTTTTCCTCCTTTTTCCTGCTTTCCTCACTGAATCTGATCCCACTTGATGAAAGTGGGAAATTTCCTCCCACCTTCCTCCTTGCCACATGTTTCTTCCTCATTTTTTCTTTCTTTATTTTATTTCTTGATCTTATCCAAGTGAGTCACCATCCTTCCTTCTCTCTCTCATGGCCATGTGTCATCACATGGTCATCTGTCAATAACCATATGTCACATGCTTTAAGTGTCACAGAGCCTCGGTTACCTCGAAAATAGCGAAATTCAATGTCTCGGAGTTCGATGAAGTCGGTAATTAATTTTGCGGGCAAATTTCAATGAATACCGATCCGTTTGTCATAAAGATACAGAAAATTTCGGGTTTAATTGAACCTAATGTTTTACCCATTTTCAAAAAAAATGATTTTTTCGGGTTTTACGTTTCTCATCGCGAATTTAGTCTCCGGGAAATTCACACCTTAGCACAAAAACACTTGCATATCACAGTAGTTATTCCTAGTTCCAAAATATTATACAGCGCACCTTAGGTCCTCAAATAGGAAAGGATAGGTGGCCGTATCGTGTCCTCAGTTCGATTTGCCTCCTCCACTCTTGATTGCCTGACACCTTCAGCCTCACGTCTTGCGTCCTGGCTTGATCCGGAAGGCTATCCATGATACGCACCGGTCCCTCCTCGAGGTCTCATCTGTATCAACAATAATCCCTCCCCAATCCACTACATGTGCTGGATCTGGAGTATATTTCCGGAGCATGGAGACATGAAACACCTCATGGACACCTGATAAATTCGGTGGTAGCGCCAATTGATATACAACTGTACCCACCCTCTCGAGTATCTCGAAGGGCCTGATATACCTCGGTGCTAGCTTCCCCTGCTTGCCTAACCTGACCACTCCTCTCTTAGGCATCACCTTCAAGAAGACGTGACCACCCACCTCAAACTTTAGAGGTCGATGCCATCTATTGGTGTAGCTCTTCTACCAGCTCTGAGTCGTGAGAAGACACTTTCGTATCAAACCCACATTCTTAGAGGTGTCTCTAATTAAATCCGGACCAATGATGGACCTCTTTCCTATCTCTGTCCAACAAATCGGAGATCGACATGGCCTCCCATACAAAGCCTCATAGGGTGCCATCTGTATACTCGCCTGATAACTGTTGTTGTAGGCGAATTCCACTAAGGGTAAATGCTCTTCCCAGCTACCTTTAAAATCTAGGACGTATGCTCGCAGCATCTCCTCTAAAACCTGTATGGTTATCTCCGATTGACCGTCGTCTGGTTGGCATGAGTGCTCATCTTATTTGTGTCCCCATAGCCTTTTGGAAACTCTTCAGTGTGCATGCGAGATCCTTGTCAGATATGATAGAGGCGGCCTCCATGTAGTAGAATAATCTCTTTATTATATACTTAGGCGAAATTTCTCTAGTGTGAAGGTCATCCAAATCTTTGCTAAAAATGTCTTGAGCTTAGTGAGCCAGTCCACAATCACCCACACTGCATCATGTCTCTGTGGTGTCCTTGGAAAGTGGGTCACAAAGTCCATCATGACGTGCTCCCACTTCCACTCAGCTACCTTTAATGGTTAGAGTAGCCCTGTTGGCCTCTAATGCTCAATTTTTACCTACTGACACGTGAGACACAGTTGAACAAAATCTCCAATGTGTCGCTTCATCCCGCTCCAGTAATACTGGCGACGAAGATCACGATACATCTTCGTGCCACTTGGATGCACAACAAACCGAGAGCAGTGACAAAAAGTTTGTGGAAATTCTTCTAAAAAAAAAAATATTATCTCTTCCACTATTTTCTAGAAATGTTATCTCTTTCACACAACACAAACACACATACAAAAAATCTTTTCAAAGACAAAAAGTTATCTCCCTACAAGCGCCCTCCTCCCTACCTCGACTTCTTCCCCAGTGAATCCCAGCCCTTTAGCTCCTCCACTCCCACTCGCCCTGCCACCTCGCTTCTCCCCTAAATGGAAACCCAACCCACCCTTCCTTTTCCATTCTCTTCCCTTACCAACAACATGAACCCCACCCCACCCTGATAGTAAAGAAATCGCCCATTTTCCCTCCTCGACTCTCTCTTCTGACATAAACCCAAAAAAAATCAAACCGGGACCATCTTATCCACATAAAAAATCAAAACGCAGGGACCACTCGACCCCCCATATTCCCCACTCCACTGACCAACCGAACCCAAAACAAACTAGAAATACAAACAAGAACTAAAAATGTGTAATGAGGAAAAATAAAAGGTGAAAACCTCACTTGAACACAAAAATATGTGCTTGACACTTTAGGGAAGAAACCAAATTCATGATGAAGAAGAAGAGCTTCCTTAGGGCTTTGCTCTTAGTTTTTTGACTCTCAAAACCCAAAAACCCATTTTTTGAAGCTTCAATATCACATGTCTTGCTAATATGGAGAAAACTGCATTATACTTAGGATTATTTTTCAAACCACTCTTTTTAAGATTTTTTTAAATCTTTTTATTATTTTTCGGAAATATCCCCTTTTGTATGTATCCATCAACTTACTTCGTCATCTCCAACCACAAATCTTCATTTTTCATCTCTAATTTACATCTTCTCCATATTTAGATAATAGGCCCCTTTTCACTTCAAATCTAAGCAATAATCTTTGAATCTATATTATAATGACTATTCATTCTCTCTAAATCTTTGTGTTTTCAAATTAAAATATTTTAAAACCTAATATATAAATATTTTATTTAAAAATATAAATATAGATTAATTATATTAAATAAATAAAATTATAATAAACAAATATAAATTAGAAACCTAAAAATGTTTAATAATAACTATTATATTATAAAACATAATATTACATTAGAAAATAAAGCAACATTAATAAAATCTACGTAATAAAATTACATTAACTAAATGATAAAATAAAATACAAAAACTGGTATAGTACTAAACCGCCTCCATAATTTCCATCATCATATTCATTAAAATTACTAAAATTATCATCACTATAACCACTTGATCCACTTGCTCGAGATTTACGAGTCATTTTTTCAATAATCTCAATTTTTTTCACATTGAAATATTCATGCTCAAATTGATCAAATGTGGAATCAAGATTTTTCTCCATAATATCATGTAATCTATATGTTCTTTTTTTTTTCAATTTGAAGTTTTATTTTTATTTCTAAGAAATTATTGTATTAGTTAATTAAAATCCAAATGCTTCATTATTTAATATATAAATAAAAATATATCATATCATCTATCGAAAATAATTTTAATAAAAAATTTAAATTATTTATTTTAAGAAAAATTTATAAAGTATTAAAAATAAATTGATACTCCAAAATTAAGATATTAAAATCATTTTGTTATATTATATATGGAAAATATTTTAAAAATAATAAAATAATAAATAATATCTATATCTATATCTATATATATAAATATTGAAAAATCAAAATAGTTAATTAAAATAAACATTCATTACTATTCACATCTCCATATGGGGAGATTGAAATGGAGAATGGCTGGAGGGTGGTTTTTGGCGAAATTCTTCATATATGGAGATGAAGATGGAAAAGGGTTAGAGTTGCTCTTACTCTATGGTGTCCCTTTAAAAGCTTTGGTTCGTTTCCCTTTCAATGTCACCTAAATTGTCCCTTTAAAAGTTGTTGTTGTTTCTTCAATATTACGTCCATTTCATATGTCACCTAAATTTTACATACATTCCAATTATTATTTTTAAAATATATTCAATCATTTATTTTCAATTTCCATTCAATTAGTAGTGTAAAAACAAGAATCATGAATTAAATCCAAATAAAATACTTATATGTACATAAATTATAATATTAATATTAAACAAAATTTTAAAACAACCTATTATTATAAAATGTTACAAATTAAATCATTGACATGTTTCTATTTTCAAAAACTAACTTTATGCTTGAAGTTACACCATTGGTTTACTGAAATGATCATGAATATGGTTCACAAGTCACACCACTGGCATATAAAAGTATTCAACCGCACTCGAGTCTTCAAGCCCAAACACCCTACAATACCACCGACTGGCACTAGTATTAATCTCCACCCTAACACATTTAATTTTTTAACATTTTTAAAGAGATTGTATGCTAAATTAAACTAAACTGCTCAAAATCAATGTGAATTGACAATTCTCTTTAATTTAGAGCATGGATGTAATAGGTCTATTAGGCTTGACTTTATTTGTCATCCTCTTTAGCTCATGTTCAAGCCTTTCCATGACTAAAGGAGGCAGGCATATGGGTATAACTTTTCCTTCTTCTCCTTTTTGTTCTTGAACCGCATACAGAAGCTAAGAATAGATAAAGCCCTAGAAGCTGGTTCCTAAGTGCACTTATCTCTTTGGGGCCAAAGAAGAATGATCTATGAACCAAATTATTTTCGTCCATGGCCATTAGTGTTTTATTGGTGTCGTTTACCTCCTCATACTCATAGTGCATCCGGGTTATTACTGGCGGATTTCGGACATTTAATAGCTCTCTTTGCCATATGGGTGATAGGGACGGAGCAGACAAACCCTTAGCCATGTCGCTTATGGCGTTGAGGAATTGGATCAAGCCGGGAGCATCAGTCATTGTGTGGTTTAGTCATAATGGAATGGCCCCTCCATACCTCAATCGAGTCACCTGCGTTAGTACAAAATGTTCTAAAGTTAGCAACACCTAGTGAGTTTAATATGAAAACTTTTGTTTACAGCCATTCTTGTGCCATGTTGGAACCAACGAGTTTTATATGAAAACTTAATATTTATTAGTTAATGACTTGAAACCAGCTCAAAGTTTAATTATTTTTAAATTATTACCTTAAAAAGTTATTTTATATATATATTTTTTTACTTTAAATACTAAAGTATTTGATGTTGTAAAAAAATACAACTATTGATATAATTAACTTGAAATACACTCTAAACATCATTAAATTGATATATTTCCCATTAATTATAATTAGCATATATTCTCATTAAATTTAATGCATATATACTTCTATAATTTTAAATAATAAATTTATCAATAAAATAATAATATTTAATATTAATTATTTAAATTAAATCACTAAATTATATTAAATCGTTAAATGGATCTACCAAACACCTTCTTATACAAGAAATTATTTACCTGAATTAAGATAAGAGGAACTAGGAATTTCCCAGGCCAGGGACATCATACGAAGCTCCTCAAAAGCAGGACACATTGGCTGAATCGCATCACCAAGATTCTCAAGTGTGGTATCTGCATCGGCTTCAATGAACAACACCCCTTCACCAGTACAGTCCACCATCAGTTTTCTATTTTCCCCTTCAATCAATCTCCCCGCAAATGGATAGTAGTATACAAGCGCCTTACCCAGAGCTTCTCTAATGACTTTTACAGGGTCTTTTCCTTTCATTAAAGGATTGCTTGGGTAAAACATTATCACAGGAATCTGAAAGCGAAGGCCTTCTTGATCATCTATATCAGAAAGCTGCTTTACCTCTCATGGGGTGGGCTTTGCTGGCCGAACGAACTCTGGATCACAGCGTTTAACTGAGAATACAAGAGCAGCAGAGGATACTGATGATGCCATGTCCTTCAAGGCAAGTATTTTTTTAATGGAAGATAGGAGAAAATTCTGAGAGAAAAATGAAAGAGTTTATGTGGTGGTTAGCTTTGGGGAGTTTATGTGGTATTTATAGTCTTAAGGCGGCACTCCAAGAATGTGGCCCACCTTTCTTAGCCAGCCAAGAACACGTTTTAGATAAGAAAGAGAATTTTAAACGTGGGTTTTTTTCTCTCCTGCCACGTGAAACTAGATAAAAGCAGAAAATTTTAGGGAATAAATTTTAGTGGCATAGCCTCTTACTTGAGCAAAATTCCGGAACCATGTTCGATTCAAGCCAAATAAGAGTTAATCTCATAATACATCAGAGTTAAAACTATATTTTTAAACACGCCAATGTAAATTTGAACTGCAATATTATGAAATTATAATTTATCTATTTACATTGAAAAAGTAGACTAATAGTAGCCAGGTTTGGCATGGAAAATTCCAAGAGGGGACTTCTACCTCTTTGAATAAAATTTACCTTTTCAAGGAGGTGTCATCAAAAAGCTTCTCGAGAAGAAAAGCGCTTATCTTGGTGATGATAGTCTCATATATGCCATGTTATGCACCTCATTAGATATATGCTATGTAGTGAGAATCATTAGTTGATACCAATCAAATCCTGGAGTCGAATATTAGATTGCAATGAAACATAAACTCAAGTATTTAAAAGGAACAAGAGATAATATGTTGATGTATTCAATGGAATCTTGAAACACTTGGTTATAAAGACTTTGATTTCCAATGGGATATTGGCTCTAGTAAAATAGCATATGAGGAGAACCTAGAAGACCCTTTTACTAAGATTTTCCTGAGTGTGTGTTTGAGAAGCATGTAAATTGTATGAGTCTTAAGGAGTCCCCAGGCTTACTTTAGAGTAAGTGGGAGTTGGTCACATTTATGTTATGAGAGCAAAACTAAATGTCATTTCATTTTTTTATTTAATAGCTTGGATTTCTTGAATTCTTAAACATGCATTATTTCATCTATAAGGTCCTGACTAATTGTGCGATATCTGTCAATATGGATATGTCGTAGGAACATAGTTATAGGTTACCGTAATTAATGCATTGTCTGCGATCGAGAGCAAAATATCGGTAATTACGGATATATCGTCTTGGATTTACGGATATGTCGGAAATATCGGTAAATATCGGTGGATATTTTGAAAAATATCGGTAGCGAAAATTAATAAAAATCTTGGAAATTCATGGAAATACTTTGTTGAACTTTATAAAAGACATAAATAAACAAATATACACTTATTGAAAATAATATTAATTATAATTTATCGGCTGTTAATAGTATACAAACCAAAATGGCAAATTAATGGCTCCATTACATTATTTGATGAAGGATCCCATCTTGATGAAGATAATATTCATAATAAAGTCTACAAAATATTGAGATAAATCACAAGAAAAATAATTTGAAATTAAATGGAGGCTTGGATGTGTATGGATGAGTTTGTAAAGAGATTGTATGATTTTATAGATGTTATAAAAAAATTTTGGAGTCAAAATAGTGATTCTGGAGTATTCACCCAGATGTTTTTCTGGAATGTTGCAGATATTTCACGCATGTTCATAGATATTTTACCGATATTTTATCGATATTTTTTCAGAAATTCTGCCTGGCCAGTAGCGTCTTTCGCGATCGAGATTTTTCGATGGAAAAATTGGTTTTTAGATTTTTAATGAAAATCGATTTCCGAATTTTCCACGATTTTCCTCACGATCGATTTTTCGCTTTGCTTTTTCTTCTTGGTCGCGGCAGCAGGTTTTCGACGATATATCGGCGAAAAAGCCGATTTTTGTTCCACGCTCCGCAGTTGATAAGTAAGTTTGACACTTTATTTAAATTTGTAATATTATGAAATAATTTGTCTTGGATTGTGTAAAATGTTAAATTGAGTGTAATTTGTACTCCTAGAGGGTCAAGATAGATTTAATTAAAGGTAATGTTTTGTAAAAAAAGAATTGATTCTTAGACAATATTGGTTATGTTTTTTCCTTAATACTAGGTTTGTTATAATTTGGTAGTTAAGTGATTATCATTATTTGAGTTATCAATAAGTGAGGTCTCCTTTTAAGGACCAATACCTTGATGATTTGGGAATAATGATCATTTGACTCCTAGAGTTTATGAGATATACAAAAATGGAATTTGTATGAAATATCCTCTGAATATGTTTCGATACACGGATGTAGAGAGACACTGGTTAATGCATTAGATCTATTAGAGAAATTTTAAGTTAAGAGAATAAATAATTAATTAATTGACAGACATCTTTGTCGATTAGTTATTTATATTTTGCAAAGGAAAAATACATATAATATTTATATTATTAATCTAGGAGGTCACATATGAGCTTTAGTGGAATAGCATGGGATAAGATCATGGTCCCAGACTTGCTTTTGAGTAAGTGGAAGATTATTGGATTTATGCTCTAAAAACAATCTATTTCATTGATCAAGAGCCAAAATTAATAATGAGTCGTTAGACCCCAAGCAAGCTAGATAGTAACCGAGCATATTAATTAATTGCTTTAGAGATAAGAAACCCTATTTGACAAGTTTTAGGTTTCTTAATAGGCAAGAAACCCTATTTGACAAGGGCCAGGTTGCTTGAGAGACAAGAAACCCTAAAAAGGCTAGGGTTTGGAGTACTCTATAAATGGATCCCCACCCCATAGAGCCACAACGCATATACGGGGATTTTCTCTCTTCTCATCTTTGTGGTAATCAGTGCGTGCACGTATTAGATCTATTGGGATTAGAATAAACCCAGAAGGTCGAAAGTTAGTAAACCTTGAAACTAGTTTGTCACTCACCTTGTTCAATCTTGATTCAAGCATCCATTGTATATTGACTCCCACAAAAAGATAAACATAATAATATAAGATTATTGAATTTTTTTACATATTTTTAAAATGATTTCATCTTTATATAGAATGTTAAATAATTGAAAAAAAAAGTTCCAAATACTATATACAAATTATTTAAGAAATATTTGGTTAAAAAACATGAAATAATAAAAAAAAATTACAAATCTAAATTTTACCATATTTTAGCTTGCAAAATAACTCATTATAGACAAAAATACCCTTTATCATTTTATGTATTTACATGTTTCTTATAAAAGAAATGACTATTTTTACAAGAAAACAATAAATGTATTATTGTCAAAATGTGATAAAAAATGATGAAGGGTTAGAATGAATGTATTTTTGTCAAAAGGTGATAAAAAATTTGATAAACAGTTAGAATTCCGAAATTTATAGGTCTTATAATCAAATTATCCAAATATTTATGAACTTTAGTTTTTTGGTTTTTTTTATTTTTTATCTTGTCATTCTTTCTACCTTTTCTCTTTATATACTTTCCCTTACATTTTTCATCAAACTTTTCTAAAACCAAATATAACCTTACAAGTCATTTAAAAATGATTTAGAAGTGCACGAGCAGATTTTAGGTGCTCCTGTGTATGAGATTTTTTTTAATCTTTTAGTAAAACTATGCCAAAAAAACTCCTCTTTTCTTATAATATTTTTCTTACAAAACTAATATATATATATATCAGCAAAATATAGAAGAACAGTAGTTATGTTAAGAATAGTTTCTTAAATTTCTTTTAAAATGTTATATCAGAAACACACTATTATGATCAATTTTCAGAAAATGAAATGAAATTTTTTATATTTTTTAAAATTCTTGTATAACAATTCCTTAAATAAAAACTCCTGCATTCCTTTATCAAATTCAATTATCTAAAATAAAATAAAATAAAACATTTGACACATACAAATAATGATTTACAGAAAATGTTAAATCATACTCATGCTTATTTTCAAATTTATTACATCTCATGTATCTCAAACAAATATTTAAAATAAATTTGTTACACAAATATGCTGTAAAAAAATATGAATGGTGAAAAGAGAAGCAAATTCTTTGACTGTTTTTTCAATTATCGATATCATGGTAAATATGATTGATTGTATATATTAAACGTGTTACACAAGTACTTCATACACTCAATTACGTGCAAAACTGTTTTTGAAAGATTTTTCGGATAGTGCAAGATAATCCAGTAAACGTCTTAATTGAGGAAACCAAGTGTTGCACGGAGTTTGTGGAAATTAAATCACACGTATAGAGAGAGTACCCATCAACTCAAAAGCTGTGGTTCACCTCTTCTACTTCAACATTCAGACAATTTCGATTTCAGACCACGTATCTTCCCGGATTATGTTTCCATATCGACTTTTCATCTGTCTGTCCTGAGATATTAATGATCCGTGACAGTTGACCTACCATGCAATTATTTTGATTATGAATGGTTATCATTTAGGTTAAACTGATTGGGGATGACTATTAATAGAGAAGTGTAAACTCGAGATAAAAAGAAAAAGAAATATCATGGTTAGTGCATGCCCAAAGATATTTAATAAGCGAAAAGGTATATACAAATTCACCCACCATCTTTATGCATCAACCAAGCATGCATGACGACCTATCTTTTCTTCTAGATCACACCTATTTTGGTCTTCTTTTCTCGTTTAATTCTTTACTCTCTGGCAAAACTGTAAGGTAAAATCCTAGAGTATGTTTGGACATGTGATTTAAAAATAGACCTACAATTTTAAAAACATAAAAATATTTACCATTAAATTTTTTTCAAACGAGGGGAAAATTTTAAAATGTTAAAAATAAATAAGCAAATAACTTGAGTTTAACTTATATGAGGAATGCTGTATAATGGTATTAAGTTTGTGATGGATAATTGCAACAATGCGATTACATGCAATATTAGTAATAATGGTAAATGTTATATTAGAACTGGTGAAGTGATCAAGAACAAAAATAACAAGAATTCTTAGTGCAAAGTTATTAAAAGGATAGTGAATTAATTGGTGGAATCAGAAATAGTAATTATTTTTTATAGGAAAACAGATAGTATGTTTAAGGAATTTTAAATTTATATAAGATATGTATATATTTGATAAAGTTTTGGTAAGGATTTAAAATTTTTATCAAAATTTGGAGATTCACTAATTAATTAATTATTATTGGTTGGGAAGTTGAAAATAATATAAAATTCATAACATTATAGTGATAACTTTAAGATTTTCAAAGCAATAATTTTAGATAAATAATTAATGATGATAGTTTTTTATTGTTATGAAAGGGGCAAAATAGGTTTCTTATGGTGAAATCCTTAATATTAGCTTCCTCAAACTTTTGAGTCTTTCAGTGAAATAAGGGAAATCAACGCAGATTCAATGAAAGAAAATAAATATCTTTTTTCTATTATTTAAGATGTGAAATGCTAGCTTGATGGATTGGATATTTTTTTTGCATTAGTATTATGATTTGATTTGTTTCTATTTATAACTGAAAATGTGAAGATATGATATCTTGTAATTCTAAACCCATAAAATGAAGTATTTGAGTTTGATGTTCCACTCTAGGCAATGGATATAATAGTTGAACGTTTAACCATATTAACGAGATATAATACATAGCTGGATTTTGAGCCCTTGTTGAGAAAATATAATAGTTGAATACTTCACATTTTCATGGTAAAGAATGTAATTGATTTGGATCCTATCCTTTAGGGGTTTGGTTTAAGGTCATTAGTAGTAGTAGTCTTTGATTTCGTCTACCTTAAAAAGAATAATTTTTGGGCTAGCCATCCATTTGTAAATTCCCACTTATTGGAAACTATTTGATAATAAGAGTAAAAGATCTTTGAAATGCTAAGTTTGAATTCCATATGAAACTATTTCAAACGAGCTTGATAATGAAACCATTTTGACATGGTTATGGGAATGTTTTGGTTAGAAAATTTTGTATGTACTAGCATATTTACACTCAAAAGCTTTTGTACTAGCATGACATTTTTTAGACATTCTTAGTTCATCGAAGGAGTGACTAGGTACAAAATCTAGTTGTATTGGATATTGTCCAATTAAAAATTTTATTTTTATTGAAATTATTCAATTTTCAAATGAGACGTGGAGAATAATAACGCTTTTATTGAAATGTTGGCTTTTGAAATTAAGAAATTGGTTATTATAAATTTACATTTACTCTGGACAAAGAATTTTAGTAATTTGTAACTTCTAGTATAAATGAAATGTTTGTGTGATTGCAATTATGAACCTTTGGGTTTTAGGTATGAAATGATTGTCATGCCCATTAGGTTTCAGAGTGTGACAAATTAAGTTGAAAGTTAAGTTCAAATTCTTCCATAATTTTTAGTATATGTTCATGCACTATAATTATGTTTCATATACACAAATGTGTTTTAGGAGTTACTAATTATTTATATAACTATTAAGGAACATTTAGGCAATATATAAGGGGTGTTCGTTTTTTTGACTTTTTGTTTAAAGCAATTTATATTTAAGTTTTAGACTATTTTGCTTTTAATTCTCATTAACTTATTGCCCAATTAATTTATAAAAATTTGGCTAAATAGAAAAAAGTTAGATTTTTAAAGTCCTAACATAGAATGAGAAAACCATAATCTATGATCCAACTATAAGTTAGATTCATTTACTTTCTAATTAGATAAGCATGCACATTTTGTTTTATATTTATTTTATCTAAATTAAAAGAGTTGATTTATTTATTTTCCTTTTTTGGTAGATAAAATAAATATTTTGTGTTTCAAAATTTATTTTCTCAAATTCGAATAAAAGTTTAATTTTTTTATATAAATAATGTATGACATGTACAATACAATTTTTTCTAATAATTTTTTTTTTCAAAATAAAAACTAGTAACATGAAATGAAATTATTAAATTTTGAATATAGCTCATCATTATATAAGACAACACATGTAGAAAGATAGTGAATCTGTCTCTTAAAGGGGAAAAAAAACAAGTTAACCATGAAAAATTTCAAGGGAAAAAAATTCTGTTTAAAAGACAAATTTAATACAAATATTAAAAATTCAAATCTAAATAGTGGACTTGTCCTTATAAAAAATGAGTAAGTCTGAAAAATAACTTTAATACAATATAAAAAATAGTAAAAGTATTTTTTTATTAAGTTGAATTATTTTTTAATACATTAATAAGTTAAGATACTGATTTTTTTTAGCATGCAAAAAAAAAAAACTACATACTTAATTAATACTAATAAGTATTATTTAGTATTAAGTTAGACAAAGTTTTATTTAGAATTGATAAAAACGCCACCTTAGTTACTAAAAGTACAAGAAAAGGGTATTGTGTATCTTTGGTTTACTATAAAATGCTAAAAATTCAAATATAATTTAAATTATTATGAGATTTACATTTTTCAAATTACTAACCCTTTGTGTATAACAGTTAAATAACTGAAAAAAAAGTACTATACAAAAATAACATTAACTTTAAATCTACAAATTATTTATTTATTTTTTTCAACTTTTTATTGTTCTTTCTACATTTTCCCTTTACTTATTTTTCCTTAAATTTTTTTGCATCAAACTTTTCAATAACCAAACAATACATTCGAAAATAAAATTTTAAGAACCGAATATAACCTTAAAAATTGTTTAAAATTGATTTTAGGAGCTATATATATATATATATGTGTGTGTGTGACATATAAGCGGTTACATTTTAAATTATGTTAAAATGTGCTGCAGCACCAACACTAAAATCCATTTTCAAATAGATGATTTCAAAATTGCTATATTTTAAAAAATATATTTAAAAAAATTGATTATTTAAAAATAAAAAAGAAAAAAACTATCTTTTTGACACATATATAGAATCATAAAATAATTTATATAAAATGTTAAAAAATCATTATCACGCCTGTTTGTAAAAAATTTATTGCATCTTGGTGTTGTCCCGCTTTCTATAATGGGAATGACAATTTTTGGATAACCATTTAATACATGGCAATTTTTCACATTGAATATTCGAAGCAGTTTATATTCTGCTAATTTAGAGACTACATCCTTTTATAGACTTTGGTGTCTATTCCCAACCTTGGTGACTCTTCCCAACAGGTGCCAATTCCCTCCTTGAGTTTGAATTCGAATCTACCTCCCATATTCAAAATCTGGCTCCAACCTGAGTGATGTTTGAATTTGAAATCTAGATCTCATTTTAAAATTCAAACTCACACCTATTTGCAACAGGTGCATGTCCACCATATGCTACCATGCACCTTATGCGGGTCCACCGTATCTTACCATGCACCACCATGGTTTGCCTTGTTTTATTAGGTGCCCTCATAGGTATAAGGCATACTATGAAGGCCCTTGCGCCTCCGACCAACGGCTTAGGCATCGAGGGGTAACAAGCCCTCCCCCTCGTGAAGTCGAAGCCCGTGGCTTAGCGCCGATATTCTTGCACTACCCCTTCAAAGCGTCACAATGTCACATCAGCTCCCATGCCTTTCTGATTCCAGCGCCTTTCCAGCGAACAAGATAATCAGTCCCAGATTCTTTCACGCCCCATCGTTTTGTGATTGATATTTTCCACCCCTTTATCAAAGCTGGCATTCATGACGAGGGGAGGGACACGTTTTGTATACCCTTCCGGTTCGCATCTTCAACATAAGGCTTCAAAGCCCGACATGATGCTCCGGATGCAGCTTCATTCTTTGAACTGACTTCAGCATGTAAGCGACTTCTCCCACTTTCTTAATCACCTCGAAAGGCCTCAGACTTGGGTATCGACTACTCTTTGGAGTTTCTTTGCTCACTTTTTTAGGATGCGAGGTAAGTTTAACAATACCTTATCCCCAATCTGAAATTCCAGCGCCCATCTATGTTGATCATATACTTCTTCATTCTTCTAGCCGCCTTCTCAAGGCTTTCCCGTGCCTCATCAAACATCTCCTGCCAGGAGATGGCTAGTCCTGTCTTTATGAGCCTCCTAACCGTACTGAGAGAGCATCTAATGGGGTTCTTAGCTACACAACATAATCAGCTCGAAGGGGCTCATCCATTGTAGCTTACATCGACTTGTAACATAACTGAGTAGTGTCAACAAGAAATCCACCCCTAAGATTTTTTAAATGTAGCCGTCACATAATGCCTCAAGTATTCTTCTAGCAATCCATTGATCCTTTAAGTTGCGCCCCATTGTTTGAGGAGTGGTATGCTGTGATGACTCATAACCCGAGCTTGAAGAGTTTCCCTAGCGCCAATGAATCTCACATCCCGATCATTGACTATGTCCTTAGGCAAGCCAAAATGTTTAACCACATGACTGAAAAACAGATTGGTGCGCGCTCTCTCTGGTTTGTGCCTCCGATGTACCATCTATCACAGGAATTGCTTGGAGAGCGTCGGCGGCAAAGATGGATTCCTCCACGAGGCCTTAGGAATCAGTAAAAATCCATAGACGCTTTACCATGGCTTTTGGTATGGGGAGAGGATTTAAACATTACATATCCCCTTTCTTCAGTCTTGTCGCGGCATACCCAAACAAAGACTTAAATGTATACTGTATGTCCTCACATTTTTGGCGTGGCAGGACCTAGACAGCAACGCCATGGTCCGCTCCTCCCCTGGATGGCCTGCCCACTTAGCATCATGGGTTTCTTTCAACGGCTCTCTTCGCAGTCCGCCCATCGGAGTTATGGTCTTCCTCCTTTGAACAGAGATCGCTCTGCCAGTACTTTCTGGGTTTCCACAATTCTGACTTATTGTCTCAGTTTCTCATAAGCCGCATCGAGTCTGCTGATGTTCTTGATCCTCTTGTGAAATGCGAGATGACTTGATAAAAAGTCATTATGTAGGCCACCACTCTTCCAGGCGAGTCTTGACCACTCGAAATTGGTCGACCGGGAGACTCTTGCCCGACCCAGGCCTACCTTACCTCTTCTTTTGTGTCTTGAAAGAAGGTGTTAAGCCCATTGTCGAAAATCCTGCTTCCTTAATAACCTACTGGTAGTGCCTCCATTATTGTAGACAGTGCACTACTTCTGTCATTTCTTTCTCATGCGTTGAGTAACAGCATTACTGCCCCCGTTCAATTTAGGCTCTCAAATGCCACGGGGTGTCCTTCCTGCACCAAGACTCCACCAAGGGCCTTGTCAAGCATGAACATGAGACTTGAAAGGAGTCCACATTAAACATTATATGGCCCCGGTTTCTTTGGGAGATGGCTTTGTTTGGGGCTTCGAAGCCATCAGGCACTCATGTCCCGATTACATCTTTCGGTTTTCTTTAGCAAATGCAGTGTGGAGATCATCTTTGATAGTCAGCATGAATCATGGTAGTTTGCTAATCGAGGAATGACGCAGCTACGTCACTTTAGTAGGGGGTGACTTGTCGATCATAAGCTTGCACCTTTCTTTCATCCATCGTAAGTCAAGCCTTCTTGATTTTGTGACCTAGGAATATGATCTGTCATTACAACTGCACTTCTCAAAGCCTACACCTGATTTGTGTTCCTAACAGTTTGAACGCCTTTTCAAATGCATCTCGCTCATTTAGAATTAAGTTTAGCTTTCTTAATAAATGTCATCTAAATAAACCTTCTAGCTTTGCAGATATTCAAGCAATTACATAAATTCAGTAAGTCTGAAGAATGTTGTAGGGGCATTTGTGAGCCAGGGACCCATTACAAAGATTCATATGGAAATATAGCGATTTACACATGTGGTTTTTGCCTCATCACTGTAAGCGTCACGGACTTGCCCGTGGCAGATCTCGAGGTCCGAGTTTTGTGAAGTCTAGAGCCTTTGCGATCGTCAAGCAATTCGCCGCGAAGGAATCATATACTTGTTTTTTTATGGTTACCTTGTTTAGAGTACATTAATCCACATCTTTTAATGATCAGTCATGTTAATGCAGACAGAGGCAGGTGCGCAAATAGGCCCTCAAGTTTTCTGGATCATCTGCTGCATCAGTAGCTCTTTGGTGACAATAGTTCAAACTGGTTGGAGGCATCAGTAAAGTTTAAGGCGGGAGGTTTGGCTGGCGAGCCAATTCAGTCTTGTGATCAATGATTGTGAGCCATAACTCTTTGACCTTCGGAAGCGTAGTGTCTCTAAATTCGCTAGTATCACAACAGTCGAGAACTTCCAACATCATGTCCTTCATGGATTTCTGGCGCCGCAAGGTATGTCACTTGCCGGCTTAAGCCCTTTCTTCGATTGGTAGGGCACCATCTGAAGCCTTACCATGTTTCTCTGCCTTTCTTTTCCTCTGACTGCGAGTTGTTTCTCCTTTAAGATCATAAAGTCACCTTGAATGGGGAATGGAGCAGCCTTGGAGCTTGAGGAAGAAATCATCCAGTTGGATTGAAATCATCCAATGAACACACCGGTAAATTAATTTTCTTGTGCCTTTGTATCCTTGTGCCCTTCTTGTTCCTTTGCTTTGATCAGAGCTATCATCATCTACAGTTCAGATGAGTCTCGAAGCTTCCTTTAGTTCTGTGAAGTAGTGTGCTTTTAACAATACACCATTGCACATGCGGATCCCATTAGTCAACAACAGCCATCAGAAGTTTTCTACGGTTGGTTCTCGCCACTGATTGCATTGAGCAACCGCAAAGGATTCACTCGGGAGGGTGAATCTGAATCAGTGCTAGCCTTGTCATCGGCAGTGACCAAGGCACTCAGTTTTTCCCTCTTGGGCAGTCTTTGGCTCGGTGAGGGCCATTGCATATGAAGCATCCCACTGGTCTGGTTGTCTGCTGCACAAAATTTGTGGTTGTCTCCACAGGTTTCATTTATGCAACCCCTTTCTTATTTCCTTTCCAGCCAGCCTTCTTATTGAATGAAGGTTTGCCCTCTACCTTGCCCTTCTTGCCCCCATCTGTCTTGAACTTGCCTGTGGTGTTGATGGGTATTGCACATTTTATAGTCCACTAAGCGGTCCGTTCACGGCCATTTGCGGTTGGCAGTCCACCCGAACTCCATGTGTCTGAGTTGATCGTGCCGACCTTGGCAAATCTAGAAATAAAGTTGAATAGTTTGTCACATTGGGACATGTTCTAATATCAGCATGATGGAACTAAATTCCTTCACATATTCCTCGCGACAGTAATCATTGGTAACTAAGGATTCTCTTGTAAGCGGTAAGTCGTGGTGATTGTTCTTTTAGTTCCCTCTTCAGAGTCTCCCAGGTATCAATCTGGGGCCTTCCAGACTCTGCATCATTTCTCTTCCGAGTGTGCCACCATAACTTTGCATCACTAGATAGGTACATGTTGGTTATGGACACCATTTCACTATCGGGCACATGAGCAGCCTTAAAGAACTGCTCCATGTCCCATAGGAAATTTTCCAATTCCTTAGCATTTCTAGCACCCCCAGGCCAGCAGGTTGCAGTGCCACGTACCTTCACGTGGGGACCGGAGCACCATAAGGGGACTTTGGGCCATGGTTTTGGGGTTAGAATCTCTTGCCCCGTGGGTGCCTTTGCTTTGTCGCAGCGGCTTTTCATTCGGCAATATGACACGGTCGCGACCTCGATTCTGCAATGCGACCTCCACTGGCCATTAATTTATTTTCACTCTGATCCTTGGAATTTTCATTTCGCAATAATTTCTACAAATTAAATTTATTACAATGTATATTTCTGCATAAAAACAATCAATTATATTGTAAGAACAATCATAAAAATGGACTAAAAATTCCATGAGTTTTTGACTCATCACCCGCCACTCAAGGGAATCCACCCAAGAGATTAGAGAACAAGATATATACTTCGTCACCCAAGGAATCCACCTAGGGATAAGTAGCAGCAGGACTGCCAATCTTTCGAGGGAATCACGAGATAAGAAACGAGAGAACTCTTAAAAGAAATATCATGAGAATATTCTTAAGCAGGCTGAATTGTCGAAAGACTACATTAGGGGGAGGGTATATAGCCTTCATACTTTCTAAATCCAATAAACATCCCATGACTTGGAAAACATTTCTAGGCAATAAAAGCAACTCCTAAAAATAGAAACTCCTACTTTGACTAGGAAAACAAACTTTTTAAATTAAATAAAGCAAACTACTACTTTGACTTGGAGAATAAATCTTTCTAAAATAAAACAACTCCAAATTAAAATAGTAACAAGATTCAAATACTTGGATTTAGAAATATATTTGGTGTCTTCAAGGTTTCACAGCCTTCCGAATTGGAATTTTTCGTAATTAAGATCGAATTCTCAATGTTTGTTGTAGAAGCTCCTGCATCACCATGGTTTCAGAGGAAGATCCAAATCCATAAAATATATCAAATGTTGTCACTGCAACAAGGTTGGCCACATGAAGAAAGAGTGTAGGATTTGGAAAAATGAACAGAATGAAGTGAATAAAGAAAATAATGAGACTACAATTGCTGTTAAAGGTGATATTATAACTGTGATTGATGATGCTTGTGTCGGTCTTGCAACCCAAGATAGAAACGGGGTAATTGATTATGGTGCCTCATTCCATGTTACTTCTCATAGTAACTTTTTCACTTCCTACAAAACTGTTGATTTTGGTAATGTTAGAATGGGAAACAGTGGCATATCCAAGATTGTGGGTATTGGAGATATTTTCTTAGAGACTATTATTGGAAATAAATCGGTACTCAAGGATGTCAAACATGTTCCAAATATTCGTCTAAACTTGATATCCACAGGTAGACTTGATGATCAGGGATTCACAAATTCTTTTGGTGAAAATAAATGGAAGCTCACCAAAGGCTCTTCAGTTGTGGCAAGAGGAAAGAAACAAAACACCCTCTATATCATGGAAGCTAAGCTACATAAAGAAGAAATCAATGCGACTCAACAAGATGTAAGCGTTGAACTTTAGCATAGGAGGCTTGGTCACATCAATGAGAAAGAACTTCAAACTCTTGCTAGAAATCAATTCTTACCAAATCTGCAAAGTATGCCTCTTAAAACTTGTGATCATTGTTTATTTGGAAAAGCACATAGAGTTGCATTTCACACAAATCCACCTTCTAGAAGGCCAAATGTTATTGATTTAATTCATACTAATGTTTGTAATATGCAAACCAAGACTATTGGTAGTGATTTTGTGACTTTTATTGATGATAACTCTAGAAAAGTTTGGGGCTTTGCTTTGAAAACTAAAGATCATGTGCTATATTCCTTTAAAGAACTCCATGCTAGAATAGAAAGAGAAACATGAAGAAAATTAAAGGTTGTCAAAGTTAACAATGGTGGTGAATACAGGGGTCAATTTGAAAGTTATTGCAAACTTCATGGCATTCGACACTACACGGAAAAAGTCGATCAATGACGCGTTTAAAGTGTCAAGGAAGAGTAACAATGACGCTTCCCTAAAACGTCATGGTATTGACTGTCATTGTAAATATTTAAATACATTGACGCTTGTTACAAGTGTCATCATTTTGAATAAAAACATTGACACTCGGAAGAAGAGTCATAATCTTTTTAACCTAATATATTTACTATGACACTTTTATGAGCGTCATTGATTTTTATATATTCTCATTTGAACCTTGACACTCTTTACAAGTGTCATCTTCTTTCTTACATTACAAATCCTATTTGCATTAATTTCATTAATTATATATAAATTCTAATATAATATTCATAGGTATTGAAAATATTCACATATTGTGAAAATCATATAGATTAGAAAAAGACAATATAAAGTCACGGATATTGAAGTAGACTATATATCAATTGGTCCAAAATTACATTTATATATTCCCACTATTTATACATTTTATGAGTAGGAATACAAAACATTCTTCAATTAACAGGCAGTGGAGGATCTTCCCATAAGAGAGTGCACCGAGCCCATCAAAACCACCACACGAGGCCTTTTGTTCCTATTAAAATATGGAAATATGATCAGTTCAATGAATAATTACATATATTACTTAGATGGAGTTTGATGTTTCCATAAGTCGTACATTAAATAAAAATAGACTATTGCAAATCAACGCATCTACATGTGCCAATAGTGTAAATATTCATTGTAACATAACATGATTGCTCATAATTAATTAAGTTGTAAGACACACATGTATTTTGGTTGCTTATTTAGTTTATTGCAAGTTGCAAAATCTAGAAAAATATACAAAAGCTTAACAAACCCATCTAATTGGAAATCCTTTAGAACATAGATTTAAACATTTCTTCTTCGGGTATGATGAAAACAAATTATGCTGAATAACTTCTATACAAAAAACGTATGAGGCATACCTTTCGAATGGTAGAAGAAGAGAAGTGAATCCACCACACTACCGATATAAGAAAGTTAGATGATTTGTTTCAATACTAGCAAAGCGACCAATATATCTAAGTTAATAGAATGTTGGTTGTATCGAGAATGGTTTATTTAAATGATTTACTAGAAGGAGCCATTTTCTCTTGCCTTGTAGCATGAAAAATTTATTCCTTTAAATCATTACCAAATAAGTCTTCAATTTTGACATGAGTTTACATAGTCAAATAAATATTTTTTTCCAAAAAGCATATATTTTCAGGGAAAAAAAAAAAAAAAAAAGAAAAACAAACATATCTTCAATTTTTTATATGATTAGATATAGAAAACCAAGTAAAGAACTCCTAGTCAGATTGGAGCTAAAAGGCATTGCTTTATTATTTTGATGAGTGCTGGTGTGGTGACTTTCAAGGTATTAAATAAAAATTGAACTCAAATTAGAATAATACCTTGTCAGAAGATGATTCCACTAATGATTATTGGTAAGATGGCTTGACATCCATAGCAAGCCCGACCTATAGAAAAAAGACAATAACATAGCAAAAAAAGGATGACACAATATTATATACATATCTTCATATCTGAAAAATAACAAAGTGAATCACAATAATATGAATCAGTGAACAAATAAGCATATATACATGGGGATATGACTTCCTTTATCAGAAATTAATAATTAAATTTTAAACAAAGTGAATATAATTTATTCAAAAAAACGTTCACTAGACTTGTCATTTCAAATAAAAATTATGCTAAAATGGATTAATATTTGAGGACAACTCATCACTACTTGTGGAAAGAATGTATTAATAGTATTCCATAAAAATGAATAGTATCATAAAAAGGAAATCTTGAGAATTTATAGACCTAAAAGATGATAATACAATAAAACACATGAATGTAAACTACAATTTTTTAGAACCAAAAGCAAATCAAAGACATAAAGTATCAAATGTTCAATGAAAAGGATATAGCTCACATACATGAGTATCAATCCAAAACACCGATCATTGGGTATCATAACTTGATTTTCGAGTTTGCGAAAAAAATCCTTGCATTTACTTGATTATAATAAGATAATAAACTCGACATGAAATTGATCTAAAAAGGGATCAATACATAAAAGAAATTATATTTTAATACAAATGAAAAAAATCAGATATCTATCTATACTGAAAAATGATACAACCACTAGATGCATAAGAAATTACAACATTTTATCTTATATTATCATTACACACTTTTCTCTTCCATATATATATATATATATATATATATATATATATATATATATATATATATATATATATATATATATATATATATATAATCATGAAGTTGAATTGTCAGTATTGAACACTAGAGAGAGATTTATAATCTAGCATTTATTTACAAAATGTATACTATTAGAAAAAAAGTAAGCACAAAAAATTTATGCTCATCACCCTATTTTAATATCTTTATGACAATGAGATTCTAAATTTGCACAAAAATGAGCAATAAAGCAATTGTAATGCTAAATTGATATATACATCAATTTTAGAAAATATCTTAACCTCTACAAATACAAAAAACTTTATTAGCAACTTATATAATTTTTTATGAAGTTAAACTCCTAAACTACTAGTAAAATGATAAAAAGTTTAAAACACAATGATAATTTGTCAACTTCTATCCTTTGCCCTCTCCACATTCTACAAAAAAGATTTTCCATAGGTTGTAGATAATTATTCATTTCCTTTGTATAACAATGATTAAAATAATTAGATCAAATATATTACATTAACTTTGATGATCAAATATATTTCAAACTTGCAATGTTCCAAAAAAATGATGAGTCAAAGCCTGGGGCCCTCTAAAACTTGTTTTCTATGGTATATGCATTTGTTGATCTACCCATATAATCAAAGCTCCAAATAGAGTAAATTGCTGTGGTTATCACTTTTGGAGATATTTTAAAAAAAGAGAGAAGTAAATCATGGGTTTCAAAACTAATTGAGTAAATAAGTAAATCTCCTCATCGCTCTTCAGTGGATCAAAAAAAACTAATCATGGGTTTCAACCTGACCTTGCTACCCTTTCTCATATCATCCAAAATTTTCAATCTACTCGGCTCTTTTCCAAGTAGAAAGAACATTCTACATTCTTTAATCGAAACCCAGAAAATTTCTATGCTAATGGATTAAGTTATTTGGGTTTGTAGAGGCAAAGATTCTGAATCCCCTGTATTGGGTTTCTTATTGAGTGTTATTCCAATAAGGGTTTGATTATTGATGCCTTAGAGGTAAAAAGGAAAAATTAAAGTTACTGAGAAAGAAGGATGTCATACTTAGGGCGAGTGACAACATTGATATCAGAAATCGGTGGTGGTGGTGGTCATGACACAAAACCACACTGCTGCAAAAGCAAAATGGAAAACCTTCAACACTAGGCCTTTTAGAGGGGCGACATGACTTGGATGTCCTTCATCGGTGATCTTGGAACACCGTTGCACATCGGTGAGAATGAATCCGAAATTCCCCAAAACTTAGGCATAAAAACCAATAAATCTATTAGACACGCAAATAATTAGCATACCTAAAATCAAAACATAAAAAACGAGGGCAACTAAATAATATAGTAATTGAACCACAAATTGGTCAAAATACCTGAAATTTTGAAACATACACAGCTACTCTATCAGTTTTGAATGCTCTAGTAGATGAATTGTACTCAAACAGCGAGAAGAAATCATCGTTCCAAAGCATCGAAGCTTAATTAATGGCTCATGAAAGTACTCAACCATACACTTCGCCGATTGTATCGCGCACTATACATCGTAGTGATCAACGAAACATCGACCGGTCACGATGGCGCATCAAAACTATATTTTCCGACTATAAAATGGAGAACGACATGTTAGAAAGAGTCGGCGCCATGGATGCATTAAGATAGATAAAAAATTTCTTACAATTTGGAACAAATGCAGTACTCGATCGAGATCTAAACATAGACCCAACATACATTGAACACCTTAGACCCTTGTAAATGGGTTCAAAAAAATTCGGGCACTACACTGCCGTTTGTGAGCGACACGAGCTCCAATGAAGCCCAAACACGAACTCCACGGTAGGCTACGCGCGGATGCGGAGATCCCGGATCCATACGCGGAGATGGGCCAATGAGTCTAAACCCAGCGCCCGCCGGCCTTGGCATCGACATGAAACGAGTCGGGACCAGCAGCGCCATCGCAGGGGCAGAGACTCAGCTCGGTCAGGAAGGAGAACCATCGCCGGTAACTTACCGCGAACACGGGATCCTTGTCGCCGAAACCATACCTTCGGCATCAAAAAATTCATCGAAACCGAAAAATTCATACATGGATTTGAACACTCACGAGCAGAAACCTCTCGAAAAATCGAGAAAATTGGCTCCACTACCCCACAACCGAAAATGGAAGAATCCGACCGGCCCTCATCATTAGACTGGCTTGGATCAGGGTCGACAATGGTGATACCGGTAGATCGACCACTTATGGGACCACACCTGGCTCCGGTCACCGCGGATCTTTGGCATGTATAAATGTGAGTTTTTCGGCGCCCGTCGTAGCCTCTAGGTGAGAATCTCTGGCGTGGTGAGTGCCCCACAAAGTAAGGAGGAGGTCAGAGCTAGAAGCCCCGTTCTCGGCTGAGGCGGATCTCGTGCACCGGATCCGGTGAAACACTCCCCCTTGAACCCATTCTTTGGAAAAGCCAGCATCCCGAGATCCATACGAGCTAGGCCCTCGGTGGCCTTGCGAATGGCTCTCCATCTGAGCTCCAACACGAAATAAAACCTCGTCTTCGTCGACGTCGTCAATTCCTCATACGTAGAAAGGGAAACCCCTTTTTGAAATGGGATACAACACAATGTCAAACCCCATGCTTGACCTGACCAGCTAGCAGATCTTCACCGCCCAGGCCAGGCATGAAACCGCCGCGGATCACATTGCAACCCAGATCATTTGAAAGAGTCAAAATCATCATTTGACATACGCACCTCCGGCAAGTTGCTCCCACCGGAAGAAACAGAAAAAGAACCTGAAAAACCATGAGACTCTGGCAAGTTGATACCACCAGAAAACCTATGTTCCCTTGAAAAGGGAACGGAAAACCCATTTCGGGGGAGAGAGAGAGACTCCTGCTCCCATACCAAACCCATTTCATGGATTAAGTTGAATGACCCAAAATGTGCATTAAATTTGTTTTCTTCTTAATCACCCTCTGCCAAATTACCCCTACAAATACTCGAAAGGCTTTCTTACCACTTACTTACTAAATATTCCCGTGGAAGACCTTCAAATTTGAGAGTTTATCGGGTCTAAAGTTAGGGATCGAGCTTTCTTCTCATACTTGCTTCTTTTCCCAAAATATTCCCTCCTGCTTCGGAAGAGACCTTAGGGTGAGGTTTATCGGGAGTTTGAAGTTAAGGGATCGAAAGGTAGGAGTTTGAGAGTATCTTAAGTTAGGAATGCTGCCATATATATATTATATATATATATATCTCTCTCTCTCTCTCTCTATATATATATATATATATATATATATACATATATATATATAGATAATGACATTTCAAAAATGTCAAGGTTTTATTATTGTTTCAATGACATTTTAAAAGCATGAGTTCGGCTTATACCTTATTTTAATACACTTTCAACTATAGCGTTTTTAATAGCGCCATAAGAATTTTAAAAGTACCACGAATTATGGCCAAGCACAAATTAAATGGCATTCCTTGATTCAATGATATTCTAGATAGCATTGGCTGTTTTATAAAAGTAAGTGCGAGATGAAGTGTCATAAATATTAATTTTTGTAGTAGTGCGACTTGGAAAAACTACCACAAAGCTCCTTATGAATGGTGTAGGCCCGAGAGGATAAGGCAAACCATTGAGGAAGAGTTAGGTGTATGCTTTCTCATTCTAATCTACTGGGTCCTTTAGGGGAGAGGTATGAGAGCATTGATTGACTTGATAAACCTTTCTCCTTTAGTTCCTTTAAAATGTGATGTACTGAAAAAAAGTGTGGGCCGGGAAAAATGTTTCATATGATCATTTGAGAGTGTTTGGCATTTATAAGCGTTGTTCGTATCCCCCCAGACTGAGGTCGAGAAACTTGATGTCAGGCGAACATGCATTTTCTGGGGTATGGTCATAAGAATTTGGGTACATGCTATGGGATCACTACGAAAAAAAGGCCTTTGTTAATGGTTTCACTATCTGACAAGAGTAGGATTAATATGTTAAGATAAAATTTCTTATTCATATATGTTATCTATGCGATGTCGAAAAGTTTAAAACCTTGACATTCATATATATCAAGGTTGTTTATTCGGTTGTCAGGTTAGACTCGACATATGTTAAGATTGATAAAACTTATACCAATGTTGAGCATTAAAAATATGTCAAGATTGCTTATGAAAAATTTAATTTATTTTATTCTAATTCCTATTTTCTAATTGAAAATGATCTTGTTGTCAAATAAAAACTATTTCCAAAATTTATTTTGTACCCATTTAACTACAACATTACAATAATAACAATTAAGTCTAAAATAATGAATATAAACTAATATTGAAGGAAAGTTATTATACATGCATTGAAATATAAAAAGCAATTGAATAAATATTTTTCTAATAACTCTTTATTTTTATATAATAGAAAAAACAACCTATTAAAAACATTAATTAACATTACATACAGTATAATCATTGAAAAAGTCTGACTTCAGTCTTCATAGAATTGGTCTCAAAATTCTGGCATTTCTTGAAGGTGGTCCTCTAATTGTTGGGCTCTGCTTTGCTATATATACCCATTTGAGACCAATTACTATATCTTCCAAATAGTTGAAACCATTACCGGAAAACAGAAAGTAAATCGAGTAAAGGCACTAAAACTTTTCTGACAAACATACATTGTATGCTCTATTAGAAGAATATTTGTCACTAATTAAAATTTTAGCAGGTCTTAAAACTCTGAAGTCTTGCGATGTCTAATTAATAAAGTGGACTTATAAGTCAGGATATCGTTCCCCGCAGTTGAAAAAAATTTAAACATCAACTACCCCATTTACTGAGTTACCACACTATTTTGAACATCTAGTTTATATGAATTTAGTAACCTAATAAGAATTTAATAACTGGGCTGCCATCTATCTATATAAAAGAAAGGAAAAAAATTAAATAAAATGTAAAATGAGTGAACTATGATATTTGAAGTGAACATTGGGATTTCACTCTTGTAAATTATAAATTCCATCATAATCTCATTCTATTTTCTCTGAGTTTAAATTTGAATTTGTCGAAATTGAGTAGTATGGTTAAATTCCTCCTATAACCATACTTATCCTTTGATGAGATTCATGTTCATTCAAAACATGATTCTAATGATGCCTTAATTAAATTTCTGCAAGATCTAGGTATTTTCTTTTTCCGATACACTTGCCCATTCTTATATTCTGAATTTCTGCTTCAAGAGGGAGCCGAGGCGGTTACAAAGGTTTCTCTAGCGAGGTGATGTCTCATGTAGAAGCGAGAAAGGATTTTCTCTTTCCTTGATTAGATCTCACTAACATGGGGATGCAGTCCATTTCGAGACCAAGGGAGATCTCTAATTGATTAAATTGATATATCCTTTCTGACCCGTTCTCAAATAGCAAGCCAGGTGAAGATTTATCTAAGTAACCTTTCAAAGCTCATGGATTCTTCAAAATTATTCACCATACCAAATGGCGGAGTCACAAAGCTCTGGGAGATCTCCATCTCACCTTGTCACTCAGAGGGCCTCTTGGAAATCGAGCTAAGCAATGTGTCTTTCATGGGTATAAGCTCTTGGAAATTAGGAGCAGTGTCTCGAACATTTTCCATTCAATAAATTCAACGTTGACTTTAGAAATTTTCTTCTCATTGTGAAGAAAAGACCATAACTATTTATCGGATCTTTGATGGAAGTTGTGTTTCAAGAGTGGGGATTCAGCGCCGTTAAATCTTAAGTCAGGGAAAAATTCCATTTATCTTCACTGATGTGAAAAATAGGCTCTAATGTTTGTGAGTTCATTGAATTCAAACAGTAATCATAAATGAATTTCAACATTAAATTTCACTTCAAAACTTCTAAACAAATTACTGTTTCAGATCCAATAACAAATCAAAATCTTAGGCTAACGCTAATCTACGAAGAAAAGGAAAATAAAAGAAAAAGAAAAATATAATACAAAGGAGTCCTCATGTAAAACCCCAACCTTATTGAATGTTATAATGATAGTTGTTGAACTAATTAGAGGTCCAATGATAGAAGCAAGGGTAGATTAGAATTTTGAACGCTCACAGGACGTCATTTGGGCATAAAGTGAAAATTTTTTGAAATTTTCATGAATACTTCTAATGAATAGTAATTCTTCTTATTATATCCAGAATGGAGGGTTGCGAATTTTTAAGAAATTTAGGTTCACATGTTTGATGATATTTAGAAAGAATTGAGATTTAATTCAGATAGTGATTTTCGGATTGAATTGAACTGTCTTGAAATTTTTCGGAAATTGGTAGAAAATACGAAAATGTCAGAATTAATCATAGAGAGTCGCTTGAGGTGAAAGCGGAGTGAAAGCGGGTAAAGTTTGGATAGTTTCGACGTCGAGCGTAATTCGGGATAATACGCTATTGTCGGGATTTCGATTTAACCATTTCATCAGATTTCGATTGATTTGAGCACGGAATCCAATGTGAAGGATTTAATTAGAATATTTCATGTTCGATTTTAAGTTTAAACTGACCATAGAATATTTTGATGTTGTCGGTATAAAAGCGATTATAAGCGAAATTTAATAAAATATGATATAAGGGGAGATATTTTCTTGTAATTTTGATAAGCCTTTCTTAATGGCTAAGTTATGATTAAAATAATAGGATTTAGTAAGCAGCTGTGAGAGATGGACCAATGGGCTTCTTGGGCTCAAGTGCGATTTTAGCGAGTTGTGTGGGTGAAATGTAATTGAAAGTTAAGTATATCAAGGGAGAGCTTGGCTGGCCATGAGAAAAAAGAGAGAGAAGAAAAGAGAGAAAGAAAGGAAAGAAAAGAGAAGAAAGGAAAAAACGTGTTAGGCGAGGTGGAGCAAGGAGGATGTGATTTTTTTCTTCTCCTTCAAGCTCAGTGATCTCTAGTGAATGTCGAGAGAGAAGCCGGGAAGACCGAAAGCAGGGCCCGGCGGTGCGCGGTAGAGCATCCCCTGCACGATGAGTCGAGCCATCGAGAGCGGCGCTTGTGAAGCGCATTGTATATATATATTTTTTGCGTATTGTATATGTTGAATGTTTTGTCATGTATATATGTATATATGTATATATTTTGAAAAGGAACTAAGTAGGCTTTGATCCTCAGTGGGCGAAGTCACGTAGAGCGTCGGCTTAAGTCTAGCTCAAGCCCGATTTTTTATAAGCTGTACATCGTTGAAGAAGTTTTGAATGTTTGGCGATTGAATAAATCATATATGTGCATATATTGTGCTTGATTGAGTTGTGGACGAGGAGTCCGAAAACGGAAGTTGAGAATGTGTTTTTAAATGTTTCCGCAAGTTTTTGTAAATTTGGGGAAAGTCAAACGGAGAAACTGGCGATTTTTACGAAAAAATTTAATTGTTTGAAAAAAAAAAAAAAAAAAATTTTACCGCCACTTCCATTATTTTCCTAAAAAGATATGTTAAGGATTGTAAAGGGGTTAAGCTCCATGGATTTTATTTGATTGTTTTGAGGAAAGTTTATGGTTGGAGTGCGGGAGGTCCCCTCGGGTTCATGAGGTTAATGCGAGTGGGGATCTTTCGACGTGGTATCGAGCCACGGTTTTGAAAATATTATAAGATTTATTTATTTGGTATATGATTGTTTTAATGTTTGCTTGTAAATTTCATAAATTATTTATGTGATTTAAAATCATATATGCATTATGACATATTAAATTTTGAATTCCACGGAAAATGCGTCGTCGAGGTCGACCATGTCGAGAGAGCTTTGAGGCATTCATCTTCTTTGAGGAACATGTTGATGAGTCTGCGCGTGTTCCTCACCTGATACATAGTGACCTATGACTTAAAGGCCACAGACAGTGCCACGCCTCTGAGGTCGTGGGAGGACGGATACCTTCGACCGGATGGCTCGACTTTTAGCCTTTGCATTCTGACTGACCAGGGCCGGTGGCTTCTATAGAGAGGCGAAAGTGGGGAGCACGGGCTATGATGGATTAGGAGACTGGAAGGGCTTAAGTCATGGTTAGAGGGGAAATGGCGGGTCTGGGGTGATGTAGTGTACAGATGAACATATGATCACTTTTACGCTCTCCTACGGAGACGGAGCGTTAAGAGTGGTGGAGGGCGGTTCGGAGGAAGATACCCGGAGAAATTAATCACGGGCATAGTTTAAGGAAGGGTTTATAGATAAGTTTGTTCCAATGGAGTTCTGAGGAGATGCGAAGAAATTTGAGGTTCTTTAAGGCTGGAGGCGGGGACACTCTGCACATTCGGATTATGGCCCGGGTTTTACGAGCTACGTCGGACATGTTGTTGCTCGGGGATGTGAGTTTCAAGAAGACAGAGGTTTCTTTGTAGGTCTTAGTCCGAGAGATTAGGACCGCAGTGCGTGGCGGCCCACACCTGATGCGACCGGGTAGTAGAGGCGCGATTAGGGTTGAGAGAGGGCATGGGGTTGAAATCTGACTATGCCCGATCGAGGGACGAGAAACGGAGTGGGTGGCGAGTGGGTTCGAGGAGGTTCGATCATGATCAGAGGAGGAAAGACATAGTGGGCCGTTGGCGCGAGGCCGGTCATGGGGCCTGATCTAGCGAGGGTTCGGTGGGGCCCACGGGTGGCGGGTGGCTCCGGGTCGAGAAGCGAGGAGTGTGCTTTCGGTGTGGGAAGAACCATTATGGGTGAGTGCAGTTAGGCCTGACAGTTACTTTAAGTGTGGGCCGGTTAGGACCGCCGCCATAAGTGCCGCGGATAGTTTAGCGGTGGATCGGGAGTGGGACCAGACGGGGCATCGTGGATTCAGTCTTTGGTAAAGGTCGGGGTCGGAGTTGAGAGGGCTCAGGGGCGGAGGCCCAGTATATTGCAGGCTTGGAGGATCAACGGGGTGGGAGTCGGACATCACAGGACATGTCGGGACTGACCTCCCGAACACGGGCTAGAGTTTTGCGGAGTCACCCATGTGGGAGGCGGATGCAGAGGTCATGGTCTCTTATCGAGTTTTTGATAGTGATGCTTATGTCTTGATAGATGCAGGTCTTTTCATGCTCGTTTATTTCCTCTGAATTTATTGCCTGATGAATATAGAATCAGCCATGGGTGTAGTATGGTAGTCTCCTTCTGGGAGATTCACTTATAGCAAATAAAGTATACATGGGTTGTAGAGTGATTAATGGGGCATTGAGTTTAAGACGATTGGTATTGTTGGGCATCAGGGACTTCGATGTGATATTAGGGATGGGTGGATTGCGTCTTGACATCGCGCCACCGTGGATTGCTTCGGGAAAGAAGTTAAGTTTTGTGGGCGAACATAGTTACTTTTGAGAACCTGGTTTTATTTGTGAAGAAGGGCGAACTGTGCGATTATGTATTGAGTCACAGAGGGTTGAATAGGTAACAATGCGTAATCATTATCGCTTCCAGGATTGATGATCTCTTTGATGGATTCTGAGGAGCTAGGTATTCTCAGAGATTGGTTAAGTCAGAAGTTGTATCATCGGTTGAAATTCATGATGGGGATGTTACGAGCGAATGAATTAGGAGACATAGTACGGGCATTTTGAGTTTCTAGTCATGCCATTTGGACTTACGAATGCCCAGCCGCTTTTATGGATCTCATGAGCGGGATTTTCGGGGCCTTGCCGATCGGTTGTTATAGTGTTTATTGGCGATATCTTGATCTATTCGAGGCGGTGGAAGAGACATGCGGAGCACTTGAGGATAGTTCTACAAACATTCGCATGGGAACATCGGTTATATGCGAGCTACGGTAAGTGTCGGTTTGGCTGACCGGTGTCGCCTTTTGGGACACATAGTTTCTATGAAGGGGTCTCGGTGGATCCATGAAGTCGAGCTATATTGAATTGGAAACCTCCTACGAGTGTTACGGAGATCAGGAACTTTTTCTAGGTTTAGCGAGAGTGACTACTGATAAGTTCGTTGAGGGATTCTCGAAGATGGCGCACCTTTGACTGGCGGCAGAGAAAGAGGAGCCGTTTTTATGGTGGGGCTTGTCGACGAGTTTAAATCAGGCCCGAAAGGAGATTGACCTCTCGACTCAGTGCCACACTTCCATCGGGGCGGGATAGGCTTTGCTTAGGTGTATTGTGATGCCTCGCGAGGCTGGGTTATTATTAATGCGGAATGACAAGGTGATTGCATATGCTTCTAGAGACGATTGAAGAAGCATGAGCAGAATTATCCACGTGACCTTGAAGTGCGGTAGTAGTATTTACCTTGCGGATGGAGGCATTACTTATATGGAGTGCTGCAATAGGATTTTCTGGGATCATAAGAGCTTACTTGAGTATCTGTTTCGTAAGAAGGAGCGAACATGAGGCAGAGGAGATAAGTTGACTGATCAAGAGTTATGAATGTACCATTGAATATCATCTGGAAGAAATGACGTGGTAACGGATGCTCTTAGTAGAGACCCGTGAGTTCCAGTATCGCACTTGAGATTAAGTGCATCTTCCTCGACTCATAGAATTGGGGATGTGGGTGTGAAATTGGGCGAAACCATTCGAGAACCTTTGTTAGCCACATTTCGTATGCGTCTGTATTGATAGACAAAATTAGAGCTTGATTCGGGATCCACCGAATGGTAGTTGGGAGAGGTGAAGTAGAGTCTGACGGCGAGGAGATTTGTCATTGAGAGAGGATGGTGCGGTGATCCATAGGACGAGAGGTTGTGTGTCTGGATGTAGGTGATGTAAGGAGAGATTATGGAGAAGCCCATTATAAACATAATCTTATCCCATCCAAGGAAGCCGCAAGATGTATCATACTAAAGGAACACTCTTGGTGGAAGGGTATGAAGAGGGGATAATGGAAGAGTTAGATCTCCGGATGTCTCACGATCGACGGTGAAAGCAGAACAATAATGATATAACGAGGACTAATACAGGTCACTCAGATCCCTCGGTGGAAACTAGGAGAATCAGTATGGATTTTATGGTAGGACTTCACGTTCTTAGAATTAGTCAGCGATACGATGGGTGAAGTTATGGAATGATTGTGAAATCGACCCATTTCCTGCCTACTCGAGAATAATGATTCCTTGGATAAGTTGGCCAGTATACATTAGAGAGATTATCGAATTTGCATGAGTACTCAGGTTTCCATGTTTGAAGCGAAGTCAGTTTACTTCACGGTTTTGACGGTTCTGAGAATGCAACCTTTAGACTACATTCAGTCTGACTTTTCATCCAGGTGGGATGGCGTCTGGGACTAGGACTTTAGAGGATATCTTGGGGCATGTGGTATGGGTTTAGAGGAGGCTGGGACACCCATCCCACTTGATGGAGTCGCCTCTGATACCCAGTTACAGGCCCGGTATTGACCATGGCCCATATGAGGCTCTTTTATGGACGGAAATGTCGAGACTCCAGTCTGTTAGAGACAGGTAGGTGAAAAGAAATTAGTAGGAGATACAGAGATTGTCAAATGACTTGTGATGGGTCGAGGTTTATAAGGGAGAGACTAAAATTGCAGGCCAAACCGGAAAAGTTATGCAGACTGATCGTGCGTAGGGACTAGGATTCGGAGTAGAGGATATGGTATTTTGAGGATTTCCCCATGGAAGGGCGTACTAAAGATTTGGGAAGCGTGGAAAGGCGAGTCACGGTATATTGGAGCCATACAGGATTGTTGAAGAAAGGATTGGGAAGTGGCATATGTCGATTGGGTTGCCACGAGACTTCGATCGCGTTCGCGATATTTCCATGTTTCCCATCTCATGAGTACATACGAGACCATATGTATTGGCCAGACTGACCGGTGGAAATCTGAGGAGAGACTTGACATCTGAAGAGGAACAAGTCACGCGGATCCTTGACCGTCGAGAGCAAGTTAGCGCCTTGAGTATTCCATTGGTGGAAGGTATTGTGGAGGAGTCGTGTCTGATGAAAGGAAGCTACATGGGAGGCGTAGGGAGCGGATGAAGAGGCATTACCCGTCTCTAGCTTTAGTCTGGTCACGAATGTTTAATTGGGGCTGAAATTTTATAAGGAAGGAGTGATTGTAAAGCCTGACCTTATTGAATGTTATAATGATAGTTGTTGAGCCGATTAGAGGTCGATGATAGAAAGCGAGGGGTAGATTAAATTTAGAGAGGCAGCTAGGGTATCATTTGGGCGTAAAGTGAAATTTTGAAAATTTTCACTAGGATGCCTTAATGATAATGATTCTTCTTATTATATACGGATGGAGGGTTGCGGAGGAATTTTTAAAAATTTGATTCTATAGGCTTTGAGCAGATATTTAAAGAGAATTGGAGATTTAAAGTGAATATTGATTTAGGATTTGAAATTCGAGCATGTGCTAAAATTTTTTTTTGAAATTCAGTAAGAAAAATCACCAGAAAAATGTCAGAGATTAATCCCATAGAGAGTATGGCCCGAAGCAGTCAGTTTGAATAGTTTCAGACGTCAGAATGTGGTCGGATAATGTCTGTGTGTCCAGGGATTTTCGTTTTTAACGATTTTAAATCCGTTTCGGTGATTTCGGAGTGCGGAATCCACAGAAGGATTTAATTAGAATATTTCATGTTGATTTAAGTTGAAGCGATACATAGGAATATTTTTGACGTTTAATCGGTATAAAAGCAATATAAGGCGAAACATGAATAAAATATGATATAAGGGAGATATTTTCTTGTGAGCGCCAATCAAAACCTTTCTTAATGGCTAAGTTATGATTAAAATAATAGGTTAGTGGCAGCCTCGTGAGAATGGACCAATAGGCTGCTTGGAGGCTCAAGTACAATTTCAGCGAGTTGTGTGGGTCAAAATATAAATTCAAGAAGTTAAATTCTATCGAAAGGAGAGCTTGGCTGACCATGAGAAAAAAAAGAGAAAGAAAAGAAAGAAGAAAAGTGAAGGAAGGAAACGTGTTAGACGAGTGGAGCAAAGGGTGAGATGTATTTTTCTTCTCCTTGAAAGCTTTCAGTGATCTGAATGGAATCAAGAGAGGAAAACCAAGAAACAAGACCCCGAGAGACGGTGCGTAGGTAGAGCATCCTAGCGCCGGGTGAGTCGAACCGTCGAGAGGCAGCGCTGTGCATTGTATATATATTTTTGCATATTTTATATGTTGAATATTTTGTCATGTATATATATGTATATATGTATATATTTTGAAGAACTTCATTAGGCTTTGATCCTCAGTGGGCCCGAGTATGCCGGCGGTCGGCAAGTCCGGCTCAAGCCCGATCACATAAAGCGTGCATGGAATTGAAGAAGTTTTGAATGTTTGGCGATTGAATAAATGTATATGTGTATATATTGTGCTTGATTGAGTTATGAATGGTCACGAAACGGAAGTTGAATGTGTTTTTAAATGTTTTCGCGGGTTTTGTAAGAATTTGGGAAGAGCCAGAAGAACGGAGAAGCTACGGGTGATTTTTACGAAAAATTTAATTGTTTGAAAAAAAAAAATTTACCACTTTGCTTTCGCATTATTTTCTAAAGATATGTTAAGGATTGTAAAGGGGTTCGCTCCATGGATTTTATTTGATTGTTGTTTTGAGAAAAGTTTATATCCGTTGAGGTGTCGGGAGGGGTCCCCCTCGGGTTCATGAGGATTAATGGGTGAGGATCTTTCACCTCGACTCCTAAGAGTATACAGTTCGTTGTTCTTTATTTGGCCCACCTCGCTTTTTTTGTTAGTTTCTATTTATAGAGGCCTAAAAGTTTGGGCCCTAATTTCAATGCTTCTTTTATGAATTCCTAAATTTTAGGCCCAGGTTGTCTTCTCAGTCGCGACCTGAAAGTTGTGTTGCAACAGAGTTTTGTGTTCTTTTTGTGAGGTCTTCTTGGTATGTAGTTATGTCTGTGTGACGAAGATCTTGTACTCATTCTTTCTTGAGTTGCGACAACACATTTTTGTTGCGACATTTTTCTCTCCTTCGGTATGATAACTCTGTCGCGACCAAGTTTCCTTTGTCACGAAAATATTCTGTGCATTCCTCAAATAGTTATTTCGCAACATCGATAATCATGTCGACACGAGTTTAGTCTACGGCTTCTTGAGTTGGTGTCACATTAAGTTTCCATGTTCTCCCTTGGATTCGGTCGTGGCGGTGTTTTCTTGGTGTGACATTGAGATTACTATTTACTTATTCAAATTGGTGTCGCGACCTAACTATTCTTGTTGCGACAACATTTCTGTTCTGGCTCTTGTTGCAACATTGTCTTGTATTATATGCATTTCTATCGCGACTCAATAAGTCTGTCACGATAGAGGCTTGTTGCATTGGAAAGCGACGCTGTTTCAGGCCTTGTTCTAATGTTGCGACATAGCTGTAGTGTTTGTCAAATATTTCTTTGTCATGACCGAGTTTCATGTCACGACAAGATTTCTAATATCACGATAAATTTCTTATTTTGTGTGGCAACCACTATCGCAGCCAAAAGTGCGTCGACGGGTTAACGCCATTAACCCATTTCCTTATTACGCCTTCGCGCACGATGTTGCGACCTGGACTTTTGTGTTTGGGGGTGTTTTGCATGTCGCAACCCCAATATGCTATGTCTCAACGACTCTTTTCTACATGTAGCATATTTTCACATTCAGCTTGTCTTGGTGATTTATACCATATTTCTTATTAATCGGATTAGGACTATTATATTTAGCTAATTTACGTCGTAGACATCAAAACACCTTCGGCTTGAGTATGTAACATTAGCAACTCTCCTTGTTGCAACTAGGTTAGTTCATCCGTTAAGCACCCTTTTGTCGCGACTTAGTTTTCTTGTCGTGACCTAACTTCTTCTCTAGCATCTTTTTTGTCTCAACAAACTTTTCTATGTTGCAGAAATCAGTGTTGCGACAGAAGAGGGTTCTATCGTAACAAATATTCTGCCTTCAGTTCAGCGTTATGTCGCAACACAAACTATTTTGTTCCAGAGTAGCTAGCATATGTTTTCCCATTCTTTATCAGCGACACATTGCAACCCTAGTTCCAATTATCGGCAATCAGTTATGGTGTCGTGACACGAGGAAATGAAGTGACTAACGACCATAGTTCTTTAGTAATTGCTTGGAAGTTGTCGCGACACATTCGAACTCTATCGTATTTGAAATTTCTTACAATTCTGTTTTTACCTGTATTGTGTTTAGAAATCTCTCCTTTTTGAAATAGGTCCTGCAAAACACAAAGTTTGTAAATCTTCCATAATTTGAAATCAAAACAGTTATGAAAATACTAAAAACAAGCTAGAAAAATGGATTGAAAATAGATGAGTTTAAGACTCATCAATGTCCTAGGTATCTAAGACAACATTGACAAAAATAATCAAAAAATAATAAAATAGTAATTTTCAATAAAGTACTTTTAATTAAAAGAATGCATCAAACATATATATGCAATTTGTAAACATCATATGCCTAATCTTCAAGTACGTCCCTTTGAAAAGATCCCAACATTGTTAACACCTCCATTGTAAACCTATAATAGAAAAAAAACAAATCATATTAACAAAAGGAAAGCTCAAACGTGTTAATGATACATCTACACCTTTATATTTAAATGTTATACCTAAATGAATGCATCATCTATCAAAAATCAATTCATCATAATAAGTATAAATCCAAATAATTACATCTCATGGTTTAGACCTTTTATCTTATCAATTTATGCATCAAAGCAGTAAATTATTTGTCATTTATTTTAGCCAAAATATTTTCAGCATCCCAAATTTGGTGAAAACAAAACCTACAAAAACACAAATTTGTATCTTACTTGTAACAAATTATTTTTGCCTGAAATGAAATTCCAAGATTGAGTTCAAGAAGTCTTAAATGCTATAAAATTGTTGGAAAATTTTTATAAAAAAAATTAAGAATAAATCAAACCAAAATTTAACTATAGAAACAAAGCAAATTGTCAAGCTAGTATTTTATATATATATATATATATATATATATATATATATATATATATATATATATATATATATATATATATATATATATATATAATTTCTAATCACACATGGGCATCACAACCATAATACATTTCTTTCATACTATATTGATTCATTGTTTCTTCACTCATATATCTGTGAAACCTTCATAGAGAAGGCCATAAATATTCACATATTAATATTATTTTATAATTCCCAGCATTCATAATTTTCCATTGTTGCTATTTTGTTGTATATTCAGGAAACTTATTTCATTTGTTTTTATAAACACTAGAAACTATCAACAAATGCGCATTCTCTGTTTTTAACTACTTCAACTTTTAAATTTCAAGAATTCAACAAATAAGTAAATAATTTTCATAGATTGATTTATTCAAATGCAACAAACAAGTTAGAACTTGCCTCTATGAAGCGCTTTGAAGTCTGATGATGGGCAGAGTGTAAAATAATCCCGGAAGCTTTTCTAAATAATGATCCAGTCATGATACTTGAAGTGGGCTAGTTGTAAGTTTTGAATGATATGCTCAAGATGGTCAAGGAGTTGATGAAGGTTGAGATCCGAAAGTACTTTTCAATCTATTTGCAAACTCGACCGTCTAAAAAGCAAAAAATAATTCCTTTGGGGCTAGTAACAATATTTTAACATGCCATGCCTCCAAATCAAAGATTGGGTTGCTCCATCCCTTTGTATCTCCTTCATCTCTTAAGATATCTCTTCAAGAAAACATGTTTTCACTAGTTAAAGAAAAAAAAATGCTCCCTTTTCCCACGAAAATGTGTTGAAAAAAATTCAAAATAGTAGTTTGACCTTTTCTAATAACAAGAATGAATATTCTTTCCTAACCACTGATTAAGATCCCCAACTTGGTTTCTCTTCCCTACTTGATTATGGCAAAATATCTAAGGGTGGGTGAGAAAAAAAAAAAAAAAAAAAGAGACAGGGGGATGAAGGGGAAATAGAGAGAGGCAATATTGATCACCATCAGTGTTGTGAGGAACAGATATCAGCGTTGTTTGGCTTCGACAATGGCAAATATAAATGTCGTCAAGCAGTAAAATATAAACGTTATCGACAATGGCATATATGAGCGACCATGGAAATGATTGAGTGTGGTCCATAAACAATGTGATGATCGTGATCTGCAAGAATGGCGACGATGGTGTCATTGTTAGCCAAGAATGACTCGTGGCTAATCATATTGCTAGAGATTGGTGGGGGTGTTGAGAGAGGATGGGGAAAGAAAGAATGGGGAAGAAGAAAAGAAGGGTAAGTGGGGTCATAGCAAGTGAGAGAAAATCTATTCCTTAGGGTTTTTAAATTGAACAACAAGGATGAGATTTGAAAATGAATAGTCTTGATTTAACCACCTCAAAATTTAAATTCTTATTTTCCTAAGTCATTATTGCAGAAAACCACAACTTTTTTTTTTTTCTCTCAATTTTTTATCTTTATCCAGGGGGAAGGGTGATTTTTGGATTAATTCTATTTATATTGAATTACATAAAAACATTAATGTAGAAAATGTGTTGATCTTAAAAAATAATTTTTATTCACTAATATTAATATAAATAATTTACAATATTTTTATTGACTTATATTAATAAAATAAAAAGTTTAAATAATAGTTACAATTTTTTAATAAACTAGTTTTTATTAATTGGATATAAATAAAATCATTCCTTATAAACTTTTTTTTCTCATTGATATAAATTAGTGAATCAAACAATAATTTATTTCATTATTGTTTTTTATATAGACTAAAAAAATTTACTTAGTTTGATTAAAATCCATTAACTTCCTTTTGCGAAAATAGAGGATGATCACCCCAATTTACAATACTTAGTTTGTAAATTAGATTTACACATCAAAAATTGTTATTTATTGTTTTTATTTATTAACTACATTGAGACATACACATAAAAATTATATCAATGTTCTATCGAATAAGTTATGGAAGAAGTAAACAAATTTTATATATGTCATTATTAATATAAACAAGTTGTATATATCATAATTGTTCATTTGAATAGACAATCTTGACCTATATTACCCTTAAGTCAAGATAATATATGTCAACAATGACCATTTTTCTTGTAGTGGTTCCAACACTACAAGAAAAATCCCTGATTCTAGCAGAAAATTTTGCAACGGACAAATCTATTGCAAACGATGCTTGGTTGCAATAGAATGCCAATGAAAATAAAGTAAGTAAATTACCATTGAATGCAACTAACACGGAAATTTGCAACGGATTCATTTACATTTGCAAAACATGGTGAAACTTAGCGCTATCCTTGGGGTAATTGCAAGCAGTTTGGCCGTTGCAAGTTTATAGCGAAATCATTTAGATTTGCAAACACAGCGGAGTGACAACAAAAATTACGAGTTGTTCTTGATTTCGCAACAAATTTGCAGCAGTTTTTGCGATAGATTTATAAATTTCAAGGAATTTTATTAAAGATAACTTAGAAATTTTATTTATAATTCATGAGAGTAAATTATTAAGTATCAACATTTATATAGAGGGGGCCACTACAATCGATTCACAATTTACCGTGAAGTTTGAAGCGAATTAAATTAGTGGTACTTATATTATGTTTAATGATGCTTTTAGGGTTGATCCTTTTAGAAACATCATAGTAGATAATTGATAGAAAACTAATATAAGTAAAAATAATTTATTTTATTTCCTACCTTGATTAATTTTATTTTAGTATCACATTAAATAATCATTAAAACTAATTATTTTAAATATTAAAAAACTAAATTTTTGTTTTGTAGAAATAAAAATACATACTTAATACAACTTTGTAGAGAAACTTAACAAAGTGCTACGTAAACCTCGGGTCTTTGTCAGAGCACATGGATCTTCAAAGTATCACATCTGATCAAACAATCTCTCAAATATACAGAAACCAATGAGAATCTCCAATGTGAAGGTCATCCTCACGGCTAGAAAATGTCTTGGGCCGTGAGCGAATTCCACAATCACCCATAAGCATCATGTCCTGCGGTGTAAGTGGCAAGTGGGTCACAAAATCCATCGTAGCGTGCTCCACTTCCACTTTCGATACCTCTAATGGGCGTAGTGCAACATGGTGTTACACCGGCCCAGCAACTGGCGACACGTGAGGACATCGTCGAACAAAGTCCCGTACGTGTCTCTTGTTCATTTCTAATGATCTTGGTGGCAGATCTGGTACATCTCCGTGCCACACGGATGCTACCGGCATAAATCGAGAGCAATGAAACTCCACGAGAATCTCATCTCTCAAACGTGTCGATCAAAGCTGGGCAACCCTTTGCTAGTCCTCTATGCAGAAGACTACCATCTCACATTGAATGATCCGACCCTCGTAACTATATGAAGTATGCGGTCCCTATGGACCGCACTATCTCCACGCCACCTTTTAGGATTCAATCCTCTGCTCAATAGAGGCCAGTTGTAGCTACTAGACTCCCCCAATGTGCCACTGATCACGCTCGATGTCTTGTAGTCAAAGCGCCCCATAGTCTCGGCGTCTTCCGCATAAGGAAGCTATACTAGCCAATGGTCTGTGACTTTCGGCGGGTGCATCGGCCGCACATTTACCTTACTAGGGTGGTAGTAAAGTGAAGTCATAGTCCTCTAGGAACTCCATCCATCTGCGTTGCCTCGTGTTGAGTTCTTTTACAATTTGCAAATGACTTTTGGAAAGCTTCCGACATATTTAGGTTTTTTTTTTAATTTTGTTATTAAAATAGTTTAGAAATTAAAATAATGCGAAAACTAATGTATGAACAGTAATATCGTAGTCATTCGTTACGACATTGACATTTTTTAAGTTAATGTCACAGTCATTGATGATGCATTATAAATGTTTTAAATATTTAAGTTAATATTATAATTAGTGACTACGGTATAATTATTCACATATTAGTTTGAATATTATTTTTATTTTAATTAATTTTAATGATAAAAAAATATCATCTGACCAAAACTCACTTTTGGATTTGTAGCTTTTAAACCAATTTCTCTATTTTTATCCCCAAAATTATGACTTTTTAGAAATATACGTCGTGGAGAAAATTAGGAAAAGAGTTATTACCACGTCACCCTTTGTGGTCAACATCAATGAGGGTTGAACCCACCTGAAGCCGTGAGATTCCCAACTCGTCAACAAATCCAACGGCTCCTGACTTTAAAAATAGAGCGAACAAACCAACACCACCCCCATGCTTGGCATGCTATCAGCGTACATCTACCACGTGGCAAAATCTCAAGGTGAAACACGAGTACATTCTTAAATTATTATTATTTAATTGAAAACTCCATCTTCGGCTTCTCTTGAAAGGAAGTTAGAAAAGCTCAGCCGGGGGTGAGAGGAGAACCCAGCCCAGGAGACGGAGAGGGATCAGAGTGCGTGCCATCATGGCGGATTGATCAGCACGACATCTCAGTCGTAGTCGTCCATTCTCGTTCCCCCTCATCTCGCCTCTCGCCTTCCTTTTCACGATCTCGTAATTTCCAGTGAGTTATTTGGAACTATTTCATTATTGTGTCTCTTTGGTTGCTGGAAAAGTGTGGTTAGAGAAAAGCAAAGATAGTTGATTTTATGCTTTTTCATCTTTATTTTCTAAAGTAGTTTCTTCGATTTTTTATAACCTCCTCATTTGTGTTGAACTCGAGGGCATGGTTGATTTAGTGATTGGAAGGGACATTGTGAATGAAGTTCTGATCTGACTCGGTCATGGTTCATATGTTTGAATATTTGTGTCACTTGTGAAACCCCAATTTTCCACTTGTAGAGCCTAGCCTAATCACATTTCAATTCAGTGAGGAGGAGGAAGAAGGCGGCGTGGAGGACTCTCACTTTCGGCGACCTTCAGGGTTAAGAGTCATTCACTGTCATCCCTTATATTATCATTGTGCTAGATCTACTATTGTAGGGCAGAAAATTCGGTACGGAAAAGAAGAGGTAAAATGGTCATTCGAGTAAAAATCAGAGTATTTTCTAGATCTCGGATGAATGAAGCAGTTTCATCGTTGGAATCGTCTCGTGAAATCTAGCTAACACGTCAAATTTCAAGACAGTCAGAATTTCACGTTTTTCGAGGCACTGAGTGTCGGGTGCCGTAAAATGGGTTTGAGCGACATGTGATGTGACCAAATTCACCCACTATATGTATTCTTGTGACACATGTTGCAAGAGTAGAGAGATGATGAAAATGGACGGCTTAGATAGTGCCAAGTGTCAAAAATCTAGAAGAATGGACATGATGGGAATTATCAAAATTGTAAATGATAATAGGACAAAATTGAAATAGTGACCTTCTCCAAAATTAAAAGAACAAAATGATGCAGTGGGCAAAAGCGGAGGGATACGTGGCTATGGATTTTGTGATTTTTTAGAAGAAACACGCTTCTCTATGATTGATGAATCGGATAGTCGGTTTAATGAACAGAAGAAAAGTTGCTCTATACAGAGAGGACTACACGTGGGCACCAATTTGGTGGAGTTCCGACAACTCCAAAAGGTAGGGATCTTTTCCTACTTGTGTTAATTCTTATTTAAGAACCATGTAAATGGTTAGGAACGTTCTGAGGCTTGTATTAGGTATGGCTCGGTCTGGCTTTGAGCAAGTGGAGAAGAATTCTATTTTGTGTGTCGTGAACAGTAACCTTAGGGTTTTACTATTCATGTGAATAATAACATGAGTAGTGTTCACAAAATATTTTTGTGTGAAAATGTGTTTGGTTGAGTGATTCAAAATTGAATTGCTCGTGTTTGTTAATTAGCTCATGTGAGCTAATTTTGAGTATAATTGATTGTGAATTTGCATAACACATGGTTTTACGCGATTTAATTATGTTAATATATATGCATGTGAATATATTAGCATGAATGTGTTGGAATTGGCATCATGCATTCCATATGCATTGGGGTAACCTAGAAATTAGGTGTGAGTGCATAGTTGAGATCGACACTGTGTTAGGTGTTTGATGGTGTGTCGTGAGTACACGGTTGTGGATCAACAGCGTAGGGTGTTGATTTGTGGGCTTGATTAATAGGACAACGTCCAAATGAGTCACACGGGTTAAGGAAATGGAAATGGCTCATTTGTATTTCATATGCCTTTGGGGCACCACTATAGAACAATAGGAGTGAGTGCCATGAGGTGGTTTCTTGAGAGGAGGTGTTTCGGAGGGTTGACCCGACAATATTATTTATCGGAGTGTGTCACTACAACATCGGAGGGTTGTCCACTATAATATCAATCGTCAGATCACGCCCAATTGATATACATCGGGGTTGTCCATATAATATCAATCGTGGGTCGGCCCAATTGATATACATACGTAGGGTTGTCCACAAATATAGATTATCGGTCGGTCCACTATTTATCGGAGGTTGTCACGGTTAAAAACAAATACCTTTGTTTGGAAGCAGGTTTTCATTCATGGAAAATGCATGTGAGGAGTTAGTGAGAACTCAGAGGTAAATGGTTTAAATGAAAAATGAAAGATTAAGAGTAATCTTGGGTTGTCATGGAAAAATAGCGATGCTTCATGCCAGCAGCTTGCATGTGTGAAGTCGGTGAGACTAAGGATATGGGGATAAATTGAGTCATTCTCATCCATGACATGTAGACATTCAAGTAGGATCATGTATTTTCTTGGAATGTACGGTGCACCGTGCATATGCACTTAGGTGAGGAGTAACCCGGGTAAGGAAATTATCTCTTGGTCTTTGCTCACTTACATCGAGGATCGCCATTTGGGGGTGCGGAGCGTCGGGAAGGTGGCTCTCATTAGAGGCCGTTTGAGAAAGAGGTGACTTGTGGCTTTGATTTTAATAACATGTATTAGAGTTTTATAATTTAATATATGTTGAAGTAAAATGTGTAAACTCTTGAACCATGTAATATATTGGTTGGGATATATATCTTGTGAGTATTGATGCAGGGGCCCAAGTGGCCATTATTTTATTTGCATGTGGACCCTGTGTGGTCATATTGAACTGTTTGGGACAAGTTTGTACTTTAGGTAGAGCTCCCCATACCAAGGAGACTCTGCCCCATTTTCCTAAGTGGTGTCGGGTTGCAGAGCATCCACAGCTGCCATGAGGTTGTGGTTGTCAAACGGACCCACGATTTTGGGCGTCACGACGTAATTATGGAAACTTAGGTACATGAGTACCTAGGGCTTGGGGGACTTGGGCTTAGGCCACGGTCTTAGAGTGTAGAACTTAGGTATATGAAAACCTAGGGATTGAGGGACTTGGGCTTAGGCCATGGTCATTGATTGAGGTATAAGAACATCACCACTTAGAGGCTCGATGTTAGAGTTTAGGTATGTGATTACCTAGGAAGTCACGGGACAAGATTAGAACACTGCATGCATGGTGTTTGATGTGTGATGGTGTGTATAACATGAGTTGTATGTTATGTGATAGTGTGATCATGTGTGTGAATTGTGATTGAAATTGCATGCTTGGTGAATAGCATAGGAAAAACGTTGAACAAGTAGATAATGCAACCTTGGGTGTTCGAGAATTTTGGGCAAATAGTCCAAAATTAAAATGAAAAAAAAACAAATATAATGTGAAGAAAATTTTCTAAGGTTTTACAGTGTGTAAAACTGAAGAAAAATGAATAAGAAAAAATTAATAAATTTATTTGATTTACTGAAAAATGAAGAAAAAAAAAATTAATAACATATTTTTGGGTAGTTTGTTTCTAGTAGCATGGAAGATAAGAGAAAAATAAAATATTTAAAAAATTAAAATCAAATCAAATGAAATAAAATCTTTTACAAAAATTTTCTAAAATAAACTTTTTGTTGTTGATTTTGATTCCCCAATATTTTGGTGTATTGTCTTGCATTACCTACGAATGCATGGACATAGTGTATAAAAATTTTACGAATATTGAATAAGTCTTGGGTTGTATTTACACCTTGGAGATACTGCGTTAAATATTAGCTTGCCATTTGACATGTGTAGATGATGGCCTAGTCGAGGCGAGGGCGTAGAGGGCGTCCACGAAGTGCGGGTCATCTGCAGGCTTTTGACAGGCCTTCTTGGCCCGAAGTAAGGGATTCACCGATCGCCAGTACGCAGAGCTTGTGCGTGTTGAACCCGAGCGGGTCAAGCGACCTCTAGCGTTTAAGTACATCATCCTCCAATGGTTAGAGTGGACTCACAAGGTCGGAGACGTGACCATAGAGGAGAGGTAGATGTTATGCGAGGCATCCAGGGATATGGGTGCGCTAAGAAGGAAGATCCATCTTCTTTGTCGGAAAAGACGAAGACTTACGTTTCGTAAGGATATCAAGCGGGGGCCAAGGTTATCGGGACCAAGGCGGGATGGGGCATTGATCGGTGAGGCGGGTGATATGTTACTTTGCGAGGCAGCTATGCACACTTTCATTGGGATTGCCCAGCATGGCGCCCAAAGCAAGGTGTCCCGGTTATTTACCGATCAGCCGTGGAATACTATTGAATGTAGGGTAACTGACACTACTCACGAAATCAGTGAGTCTCCTTTGTGCAGGGCTCTACCCGCGGGTACATAACCGTTGAACAACATCGGAAGACATATACATGAGTAAAGCGGCGATTGGTATACAAGCAATACTCATCGAAATAAATCCCAACTATATCTGATAGTTTCATGAGGTAATAAATTATCCTTACTCTGACATATATCAAACTTATACGAGTTCTAATACATGTGTACATAACAAAAACCAAAGAAACCCTGACGAGCTTTCTTCTAAATGGAAGGCCTCTGGATGGCGCGTCTCCTCGGCAACACATTTTGAAAAAATATGTTCCCTGTTGGTGAGCTATCGCCGATGGTGGAATCACCTAAATGGGTTACTCCCCACTAAGTGCATATGCAATGCTCAATTTAAACACACACATTCAAGCAAATTAGTGATCCTACTTGAATGTCTAAATGATAACCCATGTCAGTCACTCATCGGCTTTTTCTCACTGCCTAAGCCATATACAAGAGAAAAATGCTCGTTTCAGCTCACAAACTTGTTGTTCTTGAAAATATACTACCAGATATCGTAAAAATATGGTTGCCCTCCAAGGCGAATGTGTTAGAGAACCTTCCAAAGAACAATACATGGGCTCCTCAGGCGTGCCAATTGTGGGACATCTCCCAACATCATTCTCCGAAAAATCATCCTGTGAAATTCCTTTCCCAACCATGTTCATTTTTCAGAAAACCCGTGTCATGCACTCACATCTAACTTCTAGGTTACCCAGTGCATATGAAAATGCATTATGCCATTTCATGTCATTCATGCTAATATATTCACATACATATATATATTAACATATTTAAATCACATATAACATGTTATGTGATTTCAACACAATTTACAATTTTAGTCAACCATCCCAATTAACTCCTTGAGCTAATCACAAACTCATCTCCAATGACCTAGACACCTGATTATATTTCATATAATTGTGACCTCGTCCCAATACACAAAGTTCATGCATTAACCTATTCATTCACACAAATCGATGCATTACACAAAAAATTAGCTCACGTGGGCTAATTAGAACATGAGCAATTCAATTTGAATCACTCCAATCAAACACATTTTCACAAAAAATATTTCGGTATCCTTATTCACGTGAACAATAAAACCTCAGTTCTTCATTCAAGCCACTATGACTTATCGGTTCCACTTTGTGAACCTGAATTCCATAGCCATTTCCGGCCTCATACACACCAAATCATGAATTAATTGAGATAAATCAGCTCACTCAGCATGCCCAAATAGTCAGTGAGCGTCACGGACTGCCCAAATAGGCTCCATAATTCTTCTTGATTGAAGTTTGGGACCGATCAGCACTGCCGTTCAGGCTCTGACCAGCAAACATCAACAAAGCACTTAAATAAGGGGTAAAACAATTAGGATAAAACCCCTACCTCACGGAGTTTGTCAAAACTCCTCAAAACCGATGCTCACGCGTTGCCCTCGCCTCGTTGCCCTTGCCGCGTAGAACAACTTTCCTTTTCGGCCCGAAGAAATCCGACGGTCCGATCGGCCGTAAACCTAGAGAGAAGGGACACCTTCTCTCTCTAAAAAAATCACATTTCAACCACTGCATCTGGTTCTCCAGCTGCTGCCCGTTTTTGCCTCTTTCTAATTGTAGGAGATGATACTATGCATTATTTTGTCATTTTCCTCATTTAAAATTTCCAAAATTACATCTATGTCCCTTCTTTCCACTATTTTGACATTTGGCACAATCTCGGCCGTTCATTTCCATTATCTCTCTACTCATGCAACATGTATCACATGAGTATATGTTATATGTGACTTTTGTCACATCATATTTCGTTTTACGGCACCCGATACTCGATGCCTCAAAGCGTGCAAATTCATTGTCTGAGAATTCGACGAGTCGGCAGTGGTATGAATTTGTGAGGCGGTCTAGCGGTGAAATCCATTTCGTCATCCGAGATCTAGAAAAATTTTGGATTTTTACCGAAATTACGATTTTACCATTTTTCTAGAAATTGGAATTTTCTCGGTTCTTACATTCTCCCCTCCTTAAAAGGAATTTCGTCCCGAAATTCCACACACATACGCATCCAACCATGTGCATATGTAACCTCACCCAATTCCAAGACCGTGTAGGGTATGACAACTGCAGGCTAAGGTCTAATTCTTATTGACTTAGATGGGCATCGACTCATCCATGTCAAGAATGACATCACATCCCATATGTCTACCACCCTAAGGTCCACCATGAGCGAGAATCAGGATCACGACTCACGATCTCATTACATCTAACCAGCTCTCACCTACATCCTAGAGAAGAATTTTCCATCATCTCCTAGGAAGGCACCGACCTCATGCCCCGAGCATCACGCAGATGCAACAATGATGAACATGATGCAAAATAGTGCGGTATAAAGCGTGCTACGTGTCGCTGATTTGCATGCTAAACCTCACGGCACGGCGGTGTAGACATGCCCTGGTTACCCAAATATCGGCTGCTTGGGCTCTATGCGACCTCGACCCATACGGCCTACGGCCGTACATGCTAGGAGGCTCGTATAGCACCTACTTATTGAAACTAGTCCTCGACCCGTGTTACTAGGGTGTGGAGGAATGAACTATACCCTCTCCTATTCTATGGCTAACTGGGAATGTGCTGTCCCAAAATCCTGGGATCCTTGTCTCTGAGACGATCTGAGTCGTATGTCCCGGTACATTGTGATGAGTAGCACACTATCTACCCGGCGACTAGCTAGCTGTCGAGTCCCTAACTGGATGGTCGTGACTACGGAACTCTCATGAACTAGAAGCCACGGGCTTCTTCCCGAACTAGAAGTAGCTCATCTTCCTCTTGACACTAGCTCGCATCCAGGGAGTGCTCAGAACATCGATCTCTTTCTCTATGGTCGGGGTTGTCAGGCCATGGAGTCCATATCCCGTAGGCCAAGTCCTACAATCCTTGAATAGACAACTTCAGCATTCCGAATCTCTAACCTTGACATGTCCTTGGCACGTAGTCATCGACAAAGGGGCTAGCTCCGTGAATCACAGCCCACGTACTCCATCACACTCGCCGTCCTTGCTTGACTCTAGAACCACGAGCCTTGTACCTCGCAGTATCCGGAAAATACTTACCCATGAAAAGATCATGGAACTCTGCCCAAGTCATTGCCTTTAGGTCTCTAGAGGTCTTTGCCCAGTTCCACCATACTTGGGCCTCACCCTGCATTTGGAACACGGTAGTACGATCTGATCGTGTCGAAAGTAATCTCAGCAGCCTCTAACACCTTCTCGATCTGCATGAACCAATGGTCTGCCACCAATGGATCTCCTCCCCCTGTAAATGTCGGAGGATGATGTGCCCTAAACCTCTGGAGGTTACTCGGACCTCCCTGACTACCTGTTATAATGGCACATTGCAATGCGACCAGCGTACCTACGGCCTCAGCTGAGCTGGCCCGGTCAAAAGCCGGTGGCTGGTCAAATGCCGGTGGTGCCTGACCAGTACCTTGTGGACGACCTCTACGTCTTTTCCCTCGACTAGCCATCTACATAGTTCAAATGGCAAGTTCAATTTCAATGCAGTATCTCTAAGGCCGGCCCAGAGACCTTTATTCATACCGGAAAATATAGTACATGCTAAGTCCATTACGTTCTAAGCAATCTTGAAGACAACTATTTCTATGTATCAAATCATATTTAACATCAAAAATTTTATTTTTAAAAAATTTCATTTTTAAAAATTTTTGTCTCATTTTATTTGATTTTATTTTATTATCCAATAAACCAAACAAATTTATTTAAAATTTATTTCATTTATTTCCTTTTTCCAGTTTTACACACTGTAAAACTCCCAAAATTTTTCTAACACTTCTATGTGCTACTCACTAAGCACACAAACCAATCACAACACATAACAATTCATCAAATCACACATGACTACAAATAAAACACATGCAGTGTTCTAGTTTTGTCTCGTGCCTTCCTAGGTAATCTCATACCTAAACCTAACATCGAGCCACACCAAGTGGTGATGTTCTTACCCGACTATGGCCTAAGCTGACCTGAAGCCCTAGGTATTCGTATGCTAAGCTCGTGCCAAGGCGTGAAGTGGTATCGAGACTAAACTTATGGATACCCAAACCCAAGCTCCTAGGTATTAGTGTCTAGAAGTTCGATGCGAGCTGGGTGTCGGTTGACTACCGTCGGCAGGTGGAATGTTTCGTGAATGTCGATAACCCGACACACTCCGCAATCAGGAAATGAGAGTCTCAGCATAGGGGCTCTACCCGGTACATAACCAGTCCCAAGCAACATCGGAGAGGAACATATACATGAGTAAAAAGCGACCGCCCAGGCCCATACAACAATACTCATCGAATAAATCCAAACTATATGCAATAGTTTCACGAGGTATCGCTATCCTTATACAACATATCAAACTTATACGGAGTCTAATATGTGTACAAGAAACAAAACCAAGAAAACCACAACTTCGGCTTTCTTCATCGGCGCTGGGATTAGTGAGGTGAAGTACCCAAAAAGTGCTATTTTGAGCCACATGTCAGATGGGTTTTGAGTGCTTTGTGCACCCCAATCATGTCAATTATACCAATTGAAGTGTTCGGGTGATTTGTAATATCTATACATGTGTTGAGTTATTTTTTGTTGTTTTCTGGTTTTTAAGTACTTTTTGGAGGTTCAAATATGAGGTTTTTATAATCTTCTAATGCGGGTGGAACCCATTCTTCGACCATCGAAACATACCAAAAATCAAAGAAAGAATGAGGCAAAGTGATAAAAGTTGAGGTGCGGTATAGAGCGATGAGCCATGTAGTGAATCGGCAATTCAGAATTTCGCTAAGATTGCCGAATTTATTTGGGATTGCGAACCATAATCATGGCGAAAATTTCGCAATCTAAGCGAGAATTATGAAATTTAAACAGCCTAAAAATTTTGTAACCTTGTTCCTAGCGAAAAATGCGGTTCGCTATCTAAAAATTTCAGCTAAGCTAGCGCGAAACTCTCTAGCTAAGCGAATTACCCGGTGCCCTGAAATTCTGCGATTTCGCTGGCTCTCGGCTCAATTTGCGCCTAGCGAGGAGTGGCTGTCACAAGCGAAATTAATAACGCATCGTCGCTGTAATTAATGCAAAAGCAGACTTCATTTTGGTGTATTACTTCCTTGTCTATTTTAGCCAAATGTTAGGCTTTGTGTAGTTTCACATAAATGGGTGGCCTATATAAGCCCCATGGTTTTTGTAACCCTAAGCAAGAAATTGGAGAGAAATCTTTTGGGCACATTTTCATTTTTATGTAAATATCTTCACAGCTCATTTAGGGTTTTGCTTTTCTCTCTTCTCTCTCCTCTTTCTCTCATTTTCTAGGCTACCAAACAACCCTCTTGAGGATGACAACTCAAGAGATGCTTGGCTAAGCCTCTTTTCTTTGAAGAGGAAGGTAGCTAGCTTGGTTGTGGGGCATTTGCAGGTTGTCCTCATGTGTTGAATGCTACAGGTACTTTATTTATGGCTCCCATCTTCTCAAACTAGGGTTGAATATCATTTAATGTCATTAATTTGGTCAATACTTACCATGCTTTCGGATACATTGTATACTTATTGCTAGATACCTTTGTGGGTTTTTAATTGGTCTTCCTGACCTTTGAAATGATGTTGAATGTTAGGGTTTCAAACTAAGAAGAGCTGTAGATGCATGTTACCTGTGTTGACTCAAGTAGGAGTGATTCTTGGGTTAGGTTTGCTAGTTAAACAAAGATCCGATTATGGCTTGGACTATAGGTTGCTTGTCATAATGCGAGGATAAACCCGAGGATTGTTTGCCCCCATGTTATCAAGTTAGTATTTAATCTTAGTTACCTTTTCACATCACTTTCGGTCTTCTGATTATTGAGTTTCAAACTACTCCTGTATTTTTAAGTAAATCAAAAATCCAAATAGAAAGCCTTTTTTTTCACACTTATGCAAATCATTCCTAGGATGAAAACCCATCCGTGTTCGGCCCTAGACCGCTATCTTGCGATAGCTTGATACGGCGGTAGGAGAACAGGACTACAAATATTGTTGATTCACGCGTCACCTACAGTCGCGCGAATCAAATCGTTGCCGTTCTTAGGGGATGGTTCCAAACTCGTTTGATAAGTTGAAATTATTGCCTTAATCCTAATTACAAGTGAAGGTAACACTTTTTAACTCTTTGTAACCCGATTACGATAATTGCAAGTTTGCATCACTTGCGATAACTGCTTGTTTTTGTTTTTCATACAGTCAGTTTGTTTTAGCTAACCCTAATCTTTTTGCCAAGTTCTGTTGTGCTCTTTGTTGTCTCTGAAATTGTGTAGCAATTGTTTATGCATGTTGGGAAGAGACATCGGTGGGTGCAAGAATCGATACACCAATTGCACAAAGTTGTGAAGTTGAGTGTACAGGTGATCTTATGGATCCCCCGCACGAGAAGAGCAGCGAGAGTCAGCCAGGTACTGATGAATCCAGCTGACCTATAGAACCATGGGGATCATCCACCCTCCTAGGGTTAGTGCCCCCTCACGCATCATACCTCTCACATTGAAGATGTAGCAGTGAGGCCTTACTTGGTACCCCTACTCCCCACATATCATGGTATGGAAATGAAAATCCATACACTCATATTAGGGATTTTGAGGAAGTATGCACTACCTTTAAGGAAGGAATGATGGACATGGATTTGCTTAAAGAGTGAAAAGAATTTGTGACCACTAAGGACAAGGCCAGATTTGGCTAAACTCAGCACGAGGCCTAGAACCATTAGAAATTGAGGGTGGCTGCGGGGCGGGAATTCACGAGAAGAAGTTCTTTAGTGCTCATAAGACCAACAATTTGAAAAGACTCAATTTATACCTTTGCAGGGGTGGTGGACGCCGGTGTTGGGAGAGATTTATGGAAACCATCGGTGCATGCCCTCATCATGGGTTTGATACATGGATCTTCAGTATTAAACCACGTTTCTATGGTGGTATGTCTCACGCCATGAAACAATTCTTTGAAACTTGTGTGGGGTAACTTTTTGAAGTAAACATCTGATGAAGCTATGGATTTTTGCTGAATTATGTAGATTTGAAACCTCAAAGCATGGGATGAACCTAGTCCTAGGGAAGTTGAAAGATTAAGGCCATTGAACCACCAAAGGGGAGACAAGTACGCATTTCCTGAAGACACAGAGATGAAAGCGAAATTGACCAGTTTAACTCAAAGATTGGATGATCTGGAAATGAAAAATCAGCATGAAATGCAAACAGTAAATGAGTTATCTTCATCCCAATTTTCTTACTTCAATTTTGAGTCAAATAATTACCCTAAGAACCTTTGTCAAGAGAGCATGCCCATGCCATAAGTCCAAAATAAACCACCCATAGATGCTCCATATGGTAACACAGTAACCACTAACTGGAGAAATTGTCCAAGCTTTGTCATGCAAATCGAGCCCCTTGCATATGCCCCTCGGGAGCACGACGACGAGTTTGGTTCCACTTCAATACAACAACAGCCTTTTTCACTTTCTTCTCCTGTTGAACAGGCAATCCTGAATTTGAGTAAAGTGGTAGGCATATTTGTAGACGAACAGAAGGTGCTAAATGTACAAGCTAATTGGAAAATTGAAGCAATAGAGAGTTCACTTAATAAGCCAAAAATTTGAATGACATGCATTCACGAAATTTCTTCAAAACTATTCACCAAGCAATTTGCGGGATGTAGAAAAGGGGAAGGCTCCCCTCGATTCTGACAACATCAAAGATGAGCGAATGAAATATGTTTGATCAATGATCCAAATGTCAGAATTGATGAAGTTAAAGCAGTCGGGACTCTTAGAAGTGGTAGGGAGTGAAGCCCGAAACTGAGACCCGAGTTCTGGTCGGTCGGATCAACTTCTTTGGTTGATTATCCCACAGAAGAGCAGTACCCCAATAGGGAAGAGAAAGAAGATCGATGTACCTTCCATTTCCACAAGCTCTCAAAGAGAAAAGAAAAGTTCCGTTAACCCGAGCAAGAAATGTTAGAAGTTTTGCGACGGGTGAAAGTTAATATTCCTCCTTGACATGATCAAGCGAGTCCCCCACTTGCATAAAGTGTGAAGGACTTATGCAGTAAAAGAGGGTCTTTAATGTGAACAAAAGGCCTTTATTGAGCAAGTGAGTGCCATCATCGAATCTGAAGACTTGGTGAAATACAAAGACCCGGGATGTCTACGATATCGGTTAATATTGGAGGCATTAGTGTGGAGAAAGCCACCACTATTAGATTTGGGAGCTAGTGTAAAATCTTTTACCTTATTCCATGTACAAGCAATTGGGTTTAGGTGAGCTGGAAACCCACTTCCATCTGTCATTAGGCGGTAGTCTATTAAAATACCAAAGGGACCATTGAGGATGTTCTAATAGTGGACCAATTTTGCTATCCGGTGGACTGTTGTACTTGTCTGAGAACCGATTGCGGTGGGACCCGACCATGTGTGCCCATTATTTTTAGGGAGGCCATTTTTGGCCTTCAAATGCCATAATAAACTGCCAAAAGCAGGGTTATACGACTCACATTTGGGAATATGACCTTAGAGCTCGATATTTTTCATTTGAGTAAAGGCATATGCTTAGAGGAAGATGGCCCAGTGAAAAGTTTATTGTAATGGGATCACGATCTGGAAGAGCAGGCTGTGAGCGGCGGGAGCAAGATTTATTAACTCCAGAATTGTTTGAGTGTCCAGAAGTGCAACAAGAACCTCAAAGCACGAGTTTCGTACAAGGGTATTGGAGAAGAAAAACAAAAATTTTACCTCTATTAACTGGTGAAGAACCAAAGGAACCTCAACAGCTAGAGCTCAAACCACTCCCAACTGAGTTAAAGTATGCATTTTTGGAAGAAAATGAGCAGTGTCCAGTTGTAATTTCCTCCTGCTTGATGACCAGCACTTACGAGAAGATGACTGTTGTCTTCTCAGAAAGAGGGCAGCAAGCATTGGGATGGAAAATTTCTGATTTGAGGCATAAATCCATCAATGCGTACCCATCACATCTATTTAGAAAAGAGAAGAGTCTAAAGCTATTAAGGCGTGACGGGTTGAATCCCCACTGCGGGAAGTAGTTAAGCATTAAGTCTTAAGATGCTCCGAGCGGTATCATTTACCCCATTTACGGCGACACTTGGGTGAGTCCAACTTCGGTGGTTCCTAAGAAATCGGGAGTATTTGTTTGTAAAGAATGAAAAAAAGGTGAAGAAGTGTCTACCCGACTAACACTACCAGTTGGAGAATTATTAAGTGACTATAGGAAGCTCAATGAGGTAACACGAAAAAGACCACTTCAGATTTGCCTTTTATTGATCGACTCCTTGAAAGAGTCTCACGGACACCCATTCTATTGTTGTTTTTGGATGGGTATTCGAGGATATTTCCGAGATAATTACTCGAAGATTAGGAAAAGACCTTTCCTTGTCCATTTGGCACGTATGCTTATAGGAGGATGCCTTTTGGTCTTTGCAATGCCCCAGCCACTTTTCAGAGGTGTATGCTTAGTATATTCAGTGATATGGTGGAGCGTATAATGGAGGTATACATGGATGACATCACTGTATATGGAGGCAATTTTGAAGAATACTTGACCAATCTGGAAGCTATATTGCAGAGGTGCATAGAAAAGAATTTGGTACTTAACTGGGAGAAATGCCATTTTATGGGTAACCAAGGAATTGTACTGGGGCACATTATTTCTAGCAGGGGAATAGAAGTTGATAAAGCAAGGAGATGGAGCTTTATTTCCAAGCTACTTGGCTAGACAAGTGTAAAAATGATTAGGCAATTCCTTGGTCATGCAGGCTTCTATAGACGATTCATTAAAGACTTCTCGAAGATTGCTAAACCCCTGTATAAGCTCCTAGAGAAAGATGCCAAGTTTGTTTGGGAGAGAGAATGCCAGGAGAGCTTTGAAGAGCTGAAATCTCATTTGACTCTTTTGCCCCAATAGTATGAGCACCTAAGCGCGATTTTCTTTTGAAGTAATGTGTGATACAAGTGACCTTGCTATAGGAGCAGTACTTGGCCAAAGAGAAGATGGGAAACCTCATGTGGTCTATTATGCAAGCAAAACCTTGAATGAAGCACAAAGGAATTATAATACTACAGAGAAGGAATTGTTGGCAGTGGTATATGCTCTAGACAAATTTCGAGCATACTTTGTTGGGTATGATATAGTCATTTTTACAGACCATTCCGCTTTGAAATACCTCCTGACCAAACAAAATGCAAAAGCGAAATCATTCGATGGGTTCTTCTACTTGGGGGTTTAATTTGCAGTTAAAGACAAGAAGGGAGTAGAGAATGTGGTGGCAAATCATCTGTCAAGGTTAACAATAGCTCATGACACTCATAGTCCACCCATCAATGATGAATTTCTGAAATCCACGGTACGGTGGAGAAAACTCCACTGGTATGCTCATTTGCTAATTTCTCTCAGCGGGAGAAACTCGGCTGAGTGGAAGAAACGGGGATGGAAATACTTCTTTGCTAAGATCCATTCCTATTACTGGGAAGATCCCTTTTTGTTCAAGTATTGTGCAGATCAAATGTCGGGAAGTGCGTGCACGAGGAGACGGGGAATTACGAGTCAACGCGCGTAGGAAGCGCTGTGGCGGTCATTTTGCTTCCGAAACGGCGATGAAGGTCTTCTTGATGCGGTTCGGCGCCTTCCTTATTCAAGGAAGCACACCAAATGTGTCGTGTATGTGATAGATGCCAAAGACTCGGGAAGCTGTCTCGCCGTCATATGATGCCTTTGAACCCAATTTAGTGGTCGAATTGTCGATGTGTGGAGACATGGAGTTTCATGGGACCTTTTCCCGTCCTTATGGTCATACATACATTTTGGTGGGGTAGACTATGTCTCCCAGTGGGTTGAAACAATCCCCTGAACCATTCTAATGAAGGTGGTAAGCAGACGGGGAAAGATTGGTCTATCATTTGTGATTCGTTGTGGGCTTCTGGGGACGGCTTTGAGAGCGATCCACAGGAATGTCCCGCATAGGTTGGTCTGTGGTAAAAGCATGTCACGCGATGGAGATGAGTACAAAGCATGGTGGGCAATCGAAGGCGAAGACATGGACCTAAGTAGAGTACAGGAGTTAGAGATTCCTTGATCTCAATGAGTTGGAAGAATACGGAATGATGCCTACTTGAATTCAAGATTGCAAAGGAAAAGTGAAAAGATGGCATGATCAAATATCCGGGAAGAATTTCAAGGAGACCAAGTTCTTTTATACGACTCAAACTCCATCTATTTCGGGAAAGCTCAAGTCGATGGAAGCGGTCATTCTCATTGTCAGCGAGCATATCTGATAGTTCGAGTAGATCTAATCAATCGAGATGATAACGGTGTGTTTAAAGTCGATGAATGAGGTGAAACCCTATGTGGTGCAGCCAACCGAGAGGGAGAGATTCTCTACTTGGACCCTCCAGTCCACAATCCCACCATACTTGAGGAGCCGGTTAAAGGTAATTTCCATGCTCTACATGTCCTGAATGTTAAAATTTTGTTTTCCTCTACTTTTGCATATCACTTTTTGTGCCCCACTTCGGGTATCCAGTTTTTGTCTTCAATTGGACAATTGAATTGCTTCAATTGGACAATTGAATTGCCTTTAAATGGAAATTTGAAACCCTGTTTGTCACCTTTATGTTAGAACAAATTCCATGTTTGATATAATTTTGGTCGGTTGAGTTCCGACATGCTTAGCAGACATTTCTCCCTTAAGCTAATTCACACACTACACACCAGATTGTTTCAATAGGCTGTGAATTTGTTTACCTCCTTTCACTTTGCATGGCCGGCTTTAGGCATGTTGGCAACCCATGATAGGTTTGTGTTACCCACATTTGAAGACCAATGTAGTCTTCAAAGGAAAAAGAAAGAAAAGCAAAAGAAAAAGAAAAGAAAGAAGAAAAAGAAAAATAAAGTCGTAGGCCTTGCCTTGAAACGAGCACGGTCCATGGGGTGTATGGCGGCCTTTGAAGCCCCGATGCCCTAAGCGCTAATTGGTTGGGAGTCATCGATTTAGTGTTCGTTACATGGGTGGATAAGGTAGAGTTTAACGTTTGTAGGTGCTTGATTTTTCGAGTCATAGGAGTCGGGGTGAAGCTGAAGAGTTTAGTGGTCGTGATCCTTTGACGATGCCTAAACCTTAATTGGTTGAGAGTCATCGGTGGACCCCGTTACACGGACTTTGGTGAAGTCGAATTTTAAGCATTGCACCCTACATTGTAGTTGAATAAAGAAAGCAGAGCGTAACTATCCTTATCTAGGTTGTTAATGACTTAAGGCCATGCAGTCTCTAGGTTGGGGAGGAACAATTTTGCAATTTATTGGCTCGTCACGGATTACATAAGAACCATTAGACTTTGGTGGAAATTCAAGTTAAGAGTCTTGGAACCAATATTGACCTAAAAATTGTTCTTGTATGGTTTTGGCTCTTTCATGTCGGTTTTCAAACTAGGTGTCAATTTTTCGATTTAAAGTGCACATTTTATATGTACATAAACCTTTTTTAATAATAAGCTTTGAAAATCACGCATGCATATCCTTTTGTTTTGCATTGCTAAGGGACTAGCAACGTTTCGGTTGGGGGTGTGATTAGTACCTAAAAAGTGCTATTTTGAGCCCTATATCGGATAGGTTTTGAGGTGCTTTTGTGCCTTAATCATGTCGATTATACGATTGAAGTGTTCGGATGTTCTTAATTATCACTTATGTCGTTTAGAGGTTATTTTGGTTGTTTTGCGGGTTTTGCGTACTTTGAGATTCAATATCAGAGACATATGCTAAACCATGAAGGTGAACCATTCATCGACCATCGAACCTTGAAAATCAAAGAAAGAATGAAGGCAAGTGATAGAGACGGTGCGGTGCCATAGGGCATTGGGCCGTGCGGCGAGATCGGCAATTCAGGAATTTAAGCTGAGATTCTGCGAATTTCGGGATTGAGAAGAAAATTTCGCAATCATAGCGAAAATTTCGCAATCCTAGCGAAATTGTGAAATTTCGCTAGGCCTAAAAATTTCGCTAACCACTATTCCTAGCGAAAAAATGCAGTTTCGCTATCACCTAAAAATTTCGCTAAGCTAGCGAAATTTCGCTAATAGAAGAAATTGCCGGTGCCTAGCGAAATTCTACGATTTCGCTATCTCACATGCAATTTAATTGCCTAAGCGAAATTAATAAATGAAATTATGCACTTGTATCATCCTTGTAATTAATCTGAGCCGACTTCATTTGGTGTATTACTTCCTTGTCACTTATTTTAGCCAAAATGTTAGGCTTTATTGTAGTTTCACATAAATGCGTTGGCCTAAGCCCATGGTTTTTGTAACCCTAAGCGAAAAATTGGAGGAAATCTTTTGGGCACATTTTCATTTTTTTTATGTAAATATCTTCCATGACTCATTTAGGGTTTGCTTTTCTCTTTTCTCTCTCTTTCTCTGTTTTCTGGGCTGCCAAACAGCCCTCTTGAGGATGACAACAAGAGATGTAGCTCAAGCCTCTTTTTCTTTGAAAGAGAGGAGGTAGCTAAGCAGTTGTGGGGCATTTGCAGGTTGTCCTCATGTGTTAGATACTCTACGAATTACTTTATTTATGGCTCATCTTCTCAAACTAGGGTTGAATATCATTTAATGTCATTAATTTGGCCAATACTTACCATGCTTTAAGATCGGAGTGTATACTTATTGCTAGATGCCTTGTGGTTTTTAGATAGTCTTTACGAGCCCCTTTGAAATGATGTTGAATGTTGGGGTTTTTAAGCGAAAGGGCATGATGCATGTTACATGTTGACTCAAATAGGAGTGGTCCCAGGAGTTAGGTTGCTAGTTAAACAAAGATCCGGTTATGGCTTGGACTATAGGTTGCTTGTCATAATGGGGATAAACCACAGGGGACCCTTATTTGCCACTATGTTATCAAGTTAGTGACCCTCGTCTTCAAGTTACCTTTTCACACATCACTTTCAGTCTTTACCGATTGTCGGTTTTATTACTCACCTTGTTTTGGCTCAAAATCAAAATCCCGAATAGAAGCCTTACCTTTTCACCTTATGCAAATCATTCCTAGGATGGCTTCATCCCGAGTGTTAGACCACACAGACATTTATCTTTGCGGTAGCTTGACTACGGCGTTAGGAGAGCTTAGGACTACAAATATTGTTGATTAAGCATCACTCGTGCCACGAATCAATGGCCGTCTCCTCGAGCGCTCCCTGTGCACGAAAAATATGTTCCCTCGACGGGGTGAATATCGCCCGATGGTGGAATCACCACAAATGGGTTACTCCTACCTAAGTGCATATGCAATGCTCTAATTTAAACACACATTCAGGAAAATGTTGATCCTACTTGAATGTATTAATCCAGCCCATGTCCAGAGTCCTCAGGCTCCCTCACACACACCTAGACCATGTATGAAAAAATATCGTTTCAAAACAAAACTTGTTGTTCTTGAAAATATACTACCGAATGTCGGTAAAAATATGGACTGCCCTCCAAGGCGAATGTGTTGGAGAACCTTCCAAAACAATACATGGGCTCCTCCGAACGATATAATTAGGACCATCTCCTAACATAAATTCTCCCGGAAAATCATCTGTGAAATTCCTTTCGCAACCATGTTTATTCCCCGGAAAACCAGAGTGTAACACCCAATATAAGCGAGTTTTCGGACATGTTTAGGAGTATAATAAAGAAATAAGTATATTTATCAGAAATAAATTAAAGATACAAAATAAAATAAGAAAGAACTTGGAATTAATACACAAGTTAAGGGTAAATTAATAAATTCTGCGATTAAATGGCCACAAGTCGTAATATAATGATTCGTATGTCAAAAGTAGGATTTGTTAAATTGAATAGAGAATAAAAGCGAAAGTGAGGACCAAGGGTAATAAAGAAATATATTATAAAATAAGGAAGAAAATTGTGGAAGAGACAAGTGGCTTGGAAGGAAAGGGAGGAGGATTTCCTCCTTGAAGCGGAAATAAAGGGGATAAGATCAAATAAGGATAAGACCAAAATAAATCTCATTTGGTCTTAGGAGAAAGAGAGTAAAAGGATAAGAGAGAGAAGAGAAGAGAAAGGAAGAAGAAGAAGAAGAGAAAAGAAAAGAAGAAAGAAGGAAAAGAAAAGAGAAGATCATAGGTATGGAACTATGATTTGGTATAGAAAAGTATGGATACATGTCTTGGGTTGTATGGGACTTGTTAAGTTCTGTATGGAAAACTATCGATGTTTGTACAATAGTATGAGTTTGTATAGTTTTGGGTATAGAAAGTATAGATACATGGATTAGAACCCTCTATCTTGTGTGCGGTTTTGGGTTGGGAACTCTCGCTCATTTAGGTGTAAGTTGAGTTGAGAAAGAGTTCTAAGGCTCCTATAGTTGTGTTTTGGGATGGGGTGGTGCAATTAGAACCAAGTAAATTTCGTATTTTGATCCTACGTGTGCTTAGGACATAGGAACTTCTTTATGGGTAAGAAATAAAGGGAATTTGGAAGTGAGTCCTTCTTGTAAATTGTAGCCACATCAATGAACTTGATGTTAGGATTTTTAAGTTCTCAATTTGGACCTTTGTAGACCAAGTTATGGTCCTTTTATCAAGGTCAGCTCAGCTAGATCTAGTCGGGTCAGTTCGTCCAGTTCGGGTCAACTAGCCGGACCTTAGAACGGGTTTTTGGGTCAGAAATAAAGGGAATTTGGTAGTAAAGTCATACAGTAAATGGTATCCCACATCAGCGAACTTGATGATAGGCTTTTGAATTTCTCAATTCGGATCCACATAGACGAGTTATGGTCTTTTTACTCTGAGCAGTTAAATGGGTGAGGTCGATCGCGAAGGTCGTCCAGTCGGAGGTGTGGAGACCTCATGCGGCGAGAAGATCAATAAGTCGGCCGGACCTCATACAGCGAAGGTCAGCGGACCTCACGCGCAGTCGGCCGGACCTCATCCTGTAGAAGTCGATAAGCCTGCGTCTGAAGGCTCGACTCGTCTGTGGGGCTCGTCTCGTCTGTGGAGGCTCGAAACGTCGGTTCGGAGTCGGCCAGAGTCGGGTTGACTACGTATGACCTCAACGGAAGGTCATATCTCCTTCGTCTGGGAACTCCGATTTAGGTGTTCTTAGACTCTATAGAAAAATACATTGAGTCAAGAATACATTTGATATGCCTGAGGGAGGATGATGGGTGTCAAGCGAGGTGATAGATCAGCTGCGTCGGTCAGTCCAGCTCGTCGATTCGAGTTATTCACGATATGACCTCCAACTTTGGAGTCACTGCTCCTGCGTCCAAACTCGATTACGGTGTTCTTGGACTCTATGGAAATTCCATTGAGTCAAGAATGCATTGATATGCACAGGGAGGATATTAGGTGTCCGGACCAAGGTGATCGTCAGGCTGTCAGAATTGGGGTCAGCTCGTCGATTGAGATTTGATTACGTTTGACCTCAACCGGAGAGGTCATAACTCCAGCCGTCGAACTCCGATTCGGGTGTTCTTGAATTCTATGGAAAGACCGTTGAGTCAGGAAATACATTTCATATGCCCTGGGGATGTGCTGTGTCAGACCAAGGTGTTAGACAGGAGCTCACCGAGAGTCGGGTCAGCTCGTCCGATTCGAGGATTTGACTACGTATGACCTCGACTTCGGAAGGTCATAACTTCTTGATAGAACTCCGAGTTCGATTGTTCTGGACTCTATAGAAGCCCATTGAGTCAAGAATACATCCATACATAGTATGATAAAAGTGGAACTAATATTAGGTCCATAAATAAGGAAAACAGTAAGCAAATATGATAATCATAGTATATCATGCATATCCTGAATCAGATCTGAAAGTATAAGATAGATAAAAGTACAAGTAAATGTATAAGTACCTCCGTATAGGTATAAGTTCTGTAACTCCTACGGGAGATAGGACAATCTAATAAAGTACATGAAAATATAAGTTAACAAGACATAAGATGTTACGAGGAATGAGTACATGTATACGAATAATAAGCATGTATGAATATAAGAATGAGTAAATGCATGCATGATAATAGGTTATATGCATATGTTATAGGCTAATATATGAGATGAAAATATGATAGAACATGATATGAATACAAGAGTGAAGAGATGGAATATGAATAGCTAAAACATGAACGAAATGACGATATGGAATAGACATATATGAAATGATATACATGTATTGTAAAGAAAGAAATAGGAGAATGGTGATATGAAGCTACAAATATGAGAACGAATTCAGATTAAAGTAATCAAAGTAATATCGCATATGATTACCGGATAACAATAATTATTCGGAAATATGAGATATGTACTGAACATAAAATACACATGGATTATCTGCTTAGAACCTAGTAGAGGGATAGATAGGCATGCCTATTAGGAAGAATAAGTCTCTGCGACACTCTGGGATTACGCTGCTCGAGGCCTCGTTTGAATTCGATGACATAGATCCCGTTTGGATCACGGTGGCCCCAAAGGGTCACTCGGCACCTCAGACCCTCATGGACCCTTTGTTTCATCTGATGAGTCTGGCGCCTTCGGGCCCTCATGGACCCTTGTTTCGTGTCTGATGAAGTATAAACCTTCGGGCCCTCATGGTTTCCTTTATCTACTTCTAAGGTTTATGCAGGCATGAAACATAAAACAAATTAAATGTAGAGAATATATGACACGATATGAGAAGCATAGCACTCTATGTGATGATAAGTTCTGTAACATGAGATTATACGATCTGACATGATATATGAAAAAGTATAAGAATGTAAAATGATACGAAAGAGATTAAGATGATATCTGATACGTACTAAGCAGTATATGATAAGCGATGCATGATCCGCGGTACATGAAAATAGAACATAACAAATGGTATATAGTAACCATGAAAGTAATATATGTATAAAATATGACATGCAAGAATAGGATATGTAATATAGACCATTAGAGATAATACGTTAGTGATAGAAATCTTAGAATAGAAATATATGATATGAATATCTGATAGACATATCTAAATGAATAGAGGGAACATGCTATGAATACATGATAGAAATGCATAAGTGCTAAGAACGATTGAGATAAGTAAAAGATGACAAAGCACAAGAATACAGTAAAAGTATAGATAGGAGATATGTCAAAGACAGAAAACATGTAACATGCAATAGGAAGGTAAAGATGATAAGTCATAAAAAGTTATATGAATATGTATAGATATATGAAATGCATATGTATAAGCTTGTGACGGTCACCATTGGTGGTTGTCCATGCTTATGTTCCCACTAAGCGTAAAGCTTATGCTGCGGTGTTCAATGGTGTGAGTACGAAAGCAAAGACAGGATGAAGGACGGGGCGTCCACATCGGCCCGGAAGGCCAGACGGCTAGGAGATAGGTGCTCACCCCGCCTTTGCTTATGATCTACGATGTTTTGTATTAGAAAGAAAAAAATGTACATGTATAAAGTAAATGGGACTCGGTATATGTATATAGATGTTGAGGACACCACTCCGGTGGTGGATTCTTTTATATATGAAAATGATTTTTGTTGATACGAAATTGTTTACTTATAACCCGCAGTCGAGTTGACTACGAGAAGAACGAGGTCAATGAGTCCCAGTATATAGTCTCGCGCCCGGACTCGGTTCGGATCCGCCATTCAGGTCGGATCGGGAATGGGGGCGTGACAACCCGTGTCATGCACTCACACCTAACTTCTAGGTTACCCAGTGCATATGAAAATGCATTATTCCATTTCATGTCATTTATGCTAATATATTCACATACGTATATATATTAACATATTTAAATCACATATAACATGTTATGTAATTTCACACAATTTACAAATTTTGGTCTACCATCACCCAAATTAACTCACTTGAGCTAATCACAAACTCATCTCCAATGACCTAGACACACAATTATATTCCATATAATTGTGACCTCATAATACATGAAGTTCATGCATTAACCTATTCATTTCCACACAAATCGATACATTTACACAAATTAGCTCCACGTGGGCTAGTGCGAACCTGAGCAATTCAATTTGGATCACTCAATCAAACACTTTTTTTCACAAAAAATATTTCGTGTATCCTTTATTCGTGTGAGCAGTCAAAACCTCGGGTTCTTATTCATGGCATTCTACGACATCGGTTCCACTTTGTGAACCCGAATTCCATGGCCATTTCCGGCCTCATACACACCAAATCATGAATTAATTCAACATGCCCAAACAGTCCGTGAACTATCACGGACTGCCCAAATGGGCTCCATAAATTCTAACACTTCGGTCCCAAGTTTTGGGACGTCCAGCAACGTTGAGGCCTCGACCAAATAGAAAGCAATAAATAAATAACTTAAGCGAAATTTAAAACAGTGGATAAAACCCCTACCTCACAGAGTTTGTCGAAACTCCTCAAAACCAGTGCTCACACGTTGCCCTCGCCGCGTTGCCCTCGCCGCGATAAACGGCATTTCGCCTTCGACCAGAAGAAATCGACTGATCCGTCGTAGTAAACACAGAAGGACATTCTCTCTAAAAAAATCACATTTCAGCCCTTTGCATCCCGGTTCTCCACACTGCCACTTTGCCTCTTTCTAATTGTAGGAGATGACACTATGCATTATTTTGTTATTTTCCTCATTTAAAATTTCCAAAATGACATCTATGTCCCTTTATTCCATTATTTTGACATTTGGCACAATCTCGTAGTCAAATTTCCATCATCTCTCTCATGCAACATGGATCACGCTGAGTATATGTTATATAGACTTTTGTCACATCATATTTCGTTTTATTTGGAGTACTCGGTGCCTCGGCGATGCAAACTCGGCAATGCCGAATTTGGCCAAATTGGCGTGGTAGCTTCGTTCCAGGGCGATTCAGCCCAGTGAAGTCAGTTTCATCATCAAGATCTAGAAAAATTTTGGATTTTTACGAAATTCTGATTTTGCCCTTTATCCGAATTGGAGTTTTCTCAGTTCTTACACCACGGAGCGAAATCGAGGGTATGGGACACGCCCAGTCCCGATCATCGATGAGATGAAGTTAGGGTTGCCCGGTCGGGATCGCGGATGGTGTGCTACCATTGCCAGCAGCCCGGACATATGATGAGGGTTTGCCCCCAAAGACAAGGATCCCAAGGTTTTAGGACAGCGCAGTCCCAGTCAGCGGTAGGACAAGAGAGGACACAGTTTGTTCCTCCGCTAGCGTATGGAGTCGGGAACCCGATGCTCAGTTCTAGGGTGCCACACTGGCACTGAGTAACCATGGGACGGGTCACATAGGCTAAGGGCGGGCGTGAAGTCGAGGTTGACCACGGGTTTGCGGTCGAGAGTTCGGGTCGGTGGGCGGATGGCGTGTTACCATTGCCTCAGCTGGAGCCGCAGGCGAGATTGTCTGGGGCATAAGATCTCGTAGTGCAATGGGCCCGAGCATTGGATTAGCGGATATGCGGTGCGTTCTACCTTGCATTTGTTGACTAAATAACGTTTAAAGTTTAATGCATCATATTCATTCATTAATGCATCTTGTGTAGCTAGAATTTAAGACACGAGTTAAGGTCTTTAGAGAAGCCAGGTGTAGATATTATTCCCTAGGATGTGGGGTGAGAGTTAACCCGATAGGTCGAGATTATGAGTTAGAGATCTCTGAGATTCTGCTCATGGTGGACCCCCGGGATTAGGGTGTCCCAGTATGGCATCATTACGTTCATGTGCACGGTAACATCGCATCAAGTCGGGTGTGGGTGCACGATATGGACATTCACCACTCTTGGTGAGTGTGGGTTGGGTTTATCTTTGGGACTACGTCCAATGAAGACTCATAGTTCGAATCAAGAAATGAAGAGTAATTAAGGTGTGTTGGGCAAAGCAAGAAGGGGGTCGTTAATCCCCTAAGGTGAGAAGCCTGGAGTTAGGGTGAAGGAGACCCGTGGTAGTATCTGAAAGGTCCTGTGTGGGTGTAAGAGACCCGTGGAGTTATCCGAAATCTCTGTGTGGGTGTAAGAGACCCGTGGAGAAATCCGAATTTCCGTGTGGGTGTAAGAGACCCGTAGAGATATTCGAAATTTCCTTGTGGATGTAAGAGGCTCATAGTGTAGGCCAAAAAGTTATGTTGCCCGAGAGAGAGAAAACACATGGTCATGTTATCACGTAGACTTAGAGTTGAGTGATAGGAGTCGGGAGTGACTCGAGATTTGGATACCCCATTGGAAATTGAATTGGGTGTTGGTGAGCCGGCAAGGGCTCGGTATATGGATGTCATTCATGACATGGATTAGGTTGACGGTCCATTGGATTGTCAGTGATTGTGACACCCCAGGAAGGTCGGCGTTTACACACCAGCGGGGGGTTGTGTAGGGTTACATGTTGTTTGGATTATATCACGGCGTTAGAGGACATCTTTGCAAGCATGCGTCCAAGATCATAAAATTGCTGGGAAGAGCACGCGCCAATGGGGTCGCCTACAACAACAGGTTATCGGTAGTATCTGAGATGGCACCATATGGGGCATTGTATGGGAGTCATCTGGATCCACCGTTATGTTGGACGAGGGTGAGAGAGGCTCCATCAGCGGTCCTAATCGATTCAGAGACACCTCAGAGGTGAGCTTGATACGACACGTCTTCTCACGGCTCGAGCCGGCGGGAGGACCGGTTGATGTCTGATATAGCCCGCCAGAGTTGAGGTTGGAGATCACGTCTTCTTGAAGGTGATGCTAAGAGAGGTAGACAAGGTTCGATTAGCGAGGAAGTTATCGTAGGGGTTTATTGGACCCTTCGAGGATGCTCGAGGAGGGTAGGCATAATGGCGTACCGGTTGGCACGCGCTTGACATGTCGGTGTACACGGGGTGTTCAACGTCTCCATGCTGCGAAGGTACACTCGGATCCGACTCATGTAGTGGATTAGGAGATTGAGGTTGACACGGATGGGACCTTGAGGAGGGACCGGTGTGCATTGTGGATAATAGGGATCGAGGTTTTTCTGACGCAAGGCCCAGAGTGAGGGGTAGTGAGGGTGTTATGGCAGCACCGTGGAGTGGAGGAGTCAACGTGGGAGCGTGAGGACACGATGCGGGCCACCTATCCTTTCTTATTTAGGGATGAAGGTACGTGGGTTAGTCGTTTAATATTAAATGACTAGTTTACATACATGGTATAGTGCACGTTGCATATGCATGTGAGTTATTGTGATTGTCAAGAATTTCGGGACAAAATTCCTTTTAAGGAGGGGAGAATATAAGACCTGAGAAAATTCCAATTTTCGGAAAAAGAGTAAAATGGTCATTTGTTAAAAATCATTGGCTCTAGATCTCGGATGTGAAGCAGATTTCAGATTGGAATCGTCTCGTGAAATCTAGCTAACACGTCCCAATTTCGTTGAGATTAAGGGCCGGTCGAATTTCCACGTTTTTGAGCTGCTTGAGTATCGGGTGCGAAATGCTGAGGCAGGACTGAGAGACATGTGATGTGAAAAGTCACCCACTACATGTACTCTTGTGACACATATTGCAAGTAGAGAGATGATGAAATGGGCCAGGCCTAGATAGTGCCAAGTGTCAAAAATCTAGAAGAAGGGACATTATGGGATTTATCAAAATTGTAAATGATAATAGGACAAAAATGAAATAGTGACCGTCTCCAAAATTAAAAGAAAAAAATGATGCAGTGGGCAAAAATGGAGGGGATGCAGTGGCTATGGATTATGTGATTTTTTTTAGAGAGAGAGCACCTTCTCTCTAGGATTCCGGTAAACATCGGACCCATGTCGGTTTTAAACCAGACAAGAAAAGGAAAGATTCTTCTACAGCGGCGAGAATTTCTGCGTGAGCACCAATTTGGTGGAGTTCGAAAACTCAAAGGTAGGGATCTTTTTCCTACTTGTGTGTTAATCCTTGTTTAAGAACCATGTAAATGGTTAGGAGCGTTCGAGGCTTTATTGGCGAAGTAAACTCGGTCTCAAACGCTTTGAGCAGTGGAGAGAGATCCTATTTTGTGTGTCGTGAGCAGTAGCACGAGGTTTTCACTGTTCACATGAATATATTCTGATATTTTTGCAATGAAAATGTGTTTGGTTGAGTGATTCAAAATTGAATTACTCGTGTTTGTTAATTAGCCCATGTGAGCTAATTTTGGTGTAATTGATTGTGAATTTGCAACATGTTTTATGTGATTTAATTATGTTAATATATATGCATGAATATATTAGCATGAATGTGTTAAATTGGCATCATGCATTCCATATGCATTAGGGTAACCTAGAAATTAGGTGTGAGTGCATAGTTGGTCGACAACTGTGTTAGGTGTTTGATGGTGTGTCGTAGTACGGTTGTGGATCAACACCACGTAGGTGTTGATTTGTGGGCTTGATTAATAGGACAACGTCGAATAGAATTCGCATGGGTTAAGGAAATCGATGGCTCATTGCATTTCATATGCCAGCAGGGCACCACTAGAACAATAGGAGTGAGTGCATGAGGTGGTTTCTTGAAGAATTGTTTCGAGGAGGTTGACTATAAATATTCATTTATCGGAGTGTGTCCACTACAACATCGGAGGGTTGTCCATATAATATCAATCGTCGGAGTCTTGAATTGATATACAACGGAGGGTTGTCCATATAATATCAATCGTCGAATTACATTGATTGATATCACATCGTGGGGTTGTCCACAATATAGATTATCGAATTAGGTCCACTATTTTATATCGGAGGTTGTCCAGGTTAAAAACAAATACCTTTGTTTGGAAACGGTTTTCATTCATGGCAAAATGCATGCTTGAGGGAGTTAGTGAGAACTCGAGGTAAATGGTTGTAAATGAAAAATGAAAAGATTAAGAGTAATCTTGGGTTGTCATCGGAAAAATGACAGTAGCTCATACTTGGCAACTTGCATGTGTGAGGGAGTCGGTGAGGACTCGGGATATGGGATAAATTGAGTGCATTCTCATCCATGACATGTAGACATTCAAGTAAGATCATGTATTTGCTTGAATGTGTTTGATTGCCGTGCATGTGCACTTAGGTGGGAGTAACCCGGGTAGGAAGTTATCTCTCTTGGGCTTTGCTCACCTGTCGAGGATCACCATTTCGGGTACAAGGGCGATCGAGAGGCGCTCTCATTAGAGGCCATTTGAGAAGAAAGCCGACTTGTGGCTTTGATTTTGTATAACATGTATTATAGTTTTATAATTTTAATATATGTTGAAGTAAGAGTAATGTAAAAACTCTTGAACCATGTAATATATTGGTTGGGATATATATCTTGTGAGTATTGATGCAGGGGCCCAAGTAGCCATTATTTTATTCGCATGTGGACCCTGTGTGGTCATATTGAACTGTTTGGGAAGGTTTGTACTTTGGGTATAGCCCCCCATACAAAGGAGACTCTGCCCGATTTTCGTAAGTGGTGTCGGGTTACCCGACATCCACGAGTATTCCGCGGGTTGACGGGTTGTCAACGGACCCCCGGTTTTGGGGCATCACAACTATTGTTTTTATGTTTGGATCGAGAGGAAAGAAAAATAAAATTTAAACCTTTGTTTGTTGTTGCAGAAAATGAGTTAACCTAGCTATTGAAAGATTATGATTTTAAATCTCTTTTTTTTTTTTTTTAAAACAAATTTCATCTATTGCCTAAAAATGAGACCATGGATTCTGACCTATACTTTCTTTCTGTAAACACAATGTAGGATCCATTGAATCCTCATAATTATTTCATTATTTGAAATCATTATAGGTTTTGAATCCCCCAGTCAGTCATGTATTGAATTACTTCTTGTATACATTTTGATCCTGTATTTTCTTCAATATATAATGGATGTTATCACAATGTTAAAGAAGTAGAACGATTTTAATTGTGCATTGAATCATATATATTTCCATAAGATGTTCGTTCCCTTTGGAATCTTACATCTCTTGGAGGTTTCTCCACTTCATGGTTGCTTTTCTCTATTTATTTAATTCCTTATCCTAACCTCCATCCCTCATTTTCTTTTCCTATTACACCCACACATTTTTGTGGCCTTTATCATAATACTTTCCCCGAATCCGCCCTTGTAACAACACCCTTTTTATTTTGTTTTATTTATTTTAATCTCTTAATTTACCGACACTAAAACACAGTATAATTCGTAAGATGAAATGCTGTCACGCTGATTCGAGTCCGACCCGATTGAGGTGGATCCGGTAGAGTTGGCGGGTGCAAGACCATATACTAGGACTCTTTATTTTTTTAAGCCGAACTTGTACCTATGGGTATGGCCCACATCTTATAACAAAATCAAAATATCATACACAAAATTACAAAATAAAACTACCACCGTGGTGGTGTTTACAGTGTCATATACATATACAAAAGAACTACCATCAGAGTGGTGTCCATCAAAATCTATACACATATACTGAGTCCCATTTACATATTTAAAAATTGTACTTTTACATTTCCAAATCGAGAGTACAGACCTCTTTGTGATGAACCCACTCTTAGTGTCTTGACCGAGTTGTATGCGGAAGTACGGATGTCTTCTCCTACAGCACCACGGATTAAAAACCCGTGCTAAGCTGTACGCTTAATGGGAAACATATCTTATAACTTATATTGATACACATGCATTTAGACTAAATCATGATAAACATATAACAGAAACAGATATCAAAATCTTCGTGGTCCTTATCTCCCAGAATGTATAGCGGTCAGGATCATATTGAGCAAACTTAGACATATACAATGGCTGAGGCATCCAATTCGTCTCTTTTACATGTATCATGACTTTCCCGAGGTTTTGGTCGTTTCCTATTCATGTCATTGACATAATTATGTCTGTACCTTGCTTGACTTTTATGAAGTGCCCCACATCTCCCGTAGGAGTATAGAGTCCTCTGAGAGATACGGTATATATATATGGTCGAGTGGAGAGTGATTCCTTTTATTCAAATTTGCATGGTTTATGTTCCACGGCTTTATTATCTGTCCAGGACATATGCTTATCAGAAAGGTACCGATGAGTTCATCTTGGTTCATATCTTTGAAGGACACATTTTTTATTCATATTCCTCGTATCACGATAATGAACTTATACATATACTTAGGCGGGTACTTATCCACATACTCATATTTATCTCAAGCTTATACTTGTGGCCGATCTCCCGTGGGATTCTGGGAACTTATGTATGCGAGAGGTACTTATACACGTACGGGTACTTATATCATCTCGGATCTCAGGTAGGGTTTATAGAGCTTATGCTTATCTGGTATTTATGCACGTGCAATTGCTTATATCATCTCGGATCTCCCGTGGGAGTTTCACAGACTTATCTTATCTGAGGTACTTATACGTGCAAAGTACTTATATCTATCTCGGATCTCATTAGGAGTTTCTGGAACTTATGCTTATACGGAGATTGCTTATGCACGTCACGGTACTTATATCTATCTCGGATCTCACGGCTGGGGTTCTGAAATTATGTATATAGGTACTTATACTACGGATTACACTTGTTTGGTGCCCGTGGGTACTCACGAGGAGATGCGGGCATTATGCGGTATTCGCGAGAACTTATGCTTGTTTTCTGGAGTCTGGGTGCAGTAGGTACTCTTGGACTTATACTTATTTTACCCGTCTGTGAGTGCGGTAGGTACTGCGGACTTATCTTATTTCACCAGATCACGGAGTACCCGTAGGTCTTCTTGAACTTATGCTTGTTTTATCGTGCGGGTGCAGTGGGTTTTCTGGAGACATAGCATTTTCGCGATGCGAGGAGTACGGGTGGGTACTGAGAACTTAATTAGATCTGAGGGTGCAGTAGGTACTACGAGGCAATCGGATACGGGGTTCAGTGCGTGCTACAAAGCAATCTGGAGAATTTTATTCGGATCTTTACTATTATTCTTTATTCGAGTCTTATCCTTATAAGCCCGATTGACTACGGTTGATCATAAGAAATGAGTAGGACCACGGCACAATAAGTGCGGAAGGTACAATGCGATCTTCGAGGGTATCGTAGTATCGATCAAGCGTGCTGCACATGCAACGGGGTGTCGTGGCACCAGCGGGAGTCTTGGAAGCACCGATCGGGACGTGGTTGCCCACGCAGCAGAGTGCCATAGCACCAGGGAGTCTTGGAAGCACTTAGATCGGACGTGGCTACCCGCCTTGGCGGGGAGTGCGAAGCACCAGCGAGTGCGAAGCACCAACGGGTGCCGAAGCCGCCGTCGGGACATCCACTCATTCATTCTTCGGTCTAGAGTAGTCATACTGTCATATGTCTTTCAGAACTTATAACCTTTCTTAATCACATTCTGTGATCATGACATATTACCTTTAATATTCATATTCCATATTTCATTTCAGTTCATTTTTCATGTATTTCATATCAAATTCATGTTTCATGAACATATCTATAAATATGGCATTTCATATACTTATACAGGAATACTAATGTATTCACACATCGTTCATGTATTCTTGTCCCTCAATGCATCTACTTTTCTTAGAAATTGGAATCATTCTAATTGAATCATCCGAACTAAAGTTATGGCATTTTCATGCCAAACTAGTCTGTTTACCCGGATTACACTAGGAACAATCTGAATTTCTTATTTTTTTTCAAGAGGCTTAACTTCATACCTGACCCTGGTTCTTTGTATTCATTTGAAGCTAAGGTGCTAAGGGTTCATTTCAACTAAGGATTACCGTCAGACACGAAACTGAGTTACGTCCTAAGCTTGACCAATTTAATCTATGTTCAAAAGCCCGAACCGAGAATTGGCCAGACAGCCTACTTTGGAGTGAATTTTTGGGCCGCATAGAATCAGGATTTTTGAAGATACCTATTTCAGGATGTTTGGTTCTCCTTGAAGTCTATTTTAACCAGCAACTTGAATCACTCAAATCGGATAAGAAATGAGCAAGTTATGGCCCAGAATACGACAGCCCAGGTCAAAATAGAAAAAGCCGAGCACTACCGTACTGCGACTGTGCCGAGTGCCGGCTCGGCTGTGCAGTACAGGTTCAGTTCTGGAGGCTGTACCGCACATTCGCACCTATGCGGTCACGGTTCAGTTCTGGAGGGCTGTACCGCCTGTCACCCGTCTGAGGTTGTGAAGTACAGTAATTGGAATTCCTGTTCTTCATGCACTTTTCTCCCATAATTCTCTTCTTCATCAAAACTAACATGGGATCCCTCTAAACAACTCCACCAACACCTTTAGTTAGCCAAAGAATCCAAGGATTCATACCCAGGTTCACTAAACTTTACAAAACCTTGGAATTGTAGGATTCCATGTCTAATTATTATATAAAGGGATTTTCAGCAAGCACCCTTAAATCTAGTGTTATGATGTATTCCTAACAAAACCTAAAAGGGAGACAAGTGTGTCCAAATGAAATCCTAGCAATCCATACCCAAGTAATTCTTGTACAAAATCATGCTAAACCATAATTTCCATACAAAGTCGTATCCATACCTTTGCTTTGCTTCTCCTTCTTCCTCTTCTTCTCCTTCCTCTTCCTCTTCTTCTTCTTCCCGTAAGCTACCTTGTTTAGAGACCAAAAATGAGTTATTTTTGGTCTCCCTCTCCTTTTATAATTAAGTTTGCCTTTATTTGCCTTTTAGTCCTTCCCCTTCCATTAATTACATTACAATTCATGTTATTCTACTTGGCCTCAAATCCTAACAACTTATGATTTTATGCCCCTTTTACAAATAACAATATTGTCCTTAAGTGCTTGTACAGAATTCGGGTATCTAAATTTCCATTTTCGCATTTAACTACAAGCACAATTTATGCCTACAAATACCTAAACATGTCGAAAGCTTGACTAGGGTATATTTCGGGGCGTTACATGCTCAATATTTCAGAAAAGACAAAACATTAAAGGAGTTTCGGTTTCGAATATGAATAGGAACAATTTATTATTTAATCCAATAAAAAAAGTTTTAACCACTAAAATCTAAAAACAAAAAAAAATTTATTTAATATTTTAAATTAGGAATATAGGTATATTATTTAAATATAAATATGATGTGATTTCCGATAAAAGTGTTCACTGACAAGAACTTTAATATAAAGTGAAAGTGATTTTATTGTAATAAAAAAATGAAGGCAACTGACATTCAACATTTAAACTTAAGGGCCCATTCAAGAATGTGATGCAATCCATAGCAAGTAGCTTGATTTTCTCCTTTGCGTTCCACACCCGTCAGTTTGGTTGCCTCTAAATATTTTGCTTTATTGTAAAGGAGTGCCTTGTGTTAAATTTCTCCGAAGTTGATGATTATTTTATAACGAAGGCTTAAAAACAATATTTATATAAGCAATCCAAGCAATTGAATATATGGTGGTTGACAAGGATGAAGGCTAAGAGGAAAAGCTTTGAAAGATACTTGAGAGTTGGGAGGGTGGCCTTTTAACCAATTTCTACTCATTCACTCATTGCTTAGCGAAGATGCCATATTCCCTTTCCCCAATCTAACTGTATACATAGTCTAGCATACAGTTGCTAGTGTTTCACAACAGCTGGAAATTTCTCCAAGTTCTTTTTTTCCTTTGTAAAGAAGGGCTTAACTTTTTCTTTCTTGGAACGAGGTTTGTGAAATTTGTGAGCACAGAGGTTCTTGAGATTTGACGATATAGAAGAGGTGTGCAATTAGGGTTCGAGTTCAATTAAATGGCTGAGACATAAGGTATTTTAGAGCTAGATTTTCATCTTTTGGAACCCAAAATTTATGTAAGAATAAAAAAAAAGTATGGAGTTGTGGGTTTTATTTATTGAATAAATTTTGAAAACTTCATAATCTGACATATCTAAGAAAGATTCTTAGAGAGCCCATATAAACTTTGGCACAAACAAATTTAGATAGTTTGTGAAGAAGCATTAGTCCGTGATGTTAAATACATGAATTATAGTTGTTAAGATATAACATCTTAGAAAGCCTTATTATTAAGCCTATATAAAATTTTAGTGGCCTTTTGTATTTTTATGAACATCTTGTATACTTTGAACATTTTGCGGTAGCTAGATTGACTACGTCCCTAGGTGCCAATTATTCTTGAGATTCAGCGTGGCGAAATACTTTTAACATAATTTGGTCTTTAAATACTACTTTGTTTCCAGCTTTGATTTTTGTGTACTAGGAATGCTAATTTTTGTGGTTGGCATTTTGTGTCTTGGTCTTCAGGCTATGTTTGGAACCGGAACCGAGACACAGGAAAAGGTAAGGAAAATAGGGAAGAAAGAAAAAGTTAGGGAGGGGAAAATAAAATATTTTTTTTCTTGTTTGGTTATTCATGGAAAACTCAAGGGAAAAAGATAAGAAATCTATTTTTCCTTGTTTGATTATCTATGACCTTAAAGAGAGATGATGATCAGTACTTTCCTAATTTCATTGTATATCAATAAACTGACTAATTTATGTTACATATCAGGGCATGTAAATGAGTTCCAACGAGAGAATGGATGTATTTAAGGCTAACAAATGGATTGCCTAACCAATCATCTATATCGGGAGTCGAACAATTTGTTGATTGCATAGTCGACCGGAAAGCGGTGACGGTAATCGTGGAATGTCCATGTAATAAGAAGTGAGAATAAGAATTTTTGTTGAGGTTAGCGAGGCGAGTTCCGTCTTTATAAATACGATTTTGTCCACAATTATGGTATTAGTAGTACTTACATGGTGAGACCGAATCATCTATATATGGGGAGGAGGCATTATATAATGTGAATGTCACTAACCATCATGCAATAACAAATAATGTTGGATCCTCGATAACATTTGTTGAGATGGTTTATGATGCAGCTGGTCCATAGTTTAATGCTAATATTGTTGAGGAATCTCCGAACCCAACCGCACAAATTTTTTATGACATGCTTAATGCTGCAAACCAAAATTATGACCTGGTGTCAAACGCACTCACAGTTATCAGCCATTGCTCGAATGCTTCACATCAAGTTAGAACATCGGTTAATACGAGCAGTGCTATGATGCTTTGTGTCAGTTTATGAAGGAGTTATTGCCGGATGATAATGTTATGACCGATAGTTTCTATGAGACCAAGAAGCTTGTCAAGGGAATTGGGTTGCCAGTCTATAAAATTCATACTTGTCTGAATGGTTGTATGATTTATTGGGGTGATGACTCGGAATTAACTCAATGCAAATTTTGTGACCATGCTCGATATCGACCACAAAGTATTAATAGACAAAAGCTTGTGCCATATAAGAAAATGTATTACTTTCCACTAACACCAAGACTTCAAGGTTATATGGCAGAGAAGCCCTTTGCTAAGTATAGAGATAGCCTGATGATCATTTTGTAGAAGATGGTGAGATCGTCGATGATGCGATTCTCACATGGAAACATTTTAATGTTATGCATCCCTTATTTGCGGCTCGACGATAATGTCATATTAGGCACATGTCTGATGGATTTCAACCATTCGGGCAATCTGGGAAAAAGTCGGTATTCTTCATGGCCTATTATTCTCACTCCATATAATCTGCCCCTAGAAATGTGTATGAAGGAACAATACATGTTTCTAACAGTTATTGTCCCAGGCCCTAGAAATCCGAAGGACAAGTTAGATGTGTATTTACAACCTTTGATCTCTTAGTTACAAGCATTGTGGGAAATTGGAGTTGAAACTTGTGACATTTCTAGAAAGCAAAATGTTATGCTACGGGCAGCTCTCTTATGGACAATCAGTGACTTTCCAGCTTACTCAATGTTGTCCGGTTGGAGTACATGCGACGAGACTAGCATGTCGGAAGTATTGTATATGGATAAATCAGATGCTTTTACCCTACAGAATGGAAGGAAACAAACTTGGTTTGATAATCATCGTAGTTCAGCACTAAGATCATCCAATTTTAAAGAAAAGAAATAAATATGCGTTTAGAAAGAATCGGCCCATGCTGAATCCACCTCCAAAAATTCGCTCTACCGGTGTTGAGTTGCTAAGGGGGAGGTGATCATTGACAAAAAAGTTATTGAGATTGGGACCAAATGATGCTGAATGTTCTGTTAGTAAATTAATAGGATGGAAAAATTCGATTTTGGGATTTGCCATATTAGACTACATGAATCTCGCCAAGACATAATTAGATGTGATGCATATAGAAAAATGTGTTTAAATATCTTTAACACAGTATTGAATATTGTGGAAAACAAAAGACAATGCAAAGTTTAGATTAAGACTTAATGGAAATATGTCGTCGATCGAGTACATATTTGTTGATGTAAGCTTCCAAGCTTGCTATACGGTGAACAAAAATGGTACCGAAAAGAGTTGTGTATTTGGGTTCATAATCTAAGATTTCCATATGGATATGCTTCAAAAATATAGCCAGGTGTGTAGACATGAGGAAACATAAACTTTTTGGAATGAAAGTCACGGTGTCATGTCTTTATGCAAAGGTTGATACAGTGCATTTCGAGAAATGCCCAAATCGATACATGTGGCAAGCATTGTAAGAATAACTTGTTCTTTAAAGACTTACATCAAGCTAATGCTTAAAACATAAGCTATGTTGAGATTAGAGTCAGAAATACCAATTATTATTTGCAAACTAGAGCGGATATTCCCTCCTAGTTTTTTTGACTCAATGGAGCATTTGCCAACACACTTGGCATATGAAGCAAGGTAACAAGACAGTCGATACCGATGTGGATATATCCATTTGAAAGGTATGCAAAATTAATGTTATACAACCACACTATCAACGAATCATTATATGATATTAGGTATTTATAAACATTGATTAGATTTTGCTAGGTATTTCGCGGAAGTTAAAACACGATGTAAGGAATAAAGTAAAGTGGAAGGATCCATGTCACGTGCATATTTTAGTTAGAAGAGACTTCGACTTTTGTGAACATTATTTCAATCCAACACTCCATCTGAGGCATTGAAGGATGCCCTCGTAATGTTGAGTCCCATACTGGAAGGGAAATGATTTGATGGGAACTTGTCAATATTCACCCATCCTGGTGAACTTTTGGAAGACCGCCACAACCACGAATGCTAAGTGAAACGAGATAAATGTCGCATCAATATGTCTTCTTGAAATTGCATTGAAGTTAAACCTTTTTATTAAGTATGCATCTTAACTCAACTATTGCACTAATGATGCGACTTTCTAGTCGACTAATTAGTGTTCTATTATGAATATTCATTCTTGGAGTTCTGGAAAAATGAGCCGTACATTAATAGTGCAAGCTATTGATGCTAAACTACGATTAATTTTTCCTAGCATGGTTGAGACTTATGTAACTTCTTTATTGTTTTAATTGGATTTATGGTAAAATGTCTTTTAACACACTCTTATTAGCCGGAGCCGCGACAAGCGTTGAAACGATATCTTAAAGCTCTAGCAGATGGACCGCTTCAAACAGTTAATTGTTATAATGGATATAATGTGAATGGTTTTCATTTTCACACACTTCAACAGGGTACTTCTAGATTTTCAAACAATAGTGGTGTGTGCGTTAAAGGTACTAATTACACGATTGATGGCCCGGCTACGATTCGATTGCAAGAAGTCGTGGAATTAGAGTACCGGGATGGCCCATTAAAATTTGTTTATTTAAGTGAGTGGTTTGACATTACACCAAATGCTTCGGGATGAGGATCATCGCAATCTGGAATTGGTGGATGTAAAATCATACGAAGATATGCACAAGATGAACCATTTGTTTAGCAATGCAAGCACAACAAGTGTATTATTGCGTATCTAAAAAAACAAACGTGATACTAGATCTCGGTGGGCTGTTTGTAAAATCAAGGCTAGAGGGATGATTGAGATGCTGCCAGTCAGAAGTACGAAGATCCATTTCGAGAGCTAATGATGTGGATGAATTTAGTTTACAGGTGGAAAATGATACTATTTTTGTAATGATAGATGGAGTGAAATGTTAGATATTGATGTAGCGAAACACTTTCTCATGATGATGAAGAAGAAGAATATGATGAAGATAGAAGAAAGAAGAATGGAGCGATTTAAGCGATGATGAAAATTAGGTTGGTAATTTGATTGTTGTATAACCATTTAATTACCAATTAATATATATTGTATTATGTTCTTATTCTCATGCAGATATGGGTCGAGGAGTAGGACGAGGATCTGGGATAAGGGGTAGAGGACGTGGTAGGAATGTGGTTTCCTCCCCTAGTGCCCTAGTAGATTCTGAATCATTAGAGGGATCACCTACCACACATACATCTGCACCAGGTGCCATCATCCATGATACTACTAGCCCTACCTTGCAAACACTAGGTGATCGTGCATCATCATCTACACCACCACTTGTAGAAGATTCAACACCACAAGTAGCATCACTACAGAGTTCAGCATTACCACTACCCATTAGTTCTGTCTCTTGTCCTACCGTACACTTGCGATGCGATCGTTTTCCTTTTTAAACTATATATCATTTGAATTTTTATGTTGACCACATGAAGTTGAATATTCATTGATTAACTGTACGTTTACTTGTAGGATACACATCACGAAGAAAATATATCTGAGATTATCACTAATATCTTCAAGATGTTTGCATGTGATGGGTTATAATTGGAAGATGGTGCCTCATGATAATAAGATTTCTCACTAGCGAAAGTTTCAAGTATGAATTGGGTCTAAGATATATTTTATTTTATTTTATTTATCTATGTATTGATCAATAACAAATGTTGTTTCACTTTGGTCTTGCTTTCTTTTTTTAAATGTTTTTTTATAATGTGGATAAGGTGGAATTGGAATGTGAATAAATTGAGAAAAATGACAACATTAAAAGTTTCACATATCATATCTGTCATTTATTTTTTTCTTTCTGATTTTTCATTTTTGGCATTAGTTTCAGTGCAAAAAACATTATCGTGGGATCCTTCACTAGATGCTCTAATTAAGGTTGCATGGCATAAGGCTTCCACGGCGTTCCTGTAATGATGTTAGTCGATGGAAAGATCATAGAGTTTCATCTCGAGTATTTGGGAAGCTTAGCGGCGTTCTTGCGATCTAAAATTTCAAAAAGTACGTCAGGATCTATGAATAGGATAAGTGGGGCCCAGAGGTGGCGGGACCGAGCCATCACCAGGTGGTTCCTTATCTCATAGGAGCATGCTAGCGTTTGAATGCGTATATTGATAAATATTTGGATTTTATTTTTTTATTTTTAACTACTTGTTTTAATATATGATACTTTTAATTTTAGGCCAAGTTGGCGTCCCGCCTCTTATATGAGCTCTAGAACAAACTCACTTAGGAGGAAGGTAGATAATCAATTTGTTAATCGAAGTCTCGGAGATCTATGTAAGTGCAAACTTTTTAGTCAATTTTTTTGTAATTTTTGTTTATAGAAAAATATATTGCTAATGTTTATATATTTCAGAATCGTGTAGTTGCAAGGTATGAGGCTGAGACCGCAGCTATAAGAGAGGATGCATCTTCATCTCAATCAGTTGATGCAACTCAAATCTATCTAGATGAGGATGGGGGAGTCAAGAAGAAACAAGTATATGGCCTTGGATCGATGGGATCTGTATGCTTACGATCTCAGGCATCATCCAGTTCTATCAATATGCATTTAACTAGTGTCCGGTTAGAATCTCGAGACACGAGGCACGAGAGATGGTCGAATCAGGCTTTGGAAAGGAGATGAGTGTGATGCGTAAGCAAATGATGCAGCACCAAAGGGAGCATTCTGAGACCGTCTGAGTCTCCTCTGACTTTTCATGCACAGATTTAAGAGCTTATTGAGGGTGCACTTTATTCCTGACCATTACTCAGGAGTCGGATGTACGCCTATGAAGGATCCTACGATTGTTAGACATTTTAATTAAAAGCGTTGCCTGAGGAACTATAAAATTAAATTGTGGTTAAATATGGTATATGAAACTATTAATTATTAGTTATCAAAATTTTGTGTTGCATTTTATTATGAGTAAAGGGAATTTTGAAATTAGTACAAAAATTTTTGAATAATACAGGAAATTTTGAAATTTACAAATTTAACAAAATTAATGAAAATTGGAAAAAATAAGTGCAACGGATTTTTGTGGATTTTGCAAACGGATATTTTTATTTGCAACCAAGTAAGGTTTAAGAAGAAAATATTTGTTGCAATCTTGTTCTTGAATTTACCATGAATTAAACAAATTATAACAACATATTTTATGAACAACTCATAGTGGTTGTAGATCATTGCAAAAGTTACTGTGAAATTGCAACACAAATTGCAATGGTTAGTAATGAAACGGTTGTTGATCTGTTGCAAATTTGCAACGGAATTTAAATAGAATTACAACAACATATTTTAGCGACTCATAGTAGTTTACCGTCACATTTACAAAGTTGCCAACGGAATGACTAACAGAAATTGCAATGGTTAGTAATGAAACAGTTGCTGATCTGTTGCAAATTTGCAACGGAATGACAACAACTGGCCATTCATTGTCTTTCCCAGTTTTAGGTTTAATAATTTGAATTAGCAACGGATGTGAAATTCGTTGAAATATAACAACGGAATAATTCCGTTGCAAATCCGTTGGTATTTTGCAACCGAATGTCAAAGTGTGCAAAATTGCAACAAGGTTTTTTGCAACAGAACACTTCTATTGTAAATTCGTTGCTAATAGAGATTTGCAACAGATTTTTATGGATTTGCAACGGAAAAATCCGTTGCAAAACTGTGATTTTTTTGTTGTGCAATGAGCACGAAGATTATCAAAAGCAGAGATATTGTGTTTCTTGAAGACCAACTTGGTGATGATGGTGAGAAGGTTGATAAAGTTAGTTCCTTTGCTGAAATTCTAATTAGTAATGATCCAGTTGTTCCACCTACAATGAATCATGGGGGAGAGTTATAGGAAGTTGATGGTGTCACTTAAAATGAAGATGACCCTATAGTTGATGATGTTGAGCCAATTGAACTAGTTGATGGATAACCTCCACTACCACCATATGAACCACCATTGAGAAGATCTACCAGAGAGCATCAGCCTTCTACAAGATATTCTCCTAATGAATGTGATGCTTCTTACGACAGGAGAGCCGCTTTGCAAAATCAATTTCATGAGGTAAGAAATAATTAGATTTAAGAAGCCATGCAAGAAGAAGTGAGATCCTTGATTAAGAACCTGTATCGCCCCCACCCGGGGGTCCCGTTGACAACCTGTCAACCCGCGGAATACGTGTGGTCATTGAGTGTTTCAATACTACAAAATGAGCGTCTCTCTACCTGAGACTCAAACATGAGTAAAAATGGTCGTGTCGGGCTCATACATCCATACTCACCAAAATATAACTAACTATATTACCATAGTTTGTAGAGTTAACTGCACTCTTACACAAACATGTATTAAGTATAATGTTCTTACATGTTTTACAAAAATATAAAATCAAAGCCACAAGTCGGTTTCTTCTCAAAAGCGGCCTCTAAGGAGCGTCGTCTTCCCGAATACTCTCTGTACCTAAAAGGGGATCCCACGACGGGGTGAGCAAAGCCTAGTAGTGATAATCTCTTACATGGGTTACTCCCCACCTAAGTGCTCATGCAATGGCACGCCAAACATTCAAGTAAAACATGTCAGTCCCTACTTTCGAATGTCTCGTGTTATGGATGAGAATGTGACTCACCCATCCCCATCTTGAGCCTCAGACTCTCACACATGCCTAAACTAAGTGTGAGAAACAATATTTTCAAAACAAAAGGTTTTTGTTCTTGAAAACATAATACCAATTTTCCGATAAAATTCTATTGGACAACCCTCCTAGGTGAATTGCTAGATAATTCTACGCTTGAAGCAGTCATAGGTCGTCGCCAAGGATGAACTATTGGACAACTCTCCAAGGCAATTCTTCGGAAAATCTTCCCATCAAATTCATTTGATAATCATGTTTTTCATGTCATGCACCCATACTTACTATTCTAGATTACCCCGGTGCATATGAAATGCAATATGCCATTTCACAATAATTCATGTTAATATATCACGCATGCATACATTAACGAAAATCATACACAATCAACATGTTATTCATTTATAGCAATAAGACCAAAATTAGCTCGCTTGGGCTAATAAACAAACCGACAGTCCATCTTGGAACTACCCAATGCATCACGCTAACAACACAACATATTATTCAATCATAGCAATAACATATCAACACACAGCAACATGCGGTCCACGGTCGGTTTCGTTCCTCTAGGGTTTCGCCACTCGGAGTCCGAGTTTTGGAACCGAGATGAGCGACCATTCCGGCCCGACGTCCACAACCATTAAAAATGGCTCTTAGCCAAAGAATAAATCAAGTAGGAGAAAACCCCTACCTCCCGGAGTTTCCAAAACTCCACAAATATGGTCGTGTTATAAAGCTCTAGCTGCGAGGGTAAACTCTTCCTCTTGCTTTGCCTGGAACCGTCGGTCCAATCACCAGGAAATTTAAAGATAAGTGAGAGCTTCTCACTCTAAACTCTCTTCCTTTCTCTTTCCACTTTCTTTTCTCTCTCTATTTTCCCTCTCTTTTCCCCCATCTAAACGGTTCGGTCAAGTTGGGGTCAAGAGACTTGTCCTCTCATGCCACATGTCAACCTCCCATTGGTTGACTTGAATTTCCCTATCCTCTTATCCATCTACCATGGATTTCCACCAAATCACATGTTGCCACATGTCTCTCATGGGTTCCATTTGAGCTCCTATTTTACTCATTCTTCACATGACACGTGGCACCTCTTGAGCCACTCACAATGTGCCAAGTGTCCCGCACCACTTTCGGTGCCTCGAAATACATGAAATTCCGACTATCTTGGAATTTGACGAAATTCGACGTGATAGCTAGATTTCGCGAGACGAGTCCAACGATGAAGTCCGTTTTGTCATCCGAGATCTAGAAAAATTCCAGAATTTGACCGAAATTACCATTTTATTATTTTTCAGAAAATTATAATTTTTTGGGGTCTTATAGAACCATACCTATGACTTGGTGAAGTTACCATAAGGATAGAAAGCTCTCATAAAAAAATGGGGATACAAATTGAAAACTGGAAACAATGGCTCATAACTCAAGTACAAGGCATGATTGGTTGTGAAGGGGTTCAATCGTAAGAAAGGCATTGACTTTGAAGAAATCTTCTCTCTGGTGGACAAGATGTCCTCTATTCGTGTTTCTCTTGGTCTTGTCACTTGCTTGAATTTAGAAGTTTAGCAACTTGATGTGAAATTTGCATTTAATGGTGAGTTGGTAAAAGAAATCTACATGCAGCAACCTGAAGGGTTTGAAGTAAAAGGAAAAGAAAATATTGTGTGCAATTTAAAGAAGAGCTTGTATGGACTCAAGCAAGCACCAAGGCAGTGGTACAAGAAGTTTGACTTTTTCATGATGATTCATGGGTACAACAAAACCACATTTGATCATTGTGTGTTCACTAGAAAGTTCTCTGATGATGATTTTATTATCCTCGTCCTATATGTTAATGACATGTTGATAATTGGTCTGTAATTCTTAAGATTGATAGGTTAGAGAGAAGAGCTTAGCAAATCTTTTTGCCTTGAAAGACTTGGGATCGCCAGAAATGAATGTGGCGTGAAGATCTCCCGTAATAGGAAGAATATGAAGCTTTGGTTATCTCAAGAAAGCTACATTGAGAAGGTTCTTAAAAGATTCAACATGAGCAAGGCTAAGGCATTTTGTTCTCCACTTGTAGGCCACTTAAAGCTTAGCTCTAAGCAATGTCCTACAAGTGAGAAAGAGATGAGAAAAGTTCCTTATGCATCTGATGTTGGTAGTTTGATGTATGCTATGATCTGTACTAGGCCAGACATTGCTCATGCAATTGGAGTTGTTAGCCCATTTCTTACTAATCATGGGAAGGAGCATTGGGAAGCAATGAAGTGGATACTAAGATATCTTATAGGCATTTCCATGGCGTGCTTATGTTTTGGCAGTGGTGAGCCTATGCTAGATGGATACACATATTCAAACATGGGAGGTGATGTTGATTCCAAGAAGTATATTTTAGGGTTCTTGATGACTTTTGTAGAGGGGATTGTCTCTTAGCAATCCAAGTTGTAGAAATATGTTGCATTATCCACCATAGAAGCTGAGTACATTACTATTACAGGGGGTTGTAAAGAAGCTTTGTAGATGAGAAAATTCTTAGAAGAATTGGGGTTGCAACAAGAGAAGTATGTTTTTTACAGTGATAGCCAAAGTGTCAGTCACCTCTCCAAGAATTCGACTTTCCATTCAAGATCGAAGCATATTGATGTTAGATATCACTGGATTCGTGATGTTCTTGAGTCAAAGCAATTGTATTTGGAGAAAATACATACTAGTGAGAATGTATCAAACATGTTAACTAAGTGTTTGCCTAAGGAGAAGCTAGAAGCTTTTAGGCAAAGAGAGGCTTCGTTGAGCCCACGACATGAGGCAATGGGGAAGATTTATCGGGTCCACCCATGTAGTGAGTTGGATCCCTCTTAATGGGGCAAAGCCCATGTCTTTAAAAACAAAAAAAAAAGGAAAATCAAAAGGGGAGAAGCTGCTAATGTCGGGAAGCAGTTTTGAAAAAAAGGATGAAAGGGAGGGAAGATTTTAGAGAGAGAAATTGAGGCTAGGGTTTTGAAACTCTTTGACAAGAAGATGGAAGACCAAACCTTGTTCGTTTTGGCTCAAATTTAATGTAGTGATTCCTTGCGAAATACTCTTCAATCCTAGTGGTTTGGATCGTTGGTTAGTTCTCTACACAATACCCATTTGGCCATTCCACCTTTTGGTGAGATTTTTCCTCATTGATGATGATGTTTGTTTCCAATAATGATATTTTTTTATGTATTGTTGTTGTGAGCCTCTAGTATGCTTAGTAGAGAAGAACTTAGTGTAACTCATTATTGTCATTGTTGAAATATGTTGGGACTTTGGTATCCACAAAATCCTTAAGTGAATGAAAAAAATGTGTCCCTCATCGAACAGACACATTGCTTGGTTCATACATTTTTGAACCGACATGTCTGTTCGTGGAGACACTTCCTGGGTTATTTATACTCCCGTTTTTCCCATTTTTAATAATAACAAAAATATTCTTCATTCTCCTCACTTCATCACTGTTTTTGTGCGGTGTTACGCAAAGTTAGGTTCGTCGAGTCCTCGACTACATTAATACTTGTCAGAACAGATCAGATTCATCGCAGGAGGCGATTGTCCACTATCCTCGGTACAAGTTGAGGGGCCAAATTCGTCTTAAGGACACAACGTTTTTCGTTGGGCTCGGATCTGCTTTCTAATTATTGTTTCTATTGTAGGTTTGTTTCCTTTATAATTTTTTTGTTTCTGGTTTTTTTTTTGAACGAACACTGAGACTACAAAATAGTGGGAGTTTAAGTGGCCTTTGGGTGTCGTGGTATTTAGCCTTTTCCATTGAGGGTTTTCCACCTAAACAATATTGTTTCATTGTGATTGATTTATTGTTGCTTGGTTGAAACATTGTTGAACAACTGATTGTTGAACCTATTTTAGCATAAGGAGAAATGTATTTAGAATAATTGTATTTGATAGTCTTTCCCTACACTAAATGATTTAGAAGTGGGGAGGTAGGTACTGTTTCTAGTGAAGATAATCTGGAATTTGTGGGTCATGTCCAAGTGAGCTTATTTTGGCATGGAAAGCCAGTTGGAGAAAAGCTTGGACCTTAGATCATCTTCAGAGAGGATGACAAGTGATGAATATATGTTATCTTCGCAAACCAGAGGGGATCACTTACATTTCCCGTACTTGAAAGCAAGGATTAATTTTATGACACCTATTGTTTTGCTTATGGAGTGCAGAAGTGTGATCCCTTCTTCTCCTTTGAAGTTGGCATGGCTATCTGTAGAAAGAAAAGGAAAAATGTGTAGAAAAGCTGCCTCCACTTGCAATTTGTTGTAAAATTTGGTCGGAACACAATTGAAGAGCTTTTGAAGATATTTAAAAAAAAAAAACAAAGTGACAAAATTAATGGTAAATTGTCATTCCTCAATAATCTTTCAACTTAAGTAATTAGCATGTACTTAAGTGAAGGTTTAATGCATTTATTTGATTTTGTATGGTAGGTAGGGTCTTTTTGAGCGTCAATTTGTTTTTTGTGCTCTATCTTTTGAGGCTTTGCTTTTAAGTGCTTCTTCCTTACGCTCAGTGTACTCTGCTGTATCTTTTTCTTTTACTATCCATTTATGCCTTTGTGTCTTTATGTACAAAAACATAGGCTGCCAACCTCCCTCTTCCTTTAGAAATATTGGTTTCTGCTTGCTCTTTTGATCCTTCCAGTTTATTTATTTCCAATAATTGTTAATAAAACCAATGGAGTATTTTCCATCTTGATCACTGTATTTTTAATCAGTGCAAACATAATTCAAAATAAAATCAACCTCACCTCTCTCATTGGTGCTGTGATACTCCGGACCACACAAAAATTCAGGTAATTAATCATTTGCTTATTTGCAGTGTTTACTGTAATCATGATAGGAAATTCAGTGGTTCAATCCTTATCAAAGCATCTCCATAAGATCATACAAGCTGTCCTGTTACCTGAGCTTGTGAGATGCTTTTGTTCTTGAATATTATTTGGTTGGAAACTAAATTCCTATTATATTAGTTCTAATTATTATTTTTCCCTCCTGTTGCACTGCTACAAAAGGAAATGAATTTCAAGACTATTTTCTTAAATGTCCGGGAACTACTCACGGGGATATATGAAAAGGGATTTAAGCACAGATAGAGCAGGTGTCTAAGGCTGGTGGAAATAGTTAAACATGATTTTGTTCACTTGAAAAACGAACGAAATGAAAGGAGGAGGACTAACTAGAGGATATTTTATAAAGGGAATTCAACAACTTTTGCGATGATGAAGTGGATGACATTGGGAAAAGTACCCTTCTAAGTTATCAATTTACAAATTATTACACATAGGTTATGAAGAATTGAATTTAGGTGGTTCAAGTTATCAAAAATAATAACTGTGGATCAATGAATGTATTATCATAACCAGTAAATATAACTTGTATATTTTATGATTATAATTGTATATTTGTTAGTTATGATAATGCATTTATGGATCTACAATTTTTTTTCCAATAACCTGAATCTCTTAAATTTAATTCTTGGTGATCTATATATAATAATTTTCGAATTGATAAACCTACTTTTCCATATTTGAGGTTGGAGGGGGTATCATTGAATTTGAGACAACTCAAAAGTCAAGACCCTCCGGTTTGAAAGTTGTACCTTCTGATGATAAATTGGCATGCAAAAGCACTGTTGGGCTACGAGCGTATGGTTTTTGGCCCATGACATTTTCTAAGCCCACATTATGTATTTTTAGGCCCAAACCAACATAGGCCAAAGTCTATGACCTTACAAAGATACTGCAACATATAACATGTCATGGGCCCATTGTAAGTCAAGTGTGACCAACCGGTTGGACCCATCCTATTTTTTATACTAGGTACGATCCTATTTCTTATACTAGGTATGATCATTGCCATGGTTGCACGTGTATAGTTACATCATAACGTCAAATTATTATAAATTATTGTATTAATTATATATACTTTTTTTGATAGGTAAAAAGCAAGCTTCGTTAAAAAAGAGGGAAGGCAAATCCGAAGTCTAAAGGGAGTAAACAAAGGAAGGTCACAAGCCTAAATAAAAAAGAGGGTTTGGCGAACAAGGCAGTCGGTAACGAGTTAAGCTTCTTAGAAATTGGCTATCTGTATTTCATGGGGATGTAATAAAGAAATATCATATTTGGAATAATCTTGCGTCTTAAAGAAATTTAGGGAATACAATATTTCAATATGTTGAAAGAAAAGGCATATTCTTCGAACATAATTATATATATTTCTTTCTTTCCAAATCTCCTAAAAAATGTTGAGAGAGAATTGCTTTCATGCAAATTTATAGCGATTCTTAACCTTTGAGAGAATTGATCTTAACTGTAAATTAGATCCTTTACTATGTAGGGATAGGACCAACAAACTCCTAACACTGAGATGAGAATAACCTATAAGTCCCAAATTGATGGATCGTTGATTAAAATATGATCTAACCCTTTATCTTCTTTCTTACAAAAGGGACATCTGCTTGCTAACTGGTAACCCCCTTCTTTAATTGTTGCATTGTTAATATTTTTTCCCCACCAAACTTTCCAGGCAAAAAACCCACTTTAGTGGGCACATAGGGATTCTGATAATATTAGTAGAGGGCTTCCGAGGGTCACTGCCTACAGCAAGCTGGCCACACTTTCAACGAAGCCCGTAGTTCTTATTCCGCTCCACACTAATTTGCCCTTTTTCCACGGGATAATAAGTTTATTATTTGTCAGCCCGATAGAATTCTGAATTTGCTCCAACTCCTAATCATTAAAGGCTCTTGAAAATCTCGAATTCCAAGCTCCATCCTGTCTTGAAGATTCTCACACCAGAGTCTTCCCAGAATCTAATTCTCTTTCTATCCCTAAGTTCGAAAACGTAGCCCTGTTTTAACCTTGCAGTTTCTACATTTATACCTTTCCACAAATTTGTACTAGCATTGCCCCTAGGGATTCTCGAAAACCAACCCCTTCCTCAATCCCGTACTTCTAACTAATAACATTTTTCCTAGTTGAGTTTTTCTCTTCAGTAAACTCCTTATATATGAAGTATTTTATTTTAAATTTAATTTATTAAATTTTATTACAAATATATAGTGTTATTAAATCATATTAATTTGTTAGGTCTTAAAACTTCGTTATTTTTATTTCAATAATTTCTAAATAAGTTTATGTTCTTAATATATATATATATATATATATATATATATATATATATATATATATATATATATATATATATATATATATATATATATATATGGAAAAATTAATATTAAAATCCTGCATTTTTTATGATTTTTGCATTTAAACCATGAACATAAAGTTTGCTTTTTAAATAAAAAAAACTTTCATGAATTTTGTTTTTATATCCCCAACAAAACTCTGAATCTCCACCCTGTCCAACGTGACACGACCAAATGATAAAATTCATGAAAGTCGCTATATTTAAAAAACAAATTTTTGTTCAAGTTTTAAATGTAAAAGTCATGAAAGTTCAAGATTTTAATACTAGTTTTCCATATATAATATATATTTTAATTGATCTGTGAATATATAAATTATTTATAAATCTGATTTTGTTGGAGTCTTAAGCGAAAATTCATTACATGTTTCAAAAATTTCGAAGTTATAAAGGATGTGGACGAGATGGTTGACCAAGATTACTTGTATAATATTTTAAAATTTATGAGAAGATATTTACGGAGATGAAAGAGGAAGATTTGAAGGAGTTAATTATGCAAATAAAACCTGGAAGATTAGATTGGGTGAGATTTTTATGAAGATGAAATATTTTGATAATTATGAAACGTGATCAAAATCTCAAAGCTAGCATATTGGAACAGATATGGAAGTATGCAATCTGAGAAAAGGATGAAAAAATTGCATATATAAGATATGGATGAAAGATCCTCAAGAGGAACTGGAGAGAATACGTTTAAAAACATTACAGAAGTTGAGGATATTAAAGATTTTGAATTTCTATTAGAATCTTAAGATCAATTTTCAGAGGATGATTTTAAATTTATGTTTTAAATTATTATATAACAATTCCTTAAATAAAAATTCAATTATCTAAAATACAAAAATTAAAATAAAAACTTTGACACATAAAAATAATGATTTATAGAAATGTTAAAAATTATACTCATGGTTATTATTGTCAAAAATATGGACGGTGAGTAGAGAATAACGTAGAAAATTCTTTCATTGTTTTTTCAACTATGGCAATTACTTCATACAGTCAATTAGGTGCAAAACTGTTTTTGAAAACATTTTTTCGATAGGAAATATTAATACTTTGTTGAAGAAATGCTAGATAATACAACCAATGTCTTAATCGATGATATCGATTGCTACACGGAGTTTGTGGAAACCAACCCACGTGTAGACCCCAAAGCCACCTGTCCACCTCTTGTATGGGCTTTTTAGACATTTAGTGTAAAAAAAATACTCAAATAATAAAAGTTTAGAAATATTCATAAATATAGTGTAGCGTAAAAGTGTTTTTTGGAGACACTTTTTAAAAGTATCTTTTAAAAAGATACTTTAAAACTGGGTTGGTTCCAAAACCGAGTTGGTGGGCAGCTTTAGACCAAAGAGAACCAAGTCCTAGGTTCGCCTCTAATGGTATCCACACGAAGAGTGAAGCCGGCCAGCCTCCCGTGGCTTGATGCAGGGTCCCGGTGCTAGCCAAGTCCCAACCCAAAGAGGAAGCCAAAACTCGGGTCTCTCAATCTCTAGAACACTTTCTTGGAGATGAGAGCACTTTGGCTTTTCTCATGAACTCCCTTTTCTCTCAAAAGGTTATCATCTTTTTTTAGGGTTTCCATAGCATTCTATTTATAGGAAAACCCCCCATCATGTCTCATGACCAAAATACCCCTCACTCTAAGTGATGATAGGTTACACGCATCCCCAGGCGTTATGGCCAGTTCCCACACGGCCCAAAGCCGAGGTACAAGCCCAAACCTATTATCTCTCTAAGTGAGGGCTTTCGATCCCGGGATTCCACTAATCCCGTGACATTTCATTCATGAGAATTAACTCCCTCATATTTGAATCACATCCAAATCCGTTTCATATCAGCCCCACACTCTTCTAAGTGTGTGACCCATTAGGTTCCGATTATGTTGGCCACTTGATTCAACCATTGAATTAGAAAGTCAAGATTGTATCTAGCGGCCACATCATGACCCCGATTGACGGAGAGTGATGAAGTGCAGTACATGCTACCCTTCCATAGACAAATACGTGCAATTGTGTCCTTTCACCAAACTATACCCTACTTGGTTGAGCATGGATAATTGTGTAGCTCATTTAGATTGGCTGTACACACCCTGGCCAGTGATATTTATCTTATTACAGTTCGCCAGCTCCGACCTTTATGCGCCGAGGGCCTCCTCGAAGACATTTTCACTATGGCCAGAGATTCCTGAGTAATGATTTCGACAAAAGGCCTTAGGTATACTCTCCCTTTATTAGGAGTGTCAAATCCTTTGTTGGCTACTCAATTACCTCCGAACACCTCAAGCTATGCAATCCTCATCAGTAGGCGGCCCTTTAAGAAGCTGACATGAATTGAGGGTCAAAGTGCAGAGATCAACATCAGAAGATATCCTTGAGCACCTCAAGTCACAAGGATACTTGCACCATTACTATATTAGGACAATCATCTACATTTTAAATAGATGATCCATATGATTGTCTCATTATAGGTGCCAGATGTCTTACTTCTTCTTGAAAGCATCGCGTACTGACCTCTGATCAGCTCATGATCACGGTTTCTAGATCCTTTATGATCGATCAGGGTATGACATGTGCTAATTTGTCCGAATCAACAAATACCAGTCTTGTTGATCCACCGACTAGGGATAATTTAGACACAAACATAATTGCACATGATAGGAATCTTATTATCATGATCCCATCATGATTTCCTTCATATTATGTTATGTATCATGGACTTCATTAATTCGATTAAAGATCTATATCAATTCAACGTATGAATACCGAATTAACGAAGAAGCCTTACATATTAAATAATATGTTATGCGTACAATAAGTGCTAATGGCGATTGCCTTTAGAGCACTTCTCTAACAAAAAAGGTGCATTAATTTTGAATATAAAATGATCATTGTGATGTATCATCTAAAAAGCTTTTGGTTTATAAACAAATGAAATTGGTTTTGAAAATGATCATTGGATGTCATCCAAAATGACGGTTTTTCACACTTGGCATAAGCATGTGTGAGGGAGTCCGTAAGGACTCGGGACATGGGGCATGATGAGTTGCATCTCATTTCATGGCATGACATGTAGAATTCCATATAGAATTGACATGTTTTTGTTAGAATGTGAATGAGAAATGTTAAGTAACATTGCATGTGTACTTAGGTGGGGAGTAGCCCTTGTCGAATTGTCTCTCTGCGAGCGTAGCTCTCACGCTATGGGACCCCCCATTTCAGGTACGGGAGTGGAACAGACGATGCTCACTCGAGCCATAATTGTGAAGAAAAGCGGAGTTGTAGCTTTGTAACCATTTTTGTAAAGATGCTAGGAATGAACTAGTTCTAGACCCTATGTGGTCATTTTTACTCATAAGTGGTGACACACCCCCACCCCTACTAGTAGGTGGTGTGCCGGCAACCCCACAGAAACCCCCAGCCGATACTTCCAACGCCTAGAGAATCCTGTGAAACTAAGCCGTGTTGCTTGCTGAAAACCCGTACAAAAATTTTCTTTTCTAAACTTGGTATTTTATAAAATTTCGGCAGCATAACTACTGCATATAGGACATGTCCCAAAACCTGTAAATACAAATTACACTTCTAAAATATGGCAACCAACAACATTTCTTCAAAAGAGCCTCAGGCTTATCACATTTTCATAAAACAAAACTATGTACATACATATACACAACTATACAAGTGCAAAGTACTTTCTTACAAATATATACAATAGTGAGTAAAAATACAACACCTGCTAGTAGTCGGAGGACCTGATTTTCCCGGTCGGTGTACCTATTCCTGAAAGATAATTTTTAAAACAGGAAAATAATGAGCTAAACGAGCTCAGTGAGTGTATGCTTTATAAAGTGCTTGCCTTTTCTAGAAACATCTCAAAACTGTAAAACTATCTTTTACCATCATTTTCAGAAAACCTTGCTTGCTTTGCCATAAAAGTTTCTAAAACTTTTCATAGCGGTGCTTGTTTGCTATAAAGTTTCAGAAACTCTTCTAAATTTGCTTGCTTGCTTTGTCTAGAAACTGCTTGCTTGCTTTGCTATAAAAGTTTATAAAACTTTTTATAAACTACTTGCTTGCTTATCAGTGATTGATTTAAAGTTATATGTAAAACGCTTATAAAAATAAAGATCAACCACTGGAGGTCTTTCTTACTTGTTGTACCCTAGTCAACACGAGAAACCTGTGTTTCTACCATGCCGGTGGAAGGACCTCGTGTCCACATCACCTATTCAGGTAAATATGGTGGAATGCTTCATCACCACATAAATAGCTAGCGCGCTAACCCTATATACTCCAGTACATGCTACGGTCCTCCTCTAATATGCCATAATGCATGAGCTAAGTTTGTTGACCAAGAAAATCTACAATGCAATGAAATCATGTCCTAACTTCACCGTGCACGTATAGAATACCTCTAACCGGTAATACTTGCTTAAAACTAGGGATTTCTTAAGGCCTGACTTATAAAATATAATTTTGTTTGCTTGCTTGCTTTATAAAATATGGTTTAACAAATCAAAACCATATGGTTTAACAATTAAAAACATAACAATATAAGTTTAGCCTTAATAAAACGCTTACTTGCTTTACACTATAAATGGTTCTCAAATAAACCCTCGCTTTTCAAATATGGTTTAGCAATGATTAAAACCATAACATACAAAATCGTAAAAACGATTTATAAACAATACATAGTAATCCAAACAGGACTGCTGAAATTTACTCAGCTCAGGGTTACATGAAGTAGAAACGACATGAAATTTCTCTCCTCCGTTTTACCTACATTCAATATCTTAAATTACCGCGTGTCTGTGTGATTAAAAACATTTTTGGATCAAATTTTTCAGACAATATGTGAGCTTCAAATGCCATTCATAGGCATATGGCCAGATTCTAGACTCAAGGGGCTTTCCGTAGAGTCCAAGAACACCTGAAAATAGTTCTGAAAATCCTGTCCGGACTGTCCGAAAACAATCCTGAAATTTCCTTTCGAGCGTAAGCAGTCTTGAAATTCAACCGATTTGTTTGAAAACAATCGAAAGTTTCTCTTCGTTAATTGCTGGATTTTGAAATTACAAGCTCTGCATTCTAAAACTTAAATCATGACCATTGAATGATATTGGGATGAAAATATATACAATGGAAAGATCTGTGTATGATTTTGGCAGCACTAACTTTTGATATCAGCAGCTCTGTGCTTTGATGACTTTGTCTTTTGCTCGGATGAAAACTTACGATCTAATTTCCATAAATCTGAGAGAGAAGCGAAGAAAGAAAAAAATAAAAATCTTTTCTCTCTCTTCAAGCACCCCCTCCCGTCCCCTTCCTTCTAGCCTTTTGACTTTTCTTTTTGATCTTTTTCTTAATTAATTTATTTATTTATTTATTTGGATATATGACTCATATTGCTTCATTCGGGCTCATTTCTATCCCGAAACAATTTATTTATTTTCAATTCACTTTATTGTAAATTGATGATGCTTTTCAATCGGGTAAAATTTGGAGCGTGGCAGATTGCTAGTCGGTCCGTGACTCGGAAATCATTACGGACTCTGCAAAAACAAGAAACAAAAAGGATCGGCGAGGGCTCACCCGTTGCCTCTCCGATGCCTAAGTCAGTTTTTTTCGGGGGAAGAGAAGATCAACTGCTTAGGGAATGAATTTTCTGTGTGTGAGTCTATGTACCTTTCACTGATGGGGTGGCTTTAGTGACATAATGAATGATCATGGCAGCTTTCTAGTTGGATGATGACAACGAATAGTATGTTTTCTTGTTGGAGGATGATACGATGGCCTGTAGTAGGAGATTTTATTTATTATCGTAAACCAGATTAATAAAGGATAAGTGATGATGATAATTGGAAATATCCTGCCTCGTTGGTGGAGATTGGATGTTTTTTAACTGTCTGGGTTGACCCAGGCTACCAGTCTTTTAAAGGGGCAAGTTGAGCCCTCGTTTTGGGCCTGCCTTTGAGGGATACCATTAAGGGCCTATTGCTGGTACTTGACCCATTTTTAATCCCGACGTTTGGGCTTGTATCTTAGGCCTGCGCGCCTATTATTTCAAACCTCATCAGTTGCCCCCTCAGCTTTGATTAAGCGGGCGTAAGCAAGGGCTGTATCGCTTCTTGGATCAAGATGATACCCACGTGGCTACTCAGGAAGGGTTTGATTAGGGCTTTGCCGCCGTCCCACGTATCGTGACATGATGGCTTCTCGATTTTCGCGTTTATTTCGTCTATGGCTCTTAGCTTCCTTAAGCGTCCACGACCGTTGCACTTTGTTACTTATTCTGACTTTTTGCCTTTGCAAGTTGTGCTTCCTTTTTCATGAATCTTATCCGACTAGTGTTCGGGGCCCCTTTGATTTGTCCTGATATCTTTCGCTTGGGGCTGTGTCCTCGTCTTGTTCTAGCCTTAGTACGTGCTAACCTCCGCTGTCTTTGGTTTCGAAGTCTTGCAAGGTTCTAGGGCGTGCTCGATTGGGACTTTGCATTTCCCTTGATTTCTCTTTCTTCCTTGCTTGACCCGACGTACCTCCATGGGTCCTGGTTGCTCCTATGTTTTGCGCATAGGGAGTAATCTTGTCGAGGCGTCTAGTTGGTCCGGCCCGGCCGAAATTGATAGTTTAGGCGTTTGTGGTGGTACACGGTACGCCAGAGGGCCTCATTTTCCATGGATGGGGCAGGGCAAAATTAACGAGGAAATTCGGTATCCTAAGCGGCTCTACGAGATATTTGAGTTTGCCATACACGAAGGCGTTGAGGCCGTGGGCCCCAATCGGGTCGAACCCTTGTATGGTGAGATCTTTGCATCTCAGTATGGGCCCCCGTTTGGGGTCCAGGTTTGGTGCCCTAACGTGCTGACCACCTAAGCCATTGAAGTGACTAAGATGGTGTGCTTTTTTGAGATGGCGTTCGAGAACGGCCTCGTTCCACCGTCCTTTTATAAAAGGGTTACCGCATCATTTCCATCATCTGCCCCTCTTCAAACTTTCCACAACCCAAGGGTGTTACGGGTAGAGCATTGCGTTTTCAGCAAGGCTTGGAATTGTCCCGGTATTGCTTTTGGAACTCTTGGTGATAGGAATTAGGCGTGAAGGCTTTCTTTATATCTTAGCGCTCGGCGCTAAGTTGACATTTAGGACCTTCCATGCCGCCTGAGTTGCAGGAAGGAGCGTTATTTTGTTAGTGGCCGTCATTGGGAGTACAATCCCTTTGATCGAGGGGACACCCTTGGCGTTCCTACAGTCTGAACTGCCCTCGAGAACCTACGTGAGCTCTCCTTCGTTTTGATTTGTTTTGGTTTTCAGAGGTCATAGGATATTCCTAACATTGCTTTGGTCGTATGGCCTTTAGGTGCTCGGCTCGATCTCAGTCTTGACGAGGAGGTGAAGCGGAAGCTGGTGAAGTGCGCCCCGCGTGCCTCTCCCGGGCTCCTTCGGGTCGGACATTCCTAGATCTCGTGCGGTGCGAGGCTGCCCGACTTCATTTTGGGGATCTCCTCTCAGGTCGTAGGCGTCACGTCATGGGCAAATCTTCCCTCCTTAGTATGTTTCGGGCCATTGAAGCCTACATGGGGAGAGCTTTGGTCCCTTTGGAGGTGCTGGCAAGAGAAGAGGAGCGTGGCGGAGCTTTCGAGTTCGTAGAGAGTACGCCTCACAGCTCAGGACGAGACCCAAGGTGGGGGCCTCTCTGCGCCTTCGTCCTTGTCGAGTGAGACTCTTCGGGAGAAGCGGATGGGCCCCCTTGGAGGTTCTCCTATCTCGGTCTGAAGTCCGCGTCGCGGGGCGGCACCGCTCCTCACAATGCCGGAATGAGGTGACGGGGGTCATTGATCGCTCTAAGGCACAAGGATGTGATGATGACTCTACGCTTTCTCGTACGGGCTATTTGTCGAAATTTTGTTTCCTCCATCCTGCGCAACTCCGACCTTAGGAGGGTGGGTGCCTTGCCCGTCGAGGAGGCTCTGGCTCTTCTTCTTCAGGGAACCGCCTCTATACGTCCAAGTGCTTTCGTCGATCTTTTTCTTTATTGTTTCAGTTCGGTTAGCTGACTCCCTTTTTTTTTTTTTTTTTTTTTTTTTAGTAGGTGGCTACTTATGCGAAAGACTTGGCAAGGACGGCCTTGCAGGAGCTCCACCGGGCGGCGAAGTCTTACAAGGCTAGGTTGCTTCCACGACCTCCGAGAGGCTATTCTTCAAGCTCGGATAAGAGGCCCGGCTAAAGGAACTTGTAGGCTTGGTCGACCTAAAGCACGCCAGGCGAAGGTGAGGGCGCGGGCAGAGGATAAAGAAAAGGAGGCCCGGAAGGATGCGAAGGTCGCCGAAGACGAGCTGCGGTTGGCAAGAGAGAAGTTGTAGGCCGTCAAGGGTGACTTGTGGGCTAAGCTGGCGGCTTTGGAGCGGGCCCGCCAAGAAGATCTAGAGGCGGGTAACTCTGTGGAATGCCTAACGGAGGAGCTCGGCAGGCTTCGGATGGACCTTGCGAGGCGGGGAGGCTTTAGGTTGTAGGAGGGCGAAGTGATAGGCGGAGCTTAAAGGCGGGCACATTGCCAAATGTTCTTCGGGTGGCTTGCCTTTCAACGTCGGGCTTCCCGAGCTTTCCCGAGCACAGGTTCAACATCCGGCTACGATGGGGAGATTGAAGGATATGCTTAGAGGCTAGGTTGATACGGGCGCGGGAGTGTTTCGGGGCCACCCAATCGTGCTCCCTTGCCTGGCGATTCTCGGGTTCCTCGGGGGGTAGTTCTTACGCCGCTCTTGTGGCTCAGCTTTTTTATTCCTCTCTACTTCCATGAGTCGGGACCGAGCGTCAGCGTTTAGAGTTCTCTTTTTTTGTCGCCTGCTTTTTTTCCTTTTGAGTGAAGAGCTTCTTTGCTTGGATGGAGGCTTCTTCACCGTTGATATACTTCTACGTTTCTGGGGACCTCGACCATGCTTGCTGAGGTTCTTTGAGATAGAGAACATTAGGTTTTTCGTGCACCCGACCACATGTGGCGAAGAGTAACGAACTTCTCGTCGGGAGATCCCACCTTTAAGCGACTCAGCGTTAAACCTTTGAACATATGACCTCAGGCTTTCTTGAGGCTGTTTTATGGTCGAGAAGGTGATACTTCGGCTTCTGTCGTCCTTACTCTAGATAAGTGGGAGGCGGTGCGTGGAAGATTACACGTGAGCGATGGGGCCAGACGGCGGGAGTCTGTTAAACCAGGCCAATGTTGGGCCCTTTAGTGTGATAGTGAAGGCTCTGTATCGCACGGGGTCCTGATATCCGTGTAGTTCCATCTGATTTTTGTACATATTGAGGTGGTCTAAGGGGTCTTTTGTTAAAGTTGAGCGTCTCGATCTATGGCATTTAAACTTTCTTGGAAAGGGGAGAGTCACGACACCAGAAGCGATGAATGGAGATTCGGTTTGTTGCACCAGGGCGTCCATGGAGACTAGAGCTCGGCCCTTTACTGCTACCTTCATGTGGCTGATTTCTTGTTGGATGTCCCTAAAGCTTTGCTCGCGGCTCTTCGTTGATCTCCTTACGTTCCCTGGTGTGGCTAGTTTCTCCTTACATAAACCACCGGCGAGGTTGAGATGTTGCTCTTCTTGGAGTATTAACGGATTTTGGTCTTTAGATTACATCATGTCTCTGGGAGCGTATTTGCCTGGTAAGTTACTGCAACTCCTTGCGGCGAAATCTTCGGTTGGTGATGCGGAGCACTTCCACCTCGTCCGTGTTAGCTACCGCGATTTCCTAGCAGCGCCTCAGGGAGACCATTTTGTCCACGTCGCCTGGCTAGTCTTGCATCCTTGGAGGATTGGCGTTGCTCCTGCTTGTATTCCGAGTTGACATCATCAGTCGCTGAGAGGTCAGCTTTATTTGTAAAGGAACAGTCGTTCCCACAGACGGCGCTAAACTAATGATGCTTTCAGCGGGCGGAGTGGGCGTGCTTAAGTGCTGGGCGGTCGGCGACTCCGGGCGTGGACTCCTTTGTAAAAGCGAGAAACAAAGGATCGGTGGGGGCTGCGCCCGGATTGCCTCTCCGATGCTAAGAAGTTAGTTCTTTCGGGGAAGAAGATCGGCTAACGGGAATGAATTTTTACGTGCGTGGTACGATTACCTTTCGCGATGGGGTGGCTTTGGTATTCATAATGGATGATCGCTGACAACTTTCTGGATTGGATGATGGCCTTTGAATATTATGTTTGTATTGGGTAAAGCATGCTTGAATAATTATGTTTATTGTTGGAGGATGATACGATATTTCTCCCATTGGGTAGAAGATTTTCTTTCCTTATCATAAACCGATTAATAAGGGGATAATTGATAAGGCGATGGTAAGAATATCTACTTATCTGATTGGTGGAGATTGGGTGTTTTCCTCTATCACAGTTCAGCAGAGTACCAGGTCTTTTAAAGCAGCAGTTGGGCCCTCGTTTTGGAGCTGCCTTTGAGGATCTGCGTTAGAGCTGTGCGGTCTTGGGCCCATTTTAATCCGGCGTTTGGGCTTGTATCTTGGAGTGCAGCGGCGCTGTGTACAAACCCCGTGAGAAATGAACTTATTCAGTCATTTCTTGACTTAGAGATTTTCTTAAAATCTAGTCCTTGAAGTCACTAACGGCTTATCATCTAGAAAATCGTAAAATATTAAACATCTTGAATTCAACGAAACTTTGGTTACTAGATTTTGCAAGGCGAATTTAATGACCTTGAGTTCGTTTCGTCATCAGATCTAGAATTTACAGGTTTATAGCCGAATTCGATAATTATTATTATTATTATCCTTTAACTAATTAAAGTTTCCATGATTTGTACTTTCACCCCTCCACTTTCCTTAATTGTAAAGTGCCACCATTCTTTGAAAACTTTCTGATTTCGTCGCTAAAAAGCAAGCTAGCGAAAATCTTACTATGACACTTAACTAATTAAGGAAGCCTTTGGTGCACATATGCGACTACACGATTACACGTCTTATGCGCTCTTGGGACGGGCGTTACAAGTGGACTTCGGTGAGATGCGTTGTACTATATTGGGCCTCGGATGGGCCGTATTCTTATATTTTATGCGGGTGTATTTTGGTTAGAGGCTCAAGCATTATAAGGCTGCATCCGATTTTGTTAAATTATGGAGTGATGAGGACGCGGTGTGTGTCGGGTTATCCGAGTATTCACAAGTTTTTCGTGGGTTAACGGTTGGTCAATGGACTCCCGGGTTTTGGGGCTTCACAATATGAAATGTGTTTTACAGATAAATGGACCAAGTGGTCGCATCCCACTGAGTTTGGTCGACCGCCGAGTCAAGTTACTTGGGTCGAGGGCGGCAAATAAGGGCCAGATAAATTTTATCACGGGGCTCTGTGTATTCTTAAGGCTCGAACTTGGGAATTCTTGGTCAGATAAAGCAGACTGACAATCACACAAAGGCAGGTCGGCCGTCAGGCTAGGCCAGTCGACCCACTTTTATTGGTGCCTTACAGGTTGTGACCAGATCTTATATGAGTACACTTGAGGCCAAAACGAGTCAAAATGGGCATGACATTAAAATATTAAAAATAATAATAAATAAACAAATTTACAAATTTTATATTTTGTAAAATAAAGTTTCTTTGAAATACTTATAATTTATTCTCATGTGCTTAAAAGATTACATAAAATAAATTATTATAGATATATTTATATATATTTTATTTTATTCTAAATTAATTTTCATACTAATATTATTTTATTTTATTAAAAATAATTATTTAATAACTATTCTTTATTCTATAAACAACTATTTTATATTTTCATAATAAAAAAATTAATATTTTTAATAATTAGAAAATAACGTGTCATTAAAAATTTTAAAATTAAAAGCGAAGCGAAATAGGTCATGTGGGCTAGCCCTTCGAGTTAGCCGTTATCAGCTCCCTACCTGCATGTTCGATGGTTATCTTGGAAATTTTATCTTTACGGAATATATATATATATATATATATATATATATATATATACATATATATATATATACACACGCTAATGTCGAATTTTTTCATAAATAATATTTTGGTAAAAGCCCCCCACCATTTCTGGCATTTTCTTTGTATCATTTTTTCTTGGTACGGAGAGATCCATTTTCTTAGATTTGCAACTTTCTTTCTGTCCATTTCTAACCTTTCTCATCAATAATTAAAACAAGACAAAATAGCTTTCGTATTTTGAAGTAGTCATATGTGAACTCAATCTCATTCACACAATTAAAAAAAATTAAAACAACTTGAATTTTTTTAATTTTCCTTGATAAATAATATAATTCATATGTTATCCATTAATTTTTTTAAAATCGGAGTGATTATTGAATCGAAAAAATTATCGATTCTGGTATTGGTCGAATTGGTGGAATGTATGAATTAGAAATGATGTCGTAAATATATAATTTATATTTTAGTAAACTTAAAAATAATTTTAAGAAATTTAAAATATGTATGTAAAAATATTAATAATATTTATAAGTTTATTTGTTGATTTTTATATAGGTATATTATAATTTTAAATTCTAGAAAATAATATATATAGTTATCTATATATTATTTTGATAGAAAATAAAATCTTAATATAACAATATAAAAAATCAACAAATAAATAGTATTAATATATATGTGTGTGTGTATATATATATATATATATATATATATATATATATATATATATATATATATATATATATATATATATATATATATATATATATAATATATATATATATATATATGCATGTATGTATAAAGTATTTATGTTTGAAAATTCGCTGCGTTTTAAGCTATTTTCTTCTACGATAAAGTGGTTATTAATAAAGATAGGTTTTAATTTATTTTACGTGATTTAATCATCGCGCGATAAGTGTGTAATTGTAAATCGACACGATGCGTATGTAGTTTGTCGTTATCTTTTGTGTGGCGAGTGGTATGGAGTCTCGATGCGGCGTTTTGGTTTTAAATCTACGTGATCTGGCGATTTATTTATATTTGAATGATTTAGACGAGTAAATCAAATAAATAGTTGTTAATATCTTTCTGGCCCCAGAGTCGTAAGTATTTTAATGTAATAGTAATACTCAGTATGTAAACTCATTATCGAATGTAAGGCACAGTAGATTCGTTATCTTTATTAACATATATGTTGTTTCATCTTTTATAGTTTTTATGTCGATGTATTGATAATTTGAATCAATAAAATTATTTTTCTCGCTAAAAAAAAGTTTGAAAATTTAAAAAAAAGAATCATTTACCAAATATATAATTACTTGTCAATTTAAAAGACAAGGAAAGCAATAAAGTCATCAAGAATGAAATAGAATAAAGGATATTAATGTTGTAACTATCTTATTTATTTATTTATTTATTTATTTATTTATTTGAATGGAGATAAGAATTATTTTAACAAATTGGATTAAAATGAGCCATACCAAACCTTCTTTATTGATAAATTTATTTTATAAGTAAAATAATTTGATTAAGTAATTGTATTCATTAATTATTGGTGGCTTACCCAAAATCTAAGTAACCCTTAAGTTGATGTAAATTTCAAAGCTCCAGGTATAGATGGTATACATGCAGGATTTTACCAAATTCCTGGGACCTAGTTGGAGACTCTCTCTACAAGTACGTCATGGATTTCATTACTTCGGGAGAGCTTCCAGGGGGATCCAATGACACACTGTTGGTCCTAATTCCTAAAGTCAAGTATCCAGAACGTTCGAATTCCATGAATTAGTTTTATTATGTCGTGGGAATTTCACAAGGTGATCACCAAAACATTGACAAACAAAATAAAGGAGATCGTGCCAACCTTGGTAGCACCAAACCAAAGCAGCTTTGTTCTGGGAGGCTAAATTGTAGATAATATCATCATCTACCAAGCGGTCCTCCATTCGGTCCTCCATTTAATGCGCAAACAAAAGTCAGGCACAGGTTTTATGCTCATCAAAATTGATCTCGAAAAAGCCTATGATCGCCTCTCATGGAATTTCATCCGAAACACTTTCCAGTTGGGGGGCTTTGCAAACTCTTGGGTGAGGAATATTGTGCATTGCGTCGAAACCTCTAGAACGTCAGTGAGCTGTTATGGCAAAGCTTTAGACTGGTTCCAACCTTCAAGGGGTGTTCCACAGGGGAATGCTATCTCCCCTTACATTTTTGTCCTCTGTTTGGAAAGGCTAGGTCACATAATTCAATAAGCGGTTAATTATGGAGATGTAAACCTACCAAGCTCTCCCGATATGGTCCTAACTTATCCCACCTGTTTTTTGCAGATGACCTATTAATTTTTGCAGAAGCTTCGAAGAATCATAACCAGATTATCATGGAATCCCTGAACCTCTTTTACTCCATATCTGGCCGAAAAATTCGCCTTAAAAATCCAGCATATTTTTCTCAAAGGGAGGAAAAAATTGTGGCAGAAAAGATCTGTAGCCTTTTGAAAATCCCGACAACAACTAGCTTGGGCAAGTACCTGGGCACCCCGTCCATCAATGGCCGCATGTATCCCAGCCTTTACTAGCAACTCTTGGACCGAATGGTGAAAGATTGGAGGGTTGGAAAACTAAGTAGAGAAAGCAGGACCACTCTTGCAGAGCCATACCCCTCTACTCCATGCAGTCTTCTTTTCTACCAATTAATCTATGCAACAACATTGATTGGATGGTGAGGAAATTCCTCTAGGATGGATCGAATGACAAGAAGAAAATCCACCTTATCAATAGGGAGACAGTCACAAACGAGAAAGAACAAGGGGGATTGGGCTTGAAAATGATGCATAGCATGAACCTAGCTTTCATGGCAAAGTTTGAGTGGCAGCTGGTAAAAGACCAAGAGGGTCTCTAGGCAATGGTTATTGCAAAAAAATATTTTAGAGGGGAAATCGACATCATAAAACTCAACAAAAAGGAAGGTTCCTCGAATACATGGAGGGGAATAGCTATGGTAGCTGAAACACTTCCCAAAGGAGCTTAGGTAAGGGTTTATAATGTTAGGGACACTTTTTTGGAGGGACTTATGGCTGGGGGAGGTTGCTCTACTGGACATAGCCACCTAAGAGATCCCGATGGCTTACTCTTATAGAATGTTCAGGACTATTGGACACTGAATAGTGAGTGGAAATGGGAGAAAAATATCTGGATTGCTACCCTCCCATGCTGAACACCTCCTAGCAGCCACACTAGTAAGACAAGATAATGAACGAACTGATGGAATCTGTTGGGGTCTCAACACTGATGGAAAATTTACAGTGAAGTCAGCCTACACTCTAGCCAAACAGAACAATAACACAACCCAAGTTGGGAGCTGGCAGCAGATAGATAGTTACAAGGAATCCAAACCTTCGCTTGGTTTGCTACACCATGGAAAATTTTTGACAAACCGGGAGAAGAGCTCGTGTGGGGCCTCCTTCTGATCCATATTACCAAACATAGCCTGATTATATCAGACCCTAGATCATATCTTTTGAACCTGCTCTAAGACGCAACTTTTTTGGGGCCAACTGATGGACGGAGACGTCCTTAGACGCTCATATGACCTCCCATTCAGAGACTGGTTCTGCTAGAATTTGACGTAGGTAAAGAATCAGGCAATGGAAGGGGAGTGGAAGGATTTGTTCACCATTTGCCTATGGTGGGTTTGGAATTGGAGAAATGAGTCCATCTTCAATAACAAAGACGTTGAATTGGAAGCGAAGGTCCACTTCGTAAGAGAATACTTCCTATTGGTGCATGCGGTTCTCTCTAACTAGAACATCATGCAGGGAGGCAAAGGAGGTTACGTAACAAAGTGGATTGGATGGTCCCCCCCACAGTAGAGCTGGGTTACTCTTTAACACTGATGATTGCTACCAAAAGGAGAGTAATTTAGCAAGAGGCGGCAGCATATTAACAGATTACACCAGAAAATGGTTGGGTGGCTTCTCTGTTATATTAGGCACCTGCTCTGCGGTGGAAGCCGAACTCTGGGCTTTGATTCATGGCCTCCGACTTGTATGGGAGAAGAGCATACAATGCCTAGTTGTAGAGATTAACTCTCTGTTGGCCTACACGTGGATCACAAAACAAGAACCTAAGACTACTAGATACTCTAATCTGGTTACCGAATGCAAGCACCTTATCAAATGGAGTTGGGCAGTCGACTTACAACATGTCTATAGGGAGAGGAATCAAGCAGTAGATTTCCTAGCAGCTATGTCCCTACGCTAGCAAAATGGGGTAGTTCAAGTCTGGCATCTGCCCCCACAGGGCCTGGGCAGAATTCTCCGGCAAGATTTGATGGGTATTCTCTGGCCAAGGAGAATACAATGTAATGCATAGTTGTTTGGGGTTGCCCCCCTCCTTTCGTTTAAAAAAAAAAAAGTAACCCTTATGTAATTCTTGTCTATGGACCATACTCATAGACGTAAATAATATAAAGACAATTTAATTAATATTATGATTTGAAATTTTTTGCATTTAAAAATGTTAATTGAAGAAAGCGTGTCAAGTCGTTTACTACTGACTAGGGTTAAAGGGCGTTGGAGTGAGCAACAATGAGAAGTCCTTTTTGGTGGATATATAGAGAGAGAGGGTGGTGCCCAACCTGTCACTTTATACCATAATCAGTCACAGTGACTTAACCCCTTCTTTTCCCTTAGGACTTCCCAAAAGACAGAGAAACAGACAACACAGATATGAGGCGTTTTCCATTCCTTATTTGCAGAGCATCATTTGACATTTGGATTCCTAATATCTTAACACTCCAATGAATCTCCCAATCAACACCCAACATACCCCATATCTTTGGGCTCCCACCCAGAACTGTTCTTCCAATGATGTTATCTTACCTTCAATTTCTTCAATGGCTACTCTTGGAAGATGGGTTTGTCTCATTTTGAAATTCTAGGAAAGCCCACATACAGATGAGCATCTAGGATCATTCTTCACCTTTCTGTCTACGTCTTCACATGTAAACTCACGAAACCTTGTATATAAGTATAAGGCTCTTGCTTGTCACAGTAGATGGGTGCTTGGCGAGTGAGAACCCTTTATGCTAATCACGAACCATATATACATAACTAGGTGTCCATCGTTACATTTCCTTTCCGTTGGTTTTGCAATTGCAGATTCAGAATCACCACATAGGACATCATCACGCCAGAATTCTTGTGTTATTATTATCATTGCCATCAGGTTGCTTTGAAGAAGATGAGCTCGAAGAATAAAAAAGGAAGCCCTTTGTTGCTTCTTTGGATGAGTTGTTCTTTGAGAGAATCCTGATGAGGTGAAAACTTTATCATGATGATATCCACCATGATCCGGTTCAGTTGTGCATATGGGTGATTGGTTGAGTATGCTCTAGATGATGGATACTATTTGTATTATCCGACTGCTTGATTTTATAATGCATCTGATGTCACACTAGGGCATACTCCCTTCCCTTATTTCTCATGATATATCAGTCATTCAAAGCATTGTTAGCATTTAGAGTCACATGTGGACTTTTAGAGTCTGAATCATCATGGTCATCCACGGGAGGCTCGACTAGGAGTTGGAGAGAATGACTCTGTTATCTCCAGTTTGGCGTTTAGAGCCATATGGTTCAACTTGGCGTTCAATGCTGTTATCTTTAGTTAGCATTCAATGTCGTTGTCTATAGTTTGACGTTTAGTACTATTTTATTTAGTGGGTGTTCAATGGCGTTATCTTTAGTTGGTATTTAGTGTCATTGTCTTTAGTTGGCTTTTAGTGCCATTATCTTTAGTTGGCGTCTAGTTTCAATGTCTTTAGTTTGGCGTTCAGTGTCGTTATCTTTAATTGGTGTTCAGTGTCGTTATCCTTAATTGGCGTTCTGTGCCGTTGTCTTTAGTTGGCATTTAGTGTCGTTATCTTTAGTTGGTGTTCAGTGTCGTTGTCTTTAGTTGGCATTTAATGTCGTCATCTTTAGTTGGCGTTTAGTGGCATTGTCTTTAGTTTGGCGTTCAATGCCATTATCTTTAGTTGGCATTCAGTGTCGTTGTCTTTGGTTTGATGTTCAATGTCGTTATCTTTAGTTGGCTTTCATTGTCGGTGTCTTTAGCTGACGTTTAGTGTCGTTATCTTTAGTTGGCATTCAGTGTTGCTGTCTTTAGTTGGCATTTAGTGTTGTTGTCTTTAATTGGCATTCAATGTTGTTGTCTTTAGCTAGCTTTAAATGCCATTATCTTCAGTTTGGCGTTCAAAGCCATATGGTTCAGTTTAGCATTCAAAGCCGTTATCTTTAGTTGGCGTTCAGTGCTGTTGTTTTTAGTTGGTGTTCAATGTTGTTGTCTGCAGTTTGGCGTTCAGTGTCGTTATCTTTAGTTGGCGTTCAGTCTCGTTGTCTTTAGTTGGTGTTCAGTGTTGTTGACTTTGGTTGTCATTCAATGTCGTTGTCTTTCGTTGGCGTTCAGTGTCGTTATCTTCAGTTTGGCGTTCAATGTCGTTATATTTAGTTTAGCGTTCAGTACCATTGTCTTCAGTTTGGCGTTCAAAGTCATGTGGTTTAATTTGGCGTCCAGTGGCATTATTTTTAGTTTGGGATTTAGATCTGTCCTTCCCAACTTGGTGCTCATAGCCATTCTCATAAGTTCTTCATTAAGAATCATGGAGGGACATCCATAGTCTATGCCATTATGTTTGTTTTCATGTCCTTGGGTGGTTCATTAATTACAAGATTTTATCATTGCCATTATAGCACTTTTGGAGACCATTTGGAGGGAGTCTAGACTCTTATTGTGACTCTAGTGGCATTTTAGACCTTCACTTTTATTGCTTGTTTATTTGTGATTTTTTAGAGCTATTTTGATTGTTTCAGTTTGAGCGAATTAGTGCTCTACGTGGACACTTTTTGAGGTTTCATTTGTTCTTCAATATTGTTCTCTCCGTATTGCTCGTTTTTCACACTTCTATTTCTCTGCATTGATCAAGCGCTTTCTTCACTCATAAATTCTACGGAAAATGGACATATTTATAGACCCCAAAATTTGCTTATTATTGTGTGCTGTTTCTGTGTGTTTGTACTCAGGCCATCTTATCTCTCTCACATTTTAAAGTTTAAATATGATTCTTAAACACATCCCCATCATCTGTTTTCAAAATAACCCTAAAACACGTAAGAGACATTTTGATTCACTATTCCCCACGACTTATTCTATGGTCTCCCCCATTCTCCTCTCGTTTTTCCCCTTTCTTCTCTTCTTTTCTTTCATTTGTTCTCTTTTTTTTTTTCTTTCGTTTCTTCTTGGCACTCCTTCCATTTTCTTCTCCGATCTCGTCTTCCTCTTTTGGATTTTTCTTTTTTTCTTTGGTTTTCTTTCCTTAATTTTTTTTCTTTTCCTTTTTTCTCTCTTTCTTTCGTTTTCCCTCATTTTCTGTTTATGCTACCTATTTCTCTTAGCTTTTTCTTATTCACACTTATTTCCTTCAACTACATCACCATGGCTATCATACTTCCCGGGCATCATCACCATCTGTTTCTATTTTCGATCCTAGGGTTTGCAAGGTGAGATATTTCTTTCATTTTTATGTCCGTTCCTTTTTATGGATTACAACTTTTGTTTTGGGTGCCCATTTTCTCATTCGGTTTGTCATTTACCCGTTATGATTTTGTCATTGCTTGGTATTGGGCTTTGTGTTTTGTTGATTTGGATCATTGATATTGATTTGTTTGGGTTGGGTTGGATTGTATGGTTTCCATGAGCTTAGACATTATTCAAATTTTCTTTTGGATTTCTTGTATATATTTGGGTTTGTTATCTCTGCCTTCCTTCTTCCTTTTATTTGTGGGTTTTGTTTTACATGGAGGATGCATGTAAGGGACAGTTGGAGTTGCTGAAGGACACTGATAAGTAGAGAGGCAGCGGTGGGTGATTTTGTTGGCTTTTCTGGTTCTTTGGGCTGAATGTTTGGAGCTTGGTTTCAAGTGTAAGGGTCAACTATGATTAATTGTGAAGCCAATACATAATTATCCTTACACACCCCTTTATTTGTTCCTTTATCCTTGTATATATTTGTTTTATTTTGTTTCTCATTTTTGGCATGTTTTGGTTTAGTGTACATATGCTTCTACTTAATTAAGTTTTGCTTCTATGTTCATGTAAATATTTTAAATTCTTATAGATGGGATAATTGTGTATTATAGAATTCTATTTGTTTATCAATTTTGATTTGTTTATCATACTCATTTTTTTAATTGTCACATTGAAAATACACTGATAAGTAATACGATTTGTTTTTCACTCATACATAAGGTTTTCCTTATAAGTTTCCCTTAATATTTATTATTAATCGATGAATTTTATTTTGTGTTAGTAATTAAATTGGAAACCTTTCTTCAAATTCAGTATTTTATTCTGTAAAATGAATAACAGTAAAGAAACCAAACTTTTTGGAATCTGAAAATCATGTTTTTACCAAATTTAAAATTTGTTTTTAATTATAATATTAAAATAATTTCTTTTATATACATATGAACCCTAAACGACCCATTCGAGTTCTATTTTGTGTATTCATTTTTATAAATATTATTGATATTTATCATAAGTATTTTATTTTCTCCTTTTCTTTGGGTAAACGTTGCCCATCAGTATGGTTGTGATTCTTGTGAAGAATTTGTTTGTTGACGATAAATAAGGCTAGGATGAATTTGTGAAAATAGTTTGGAAAAGTTAAAATCTTTTTCTTAATTGTTAAAGTTGTGAATAAAAATATTTTTTTTTATTTCAATAAAGGAAAATTCCGATTTCTTATTTTTGTAGAGATTTTATTAAGTAATAATGCTAATAAATAAAAGGAAATGGTGATTCAGTAAATAAATTATATTTGAATATTTGAGAATGGCAAATTACTTTCCAAAAAAAATTCTAAAAACCTTTAAAGATAAATGTTAAATTTAAAATATATATTTAGATAGTAATAATAATAAATATTTCTTTGATCCCTATATGATCTTATATTTTTTGTTAAATCTTTATTTATTTATTTATTTTGAATAACAGCAATCGGAAAATATTTTAGAAAAAGAATTGATCTTTCTTTAGTAATATTTCGATAAATCATTTTTTTCATATTGGTAATATTTATTTGATTCATAAAATTGGAAATTCACACCCTTTTTTTTATTGTGAAAATCTCATTTGAATAAAAAATAAAATGTTTTCCATTCTGATAGGGATACAGAAATGGGCCAGGTAATTCATCATGAAGCCCGAAAGGACGGTGAAAGACATACCCCATCCGTGTCCTTACATAGCGGCTGAGCAGGCGTGAGTGGGATTTGGCTTGTAGTTTGGAAAATGGGAGGCCGTACTCGGCCGATCAAACCATATCTTCGAGGATAACGAAGATGAATGTTCCCTTAAAAATCACGGTGTCGATCAGGTCTTATTATAAAGGAAGGAAAAACCTTGAAGACCATCGGCGGATACCCGCGATAAGGAAGGAGGATTACTCCCGAATAAACTCCTTTACAGCTAATCCGGTAGCTAAATCTAAGGCTAATACATGAAACCTATCCTCGAAAGGAAGAACCCACAATCGCCATGAGTGGATGAATATCCATTATAAACACAAAGTAGATCGACCTTTGAAAGATGCAGCGACTTCTAGGCTATGAAATGGTTCCTTATTTCCTCTGGAAAGAGAATCGACCAGGCTTCGGGCGGCCGGCTGGCTTAGTAAACCTTTTTTTTTTTTGATTCTTCTTACACGAGTACGCTTGCCGAGGATCCTATAGTCCATCAGTCTCGGTCGACCGCGACTCACGGCGCTCCGGCCGATTCGGTTGAGCAGGCATCATCGATTGGCGCCGTCACGTAGGAAACGTAGTTCAGCCTTCATAAACATAGCGATTCCTCGATTCGCGATGGTATCAGCGAAACGGCGGGGAGTAACACTAATCCACCAGGACGGAATCCACGCGGTGATATGGCGGCCAGACCCACAGGGCGATGGAAAGCGGCGCGAAAGCGATACAAGCGAGTGGAGCGCTTAGCCTTGTCAGCGATGGTCGAAGTGGAGAAGCGGCTTACGAGCGAATCACGACATCAACGGAGACATAAGCGAGCCGGGAAGGCCATAACCTCCACTCCCCAGCGAACATCTTGGCGAGACGCTCAGGAGCATGGCGGCGAGTCGGTCGGGCCAGGGCATGGACCGCCGTTGGCTCCTGCGGAAGAAACAGCGATACCGGGAAGCGGGATTGGCGAATCACCCTCAGCCCAAAAGCGGGGAGAACAGTGTGGGAAGGCGAGAGGGTTAGAAACCTTCAACAAGAGCTCGATCGCGTGAAGAAGTGGTGAAGGGCGGACCCGGATGCTATGGATACTGCAGTGCGACCAAGCGGAATCTCCACCTTTGGCCCAGGAGTCTTCACTTCGGCAAAATTGAATGCCTGGTAGAGACATTCGATGGAACAAAGATCCCGTGATCACCTTAATACTTACAAAAATCAGATGGAATACATGGGTTCGAGGATCGTGCGACGGGAACGTCGCCATTGCGGCTTAAGGACCGGTAACGGCGGTTCAGTAATTCCCATACGTCCATCTCATCATTAGGGGGGAATTATGCATTGCGTTCGTCTCCCTTCATGAGCCGGACGTCTGAGAAGCCGAGCTACATCTTGACCATCAGAAAGGATGTGAAGAGTTTGAAATCATATGTACTAGATTGACGCCCGAGTCCACGAGGTAGGCGTGCCCGGCCGAAAAAATTCGCCGTCCACGGCTCATCGGGATTAGGCGTGCAGTCAAGACTGATGTTCTCTATGCAAAGAACCCTGAGCATGGCGAGGTCTCGCCAAGCGAAAAGTATATAAATGACGAGGCCCTCATATCAAAGGAAGCTCCTCCGCCCGCCCAAAGAAAAAGAGGCGGCAGACAGCAGCGAAGAATGAGCCGAGAGACGAAGGTCGGAGGAAATCGGGCCAGGCAGGGTGGTCCTAAAAGGAAGTCGAGTAGGTTTGGGCCCGGCAAGCCAGAAGGCGAAGACACTACCGAGCGGCACTTCACTCCACTAGCGGCCTCAATTATCCTGAGTCACGCGAAGTGCAAGCAGCGGTCACGGATGGTGGCTCGGATAATCGGATCCAGCGACAAGGGATAATACCGAGTATTGCGAGTTCCACAAGGACTATGGGCATCGCGCGACAAGCGCTAACCACAACTAAGAAATAGAATATTTGATCTGTAGCGGATATCTTCGGCGTTTCATATCTCAAAAGAATCGGCTTCAGTCAAACCCGAGAGTCAGCGTAGAACCATAATCGGCCTGACTGTTGACCGCCATCTCGACGAACCCTTGTTCAACACCGTGACCTGGGAAAGTCAGGTGATCTCGGAGGTCGCTGGAGGAGGAGAATCTAGTTATTTCGAGAAAAGCCACTGCGGGCATGAGATCAGCGGACATGGGGGAAATACAAGTAGTGTCTAAAGTGCCGCGAATCGACACTACCATCACGTTCTCGGTTTCGAATCACGGAAGGATGCGGCACCCCATGGCGACCGGCGGTAGTCCGTGCAATTGTGGCCAATACCACAGATTCACCGGGTTTTAATTGATAATGGGAGTTCGCTAACATCATCTTGGCGTCGACGCCGATAAAATGGGTATTGGAAGAGCCAATTAGACCAGTCGACGCGCACGTCTACGGGATTTTCGGGGAGAGAAGGTGTTACCGTTGGGCTCGGTCATTGTGGTCGCGACACTGGAAGACCCCCACACTTGACGGCAACCAGCGGCAAGGTTCGCCTGGTAGGCGCCCGTCGATATAATATCTTTGCTAAGCGGAGACCCTCCTCAGCTATGACAAAAAGCGAAACCCTCGGCTTACCACATGATGATCAATTCAGCGATAAATGGAGTGGGGATGGTTGAGGAGATCGTGGGTGGCAGGAATGCTTCACGACCTCCATGAAACCAGGCGGTCGGCCCGGCGTGATATAAACCGAACGACTTGCAGCGACGAAGTACTCACCCGGCCGAACCCTCGAAGAGCTGGAACAGTATGACTGGATGTGACCGGAACATCTCGCCGCGTCGGATCGAAGTTGGCGAAACCTCGAGCCTCCTCCTTTCGGTTCAAAACGGAATAAAGATGTTTTTGCGTAAGGCGGTCGAGGACATGGGAGGAATCGACCCCACGATGATCACTCACAGATTGAACACAGTCCTTCACTTCGCGGTCAGCCAGCGCGAAGCTTCGGAAAGCGAAGGGCCATCAGTAACAGGTCGGAAAGCTCCTCGACGGGGCGATAAGAGAAGGTGGAATACGAGTGGCTAGCTAATGTTGTGCTCGTCGAAAAGCTAGCGGAGAAAATGGCATTTCGCATCGAAACTGCTTGACATAAACTAAAGCGTGCGGGGGCTGATTTCCTACACCGAATCGACCTGCATCGTGGGATGCCACGGCGGGGGCCACGAACTACTTAGTTTTATGGATGCATTTCAGGCTACAATCAAATCGGCATGGACCCGGGGGACGAGAAAGACTTCGTCGTGCAGCCAGGAACTGCGTGTCGGGTGTCACTAGTTTGGACTCAGAATGCGGGAAGCTGACACCGGAGACTAGTGAGCAGGATGTTCCCGAGCGGATAAACCTGTGATGGGTATACATAGGCGACATCTTTGGTAAAATCCACTAAGTCGATCATCCATATCACTCATCTCTCGAGGCATTCGGATCACGAGGAATTATAACATGGCTGAGCAGGCTAAATCTTGTAGCCGGTAGTATCGGTAGGAAAAAATTTCTGGGTTTCATAGTTAACCACAGAGGGATCGAAGCGAATCCAGACAAAATAAAAGCATTGCTCGACATGTCGTCCCCTTCAGGAATAAAGGAGGTCCAGCGGGAAGGGTTGCAGCTTTAAGCCGGTTCGTATCCAGAGCGAGTGATAAATGCCGGCCTTTCTTCCAAGTTCTAAAGAAAGCCTTTCAGTGGGACGAAAAATGCGAAGAAGCATTCATGGCGTTAAAAACATACCTAAGCTCTCCTCCCATTCTAGTAAGTCCCCTTGAAGGAGAACTCCTCACTTTATGTAGCGTGTCGGTTCTCAGCGGTCACGATGCTAGTCGATCTGAAGCGAGTCACCACCCGGGTTCTTCTTTGCGGTCGAACCTTGAGAGGAGCGGAGAATTGCAGAGAATGGGAAAAATTGATACTAGCCTTGGTGGCAACTGGCTGAGGCTTCAGTCTGTTTCGGGCTCACCATAAAGTCGGTAGGTACGATAGACGGTGTGCACGACAGGAAGTCTCAGAAGGGGCGTGGAAGTGGGCGTGTTCAAAGTTAGGCATCGGTACGGCGAAGGCTGCGATAAAGGGGCAGGTCTGGCCAGGGCCGTGTGGAATTCCTCCAGCAGAGACTTCTTGAACCCACCGCAGTCGGAGGGAGATGACCTCCGTGTGGAAACTCTGTAGACGGAGCCTGAAGCGCCGCGGGGGGCGGAGCGAACCCAATCCTCACCTCACCCGGAAGGATAGACATTGAATACGCACTCGGGTTTGGGTTGGGTGCTTTAACAAGCAGCCGAGTATGGGGCGATCATAGCGGGCCTCCAACTCGCGCACGTTAGAGGTCGACCGGTGGAGTCGCGATGACTCCAATGGTGGTCGGGCGGATCGAAGACACGTATGAGGCGGGTGAGACGATGGTTCTATATCTCCAAAAGGTCCATTAATTTGCTATAAAAGTTTGTATTGGTTAGAGTTGACACGTCCCCAGAACAGAGAATACCCGAGCCGACGCCTTGGCGAAACTGGCAGCGACCATGAAGATCTCGGCGGGTCAGCGCGAGTCGGATACCTGTGAGAACCCTGCAGTAGGCCCATACGACATGGAGGTCGCCTAATAGGATCACATGGCCATGTTTGGATGGACCCTATTTGGGATTATATCAATGGCGGGGTGTACCCGGCTTGACCGGAAAGAATGGCTAAGATAGGGTGAGTCTTCAGGATTGCAATCACAAAGGAAGCCTTTACAAGCGGGATTCTTCTTTTCTTTCTAAAATGCATCGCGGAGAGGACAATGAATACGTGCTGAGAGAGGTACATGAAGGCATATGTGGGAACCATATCGGGCTCGAGCGTTAGCGAGAAAGTTTTGAGGCGAAGTGCTAACGGCCCACGATACTTAAGATGCAACCAGCAGTCGAGATCTGAGAATATGCCGAGGAACACGCGAAATATCACGCTTGTCCAGGCCCACGACGTCGGTGCGGCCCCTGGCGCTGCGATGGGGTTGGACATATTGGGATCTCACGCCATCGGCAGGGCGATGCAAATTCACCATCGTCGCGGTGGTTATTTCGCAAGTGGGTAGAAGCGGACCTTTGACACGATTCTGAGCGAAAATACGCCAATTTCGTATGGCGAACGTCATATCGCAGTTTAGCGTCCACAGAGCCACGGTATCGGACAATGGGGAAAATGGCGACAACACAAGTCGAGACTTTTGTGCCGGGCTCGGGATCAAATTATTACTCGTCTGGCCTTTTGATCCAAGCCAGGACGGGCCAGAGAGTCACCATCGGAACCTTAAGGCGCCTTGAAGACCCGAGTTGGAGGGGATCTTAAAGGAAGTTGGGTAGAATACCTCCCCGAGGTACTATGGGCCTATAGGACGACACATAAGTCAATAACTAGAGACAATTTGCCTGACGCTTTGGCCTTGACGTGGCCCATTGTTGAGGTGGGAATAAAGTCACACAGAGTCGAGTTAAGCGTAGGAACAAAATGACGGGCCACTAGCGTCTAAACTTGAACTCCTTGATGAAAAAGCGTGAGCAGGTCCAGAGCACGGAAGGTATAAAGGGAAGGCGGTACTCTGACAGTCGAGCCGAAGTTACGCGAGGAGTTTGGTCTTAAAAGCTACGCGGCGAAGGAATCAACACATGGGAAACTAGGCTGACTTGAGTGCTTACGTAATACAGTCGTCGGACCGGGTGATGAGCTCAAGCGGAGGAGGAAAAACCTTCTGACATACATGGGCGGGCACCTAAAGCGTTTCTATCGGTAGGCCTTAGGTTTATAATGAGGTGATATCAAGTCTCGTGTGTCGGAGTCGGGCGCACGGGTAATTTAGTATCTCACACGGTTCGGATATATAAGAAACATACACAGTAGAGAAAATTCATAAAAATAAAAATCTCCCTTTATTCCCCCAATGAATCATATTGATTACAATCAGTGAGTGTCATGATTACATGGCCTTTCAGTATATGTGCTCCAAAAAAAAAAAAAAAAAGAGACAAGAAAGGCAGAGGAGTAAAGAAAAGAGGTGTGATAGGAAAAAAGAAAGAGGGAGAAGAGAAGGAGACAGGAGAAAATGAAAAAAAAGAAGCGGATAGAAAATTTGTGGAAGAAGAAAGGAGAAAGAAAGAGACGGAGGTGCTAAAAGGAGGAGGAAGAAGATAAAGAAGCGAGAGCGGCGTGGAGGCTCACCCTCGAGCGCATTCCACTAGCAAAGAGCTAGGGAATAACATGACTCCTACATAGGAGAGACTAAGGAAAAACACGACTCCCACACATAAAGACCGAAGGGTGATCGAAGGCGTGGAAGAGTTCCGGCAAAAGCGACGAACAACGAGCACATCCATCCGGGTGAACTCCATCAGACCAGCGTGTGGAGATCTCCAAAGCATAAGATACAAGGCAGAACCACCATTTATAAAGGAATTCGAGAAATGTTATTGGGAAACTCACCTTGATCGTTCGAATTCTCCTTAAAGCGGCATTAATGACGGTTCGTCCCTTTTCTAACACATACGAGGCGTTTCAATTCACCAAAGCCCCTCCTCTGCTTGAAAGTCAGCCCCTTGTGTCGGTCCCCAGTGGCCAATCCTCTCTCTGTCCTGAATATTTGCCTCGAGAGTCAGACAAGCTCGAGCTACGCCGCCTCGGCAGGCGCCATCAAGGCCCTGGCCTTGAAACCTGGGTGCTCTCTTTGGCGAGCTCCTGCACTCTGTACGGGCCCGCGCGGCGCACCAGTCGGACAAGCTCGAGTTTGCTCGCCACTCGGCGAGCGCCATCAAAATTCCCGGCGCCCAGGCCGGGTGCTCCCTTTAGCGAGCTCCTGCACTGCATACAGGCCCGCAGCGCCTCAAAGTCGAGTGACTCATTTACATCGCCACTTTCGGCAGGCCATTGAGCGCGGCAGAAGCCGGGTTTGCCTTTGACGAGCTCCTACACTGCATGCAGACCCGCATTACCTCGAAAATTCAGACGGCTTCCGAGCTACATCGCTACTCGACTTGAACGCCATCAAGGCCACAACGCGAAACCGGGTTGCTCACTTTGGCGAGCTACGCCAGCGGTTCCTGGCCGATCTCTTTGGCAGCTGCACGGCGAGCTCCTATTGCCCCACAGGGCGGCTGCTGATCTTACTGAAACTCTTACGGCTGCGCTGCGTGGCTCTGTGCTACATGGGCGGCTGCTACAATAATTTACCCGGCGAGCTCTTTCCCAGCGGCTCTGCACAGTGAGCTCCACATTGCCGTGGGCGAGCTCTTCTGGCGGTCTTCTGGCGAGCTCTTCCCAGCGGCTGCGGCGAGCTCTGTACTTACTGGGCGAGCTCTTACAATGAATCTACTGGCGAGCTCCCATGCCACATGGGCGAAACTCTCCGCAGCCGATCTGCAGCGAGCTCTTCAGCCGGCTCACACTGTGGCGAGTACATGCCCGTGGACGAGCTCTTCTGGCGATCACGGCGGCTCTTCCCGGCGATTCGCTCGGCGAGTTCTAACACTCACATTGGCAAGCTCTTCTCCTCGATTCACGGGCGAGCTCCCCACTTGTTCGCGTTGGCGAGCTCACGCGGCGATTCGCGCGGCTGCTCGGCAGTTCACATGACGATCTCTTCCCAGCGGCTGCACGGCGGCTCACATTGCCCATGGACGGCTCTTACAGCGATGCACGGCGAGCTCTTCGGCAGCTGCACGGCGCGAGCTCCCCATGCCACATGGGCGAGCTCTTCTGGCCGGTCTTCACGGCGAGCTCTTCCCGGCAACTTCACTGGCGGCTCTGGCCGCCCATGGATGAGCTCTTGTTAGTGCTGCGGCGAAGCTCTTGTGGCTCACGCGGCGACTCCCCCGTACTTACATGGCCATTTCTTTGCAAGCGATCTACTGGCGAGCTCTTCCCGTGCTCTACCGGACGAGCTCTGTGCCGCGGATGACTGACGATTGTTTGCGGCGGCTCTTCGACGGCTGCGGCGAGAGCTCTATTACTTACATGGGCCGAACTCTTACGGTAGTCTCACGGCGAGCTCTTCTGACGGTCTGCACGGCAGGCTCTCTTTGACGGCTGTGAGCTCTGTGCCCCATGGGCGAGCTCTTGGCGGTCTTCGGCGAGCTGCTGGCGGCTGCACGGCGAGCTCTATTGCCGGACAACTCTTACCGTTGATCTTTGCGTGAACTCTTCTGACGGATCTTACGACGACTCTGACGACTGCGACGAATATGTGCCATCGACAAACTCTTATGATCTCTGACGACTCTTCCCGACGGCTTCTACTGTGACTCATGCCCAGTAGACGACTCTTGGTAGTCTTCACAGCCGAGCTCTTCCCAGCCGGCTACTGACGACTCTGTGCCCCACATGGCGGGCTCTTCTGGCGGTCTGCTGGCAGGCTCTTCTAGCAGTCTACTGACGAGCTCTATTGCCCGTGGGCGAGCTCCCCGGCAGTCTTCGGCGAGCTCTTCGGCAGCTACTGGCGAGCTCTGTGCCACATGGACGAACTCTTACGGTAGTCTCCTTTGACGAGCTCTTCCCGACAGCTACCTGACGACTCTGTTACTTACATGGGCGGCTCTTACAACGATCCCCAGCGAGCTCATGCCCATGGGCGTTTCTGCGGCGGTCACTGACGAGCTGCTTCCCAGCGGCTACGGCGAGCTCTTGTACTTCCGTGGGCGAGCTCTTTGTGATGCGGCGAGCTCTTCCCGGCGATTCACTTTGATGAGCTCTACTGCGATTCACATAGGCAATCTCTTCAGCGGCTACACGGCCGAGCTCCTATTGCCATGGGCGAGCTCCGTGCGGCCAGTCCCCAGCGGCTGCCGGCAGTCTGCGCAGCCTGATTCGCATTAGCACGCTGGCGATGCTGACGATCTACGGCGACTCTTCCCAGCGGCTCGACGAGCTCTATTACTTCGCTGGGCGAGTTCTTGGCGGTCTTCTAGCGAGCTCTTCCCAGCGGCTACAGCGAGCTCTGACCACCCGTAAGACGAGCTCTTATAGTAGTCTTCTGGCGAGCTCTTCCCAGCGGCTACTGGCGAGCTCACATTACTTTACTGGGGCGAGCTCTTCTGTGATCTCCAGCCAAGCTCTTCCCAGCGGCTACTACACACGGCGAGCTCACAACCACTTATGGACGAGCTCTTACAACGAATACCACCCGGCGAGCTCCTGTGCCATGGGCGAGCTCTTTACTTGATCTTCACGGCGGGTAACGACGGCTCTACGGCGTGAGCTCTTTACTACTTACATGGGCGAGTTCTTCTGTGATCTACGTGAGCTCTTCCAGCGGCTCTTTCCCTCGATTCTTTGGGCGACTCACTACTTGTGCATTGGCGGCTCACCAACGATTCACTGCAGCCGAGTTCCTACTACTCATTGTAAGCTCTTCCCTCAATTCACACAGACCCGACTCTAACATTACATTGGCGACTCACATGATTCACTCGGCAGTTCCTCACCCACTTTCCCACATTGACCGCTCTTCCTCGATTCACACAGACTGACTCCTATCGCATTGGCGAACTCATAGCAGTTCGCATTGAAGCTCTTCCCCAAGCGATTCCGCACGAGCTCTTCCCCACAGTTCATGGGCGAGCTCACTCAGCGGTATACATCAGCTCTTCCACGGCAGCCCCGAGCGAACTCACTTCGCCCTCGCATTGTGACCTCATCCTGGCGCGCTGCAGTGAAGGCCAGGAGTCAGCACCGCCGTCAGACATCGAAGGCTGAGCCAATCAGCGGCTCCCACCCACTCCCGACTACATAAGTGGGGGCGGAGACCGATTCAAAACAGGATAGTATGCAAAATTTCAAACAATCTGATCCCCAAACTGCGAGACCTTCAAATCGGGTTACGGATCGGAAAAAGAGATAAGGTATCTCAGTTAGAACACGGAGCTTTCAAAAATGGGTATATATTGAAAAAAAGGCTACATAGGTATAGATTTGAGGCCCGAAAAAAGAGGGAGAGGTGACATCGGGGAAGAAGCATAAATAAGTCAAATCTAGACATCGGACGATGAAGAATAGAAGGAATCTCGAAGTAAGATAACGAACTCTGAGAATAGTCGTATCGGAGACCCCCTCCGCCTCGTCACTCCCGGAAGGTCGAAGTTGAAATCTACCGTCGATGGCTAAGCGGCCTTCACGTTAAGCGTTCACCGAAGCGCGACGCAAACGATCTCGTAATTGTTTGATAACCTGCGTCCGCACGAAGGCAACCCGCACATTAGTCAGCTCGGTAGTCTTGATAATGCGGCCGGAAGACTCCACGGCGAAGCGATCCTCCGGCTAACGCCTTGCCCTGCGAAGCCTCGCGACAAGCGTTCCAGTTGTCTTTCTTTGCTTTCAATCACCGGTAACCGTGACTCCACGAAGATCGGGTTGCACGCCTCGGAGGTGATAAACTCCTCCACTAACCATTTGGCTTCATTTGGGTGAGATCTATTACTCAGAGTCTCGACCAACTTCATGACGTGGCACGGAGCTCACCCTAACCTCCGAGACTCACCTCGGCCCAGCCGTCAGCGCTCGAACCTCCGTTCTCATTCTCTTCCGAGCCGTGAAGTGCTAAGATCGGACTTAAGCGTTCCTGTTTCTTCGGACAAGCTAGCTGCGCTCGTTCTTCTGGCTTTCGGCCCGCTCGGAAAGAGCCACCTTCGCTTTATAAATTCGGGCAATCTTCACATGTTTTTCGTTCAGTTTGGCCTTATCGGCCGGAGCCGCTGAATGGGTGGCAGCACGCATGTCCGGTTCTGGGACCTTAGCGTTCGGCCGCAGAACAAGCACGGAAATAAACCTGATTCTGGACTTCACCAGACGATCCCTGAAGAGACAAGCGCGAGGCTTCATCAGGCGGCAATTCCTTTGACCCCCGATATCGAATACGGAGAATGGAGAAGCTGCTGCCAGTTCGGCACTAGAGAAGCGAAGAAGCCACGATTGCGCCGAGGTTTTGCCCGATTTCTTTTTGACTCAGCCATCCTCGGGGTGACGCGTGTCGGAAGGTGGATTCCATGCGGTAATAGCGAGCCGTCGGTGTGGTTGCGCCAGACCCTTTGTGACGACGGGAGGGAAGTGGTAAGGTCGGTCGGAGCGGCGACCACCGCTCGACTTCCATGAGCAGGGCCTGGCTTTCCCGAACTTTAGTAGGAGCAGGCCGGTCCTTCTCGAGAGGTCCAGCTTTTCCTCTTAACCTCTACGGGGCTTCCTAAGCGTGCCCCAAATGAACTAATCTCTCCTAAGTAGGAGTGACAGTGAATGAGCCTCAAGGGTAGAAAGGCGGGGCCTCGAAACAGTAGAAGGCGTGAGTGATTAGAAGAACTAGGAATGTTCGACTTTATTCGACCATAGGAACTGGCCGAGCATTCACTCCAACGCTAGAGCCACGTGACATCTTCGTCGGCGAGGTCAGGCTGAACATCTTGGGAGCATAAGGAAAGCCAAGGTCGAAGTGTTCGATCGTCTTTAGGCAAGTCAAACAAAATAATCTGTTCCGAAGATTATCGGGGCACTTTCCCACGTCTGGGCACACAGTATCATCACAATCACGAGAGTCATACTCCCGATTAAGAACCACTAACTTGAAGAAATATCGTCCTTTCCTTGGCCAGGTGTGAAGAAGGAAGATCGAGATCACGGGGGGCCGAGCGTTTGGAAAATAAAATAAAACCCTCTGTAGTGGCCATTGGTGAAAAGGTGAAGGAGCAGTACATTGGGACACGAACCCTGCGTCGCCAAGGTAATCAGCCCTTCAAACTACTGACCATTGGGAGCCCGGTAGGAAGGGCGGATGTTAAAATGTTGAAGAACTTGCTTTATGAAGGATGCAAGGAAGCGAAGTCGTTATTAAGCGACCATAAAAGCGGTGTACGACGCGGGCGGTGTAAAGGTCAAAACATCGGGGTCCGTACTCGGACGGCACCGGAAGCCGTGTAGCGCTGGCGTAGATTCATGGGGATAGCCACTGAGGCCCTGCCCGGCATGCCAAGCAGGTCTTTGAGGAAGTCCAGGCCCCCTTAGGAGTGTTGTTCGAGTTTATCTTCCTTTACCTGAGGAAGGGCGCTCGGGAGGCGGTTGAAGGTAACGTTTGTCAAACAGCGGGAATCTTGACTGCCGGGGCGGCATCAACGAAGAATCATCGTCGCAAAGAGGAAGAGCGATTCGGACCCGTGGCGTAAGAAACGATGCGAGCAGAAATCAGGGCAGTGAGCCGCAGAGCGCAAGTCGGTATCAATTGAAAAAAAACACGGCGGACGGGGCGCGCGGGCCCGAGAATGAAAGGAAAGCGCCGAAAGATTTATTCGCGAGACGAAGAACGATCCTGCCATGAAATACGAGGCAGCTAAGAAGTATAAAGACGGAAGGTATGGTACAAGAAATCGGTACGAAGGTGACGAAGCAAGGAAAGCAAAGGAGTATGAAACATAGCGAAACTTCGAAGAGCCATCGTGCGCCCTGTATGTATGGCGGTTAGGTTAATTAATCCACATCTAGCGGTACGAAATAACAACGTCGCGAAGTTAATCAGCCGCACGCGCGGTCGCGTACCTGGTGAAGCGGCCAATGAATCTGAAATCGACCGGTATTCATCCGCCCGACCCGAAGGGCAGTGAAAGGCCCTTACATTCAGTAATCTTGTGCGTGACAGGAGGTATTAATTAGGACCCAGCATGGATTTGAAATGAGGGAGGCCCGTACTCGGCCCGATCAAACCATATCTTCTGAGATAACGAGAAGATAGAATGTTCCACCAAAGACATCCTGAGGTGGAGTCTGATCAGGTCTTATTATAAAGGGAAGGAAAAGCAACGAGAAGACCATCGAGCGGATACCCACTGATAAGGAAGGAGGATTACTCCCGAATAAACTCCTTTGACTAATCCATAGCTCAAATCTAGGCTAACTTCCATAGAAGCCTATCTCCAAGGAAGAACCACAATCATCCTTAGTGGATTGAATGTCCATTATAAACACAGGCACGATCCTTGAAGTGCGCGACTTCTGATGGTTCCTTGCTTTCCTCTGGAAAAATCGACCGACATGGAAGCGTGGCGACCCGCCCGATAACTTTTTGATTCTTCTTACGAAGTGCCTTTGCGGATCTTTATGATCCCGTCGGTCTCGGTCCGACCCAAACGACTCTGAAACCGATGATTCAGTTGAGCAGGCATCAATATTAATTTTTTAAAATAATTTAAAGTTTGTTTTTCTTTTTTTCTTTAAATAATCTATAGAAACCATGTTCAATAAATTGTTTAACATTTGTAGGCATTGCATTTAGCTATGATGTGTTTCTCACTAAGCAGACTAGTTTTATTTTGAAAAACAATTTTTAATGGTTTGAGTTGGCTTTGTACCTTTTATTTTTTAGACGGAGCAAATAAGAAATGAAAACCCCAGTGTGACTCGTTTTAGTCTGATTCTCTGGCAATTCAAAATTTGGAGGTCATGTTACCTGATGATGCCTTTGTTCAGCAGGAGTGAAGCTGGAGGCATGGCAGCTCATTTGGGTTGAACGAAAGCTGCCTGTGAACTGAAGCTGGAGGATCTTGAGTCGTTTGGGAATTTGGTTAGGATTACTGCGATGTTGATGCAGGCTGCGGATGCGCCGTTCTGAGAAGGCCCGAAGGAAGAGGGTCGGCGAGGGCTTGCTTAGGGGCCCTTCCGATGCCAAGTCGAGATTCTTTACGAGGAAAGAGAAGGTGTGTCGGTTGTTTAGTGGCGTACGCACTTTCGGTGGTGGAGCGGCCTTGTATTTGTAGTGGATATTGATCGGTTGGACGGTGGGGTCTTTCCATTGGAGGGTATGTTTCCTCCACATGGTGACCTTAGATTTCATGATGATTAAATCAGGGATTTCTTGGGATAATCCCTCGCTTCTTTATTGGAGAATGTCAAGCGATGATCTTCTATTGCTTTTCTTCCCTTTATAATAGGACTTGATTGAATGAGTAGGATATCTTTTAGAGATATTCTATCTTCGTTATTGGAAGGATATGGGTTGGCGACCGAGTATGAACCTCTATTTTCCAAATCCATGTTTTGGGCCTAATGAGCCGGGCCTCTGTTTGGGCTGCTATGGAAGGACATGGGCGGGGACTTGTCATAGTAGGTACATGGTGGGATACTTGGTCGATTCTATACTATGAGTTGCCAATGCACTTTTATCTGTTGCGTGGGCAAGAAGCACGCTGATTAATCTGCGGCAGGTTGTTAACCCGTATGCCTTGGATGTGGATTGTTAACGACCGTGTGCTCGTGATGCGTTAATGATGAAGCTCTTCGAGTTTAACATTTTCATACTCCATTTGTTTCCTTGTTTCTTATTCGACCTTCGGTTTTGTTCTCTCGGCCTTATAACTTCCCACTTTATATATATTTCTTGGTGTTCATGTTTGTTGTAGTTCCTGTCTGTTTAGTGTTGGGTCCTTTTAAGCGTTTTATTACCCTCTGTTCTGGGCGTGCGTCTCATATCTTGATATCTTACCAGTTGATATGACGAGGCCTAAAATTTGATAAATCACAGTTTCGATTTATCTTTGTTTGCTTATGTCGTAGATTAAGTCGTTCTTCTTCTTTGCGTATCGATAACTATTCTTTGTGGCCCGAGTTAGAGACGAGCTAGGGATGTTTCAAGATTAGTTCCGATCCGCCCAGGACCTCGAAATCTCTGAAGCCTCCCTTCCTTTGGGTAAGGGTAAAGAAAATAAATCGATTAAGGTATCCGAAGGGTCGGATTACCTCAGTCTGCTGCTCGGTATCACGCCAGATATGGGACCTAGTGAGTTGAATTCCTTCATACGAGGATTTTATTTTATTTGAAACGATATCGAACTCCCCAGTGTCAGAATATGGTCCCCTGATGTTTTGAGCTTTTATCTTTCTCATTACTGGCATGATGCATTTTTTTTTTTTGAAGTTACCCCCGATGCCCGGCCTTGGTTTCCTTGCGTCCCCTTCGCCAAAGGGGTTACGCGACCTTGACGTCTGCGGCTGGGTGGCTCCCAATGGTTGGGGTATTTTGGCAGGTTTATTAACCTTTTTTAGGGATAGAGGTTGGCGTCCTAAGCATGGCTCTACTCCTTCATCTTTTAATCCAGCGACCTACATTGCGAGGTTTTATTTATTTCTCGAGGCGCTACATGGTGCCCCTGCAGTGATCTCGGACCTTCCTTCTTCACATAGGTCACGGAAGGCGATACTTCTTCGTCGGTGGCTCAGTGGGATCACGATTCTCTCGATAGGGACGACACCACTGGGTGCGGGCGATGGGCGCCCACGATAACCTTCATTAGTATTTGCATTACTTTTGGTTTGATTTGTCTAAAACGATCTGATACCCGACCTTGGCTTTTCTCATGTTTCTCAGGTGCTCGTCTTGACCTTAGCGACGAAGATAACGCTGTAGCTCTAGCGTTAACGGAATGCTCTGCTCGTTCCTACGCAGGGTTGATAAAGTCGGACATTCCTAGTTCATCTAGCTTGATATGCCGTCCCTGCACGCGAGTCTCCGCCTCCTTTTGCCACAGGAGTTTCTTCTTTGGGCGGCCTCTTTGCTTTCCACGGGGAGAGATTTTAGTTCATTTGGGGCGACATCTCGGAGCCGGTGCAAAAAGGAGAAACCCGAGCTCCTTTAAGAAGGACCGACCGGTTCCGGCCAAGGTTCAGAAATTGGGGGTGTCTCCTTTTTCTCCTGTTCGAGAAGCCAGAGCAGGCGTCGCCGCCTTGGTGCGGGTTCGAGTGGGCGCATCCGGCCTTCTCTGCCCCCAGGCTGGGAGCGGCGTCGTCGCCCCTAGTTTGGGAGCTTAGGGATTGGGGCGTCTCCTCCTTCTCACCTTGGGCGGGAGCGTCGTCACCCTGGTTGGGGCTCGGGGATTGGGCGTCTCCTTCTTCCTCTGTCGAACTGCGGGCGTCGCCACCCTGGTTTGACCTTGTTGTCTCCCCACCAAACTTGTTGTAAAGGCGAAGGGTCTTTCGAAGTGTGGCGTCATGTCAGCAGGCTCTGCCTATAACCGTATGGAATCCATACGACAATGTCAAGTCACCTCTCGGGGGGATGGCGGAGCCGTCGAAAAATCGAAACAAAATTGGTCAATTCAGTTCTTTGGCACCTAACCCGAGTTTGTGGCGGGGCCATCTGCCATCCTCTCTGGAGTCACGGCGTTGGGAGGTCGAAAGGGTTGCCGGTTGATGAAGCTCTGGCTTTATCTTTTCAGGGGGTTGCCTCGGTAAGTCTATAGTCGTGCTTACTTCCATGTTGGTTCTGTGCCGAGCACTGATTTCATGTTCGATATGCAGGCCGTCACTCATTTGAAGGGCCTGGCCAGATGGGCGAGTGGAAATGAAAGACAATGTGAAGATGGCCGGATTTATAAGGCGAAGGTGAAGCCACTCATTACGAGCGGGTGGCTGCGGGTGGCCATGACGTATATTTGAAGAAATGGCTTAAGTCGATCTGAAGCACTTCATCGGCTTGTGCTTTCGAGGTGAAAGTAGAGAGACGAGGTCGGGATGACAGTGATGTTTGAGGAGAGCCGGGAGGCGAGGTGAGCCGGGTTCTGTGAAATGATTTAGTCGGCAGGGACTCTGGAGGGTGAAGTGCGTCCGGGAGTGAACTTCAGGCTGGTTAGGGAGGAACTCATCACCTCCCAGAGTGGCGGCGGGATCTTCGGGTAGAATTCTGTGCTGGTGATTGGTGATTTGAATGACGAGGAAAAACAGCTGAAATCGCGTGTGAAGTTTCGAGGAGGCGAGTGTTGTTGGAGGCTTTCGTCGTGAGTCTCGGCGTAAATTTATCAAGGCTGACTGAAGCGAGGAGTGTCGGTGGGTTGCGTGCGGATCTTCATCGACGAGTCGGCGTGTGGTTGCTTTCGAGGAGGGATGAGGTTATCCAGACGATTGCGAGACGATACGGTGCTCGGTGGGCTTCTGGGTGGCTAGCTTTTCCAGCGGAGGCCGCCACGCGATACTCAAATGCGGATTTCAATTTGACCTCCCAAGTGATGAAGGCGGAGGGAATCTTCGGAGCCTGAGCGTTCCCGAGATCCTGGTGCTCCCCAGTGAGGCCCTTCTCTCATTCTTCGTACGTCGATGCTGAGATCAAGGACCATTTGTAACTCGATGTCGACTTCCTTTTCCTTTTCCTTTTTTTTTTACAGTGGGCACGGGGCACGATGCAATGTAGCCCTCCCTTCGATAAACATTCATTTTTTGGAAATTTGCGTTCTATCTGAGATATCTTTATTCTTTTTCTTAAGGCTGCCTCACTGGTCAGAGATCCCTGCAATTTAAATTTGTCGTTGAAATTTCGTATACTATCTTGTTTGAACTGGCATGGTTCCCAAACTGTGCGGTTGGAGTAGGTGGAGCTCATCGGGTTGGGCCTATGGTCTGCGTCATTTGTCTTGCGGGTGTTGACCTGGTTTTTAGCTGTGCGTCCTGTTTGTGGCTGAGGTCGTCAATGGTTAGAGGCGAGTAGAGCTCGTTATTAGGGACTGTTGGTGAAGGCTCGTCAGAATGCTTAAGTAGAGCTTCGTACGTGTTGAAACGTGGGAAGAGCTCGTCGATAATAATGACGGGCCGGAGTCCATCTGAAGAGACGGTGAAGGGCTCGTCAGGATGAACAGTGAGAGCTCGTCCATATCAAGGGAAGAGCTTCATCAATGAAATTGACTTGGGAACTGTCCATACGGGGTTGAGGAAGTGCTTTGTCAATATGAATTGTAGGATGGGCAGTACATGGAGTATGCGATTGAAGGAGCTCGTCGATGTGAATAATGGGAAGGGCCGTCACATTTGAGAAGTGCGAGTGAAGGGAGCTCGTCGGCGAATAGTAGGAGCTCGTCGGGTCTGAAGTTGAGGAAGAAGCTGTCGATGAGGTGTATGAAGGAATTCGAGTGCGTAGATTGTGCGCGGTGAAGGGTCGTTAAATGTAAAATAATGGGAACCGTCCATCGGGTTGAAGAGCTCGTCGATAGGAATTTAGTAAGGAAGGAGCCCGCATCGAAGAGTGCGATGAAGGACTCGTGAGCGAATGGCGGAGCTGTCGCGTCTAGAATTGAGGAGGCTTGTCGTATGGTGTAGGATGGAGCCGTGCATCGATATGCGATAAGAGACTCGTGATGTGAATAGTGGGAAGGAGCCCGTCTGTTTGAGGTGCAGTGAAGGGCTCGTCAAAGCCAATAGTAGGAGCTCGTCCGTCTGAGTTGAGGGGATAGCTTGTCAATAGGATTTGTAGGAAGGAGCCCGCCCATCTGAAGTGCAGTTAAGGGCTCGTCAATGTGAATAGTAGGAGCTCGTCCGTGTTGATTGATGGGAAGAGCTCGTCAGAATGAATAGTGGGAGCTCGTCCATTTTGAGGGAAGAGCCCATCAGAATGAATGGTGGGAGCTCGTCCATTTTGACTAATGGGAAGAGCTCGTCATAATGAATAGTGGGAGCTCGTCCATTTTGAGGGAAGAGCTCGTCAGAATGAATAGTGGGAGCTCGTCCATTTTGACTAATGGGAAGAGCTCGTCATAATGAATAGTGGGAGCTCGTCCATTTTGAGGGAAGAGCTGTTGGGAGGAGCTCGTCAGGTAGAGCTATTGGGAAGAGCTCGTCGGGTGAAATTTGTTGAGGCTGTATCCGTGTAAATAATAGGGGCCGTCGGTGAGGCATTTGGAAGGGGCTCGTCAAAGTGAGCAATGGGCTTGGCGGCCCAGGGTCTTGGTGGCGTTCAAGCCGAATGGCGGCGTGGCTGGTGAATGCGACTCTTGAGAGCGGCGTGGCTGTGCGAGTAGAGGCTCGTCGAAGTGAGCAAGCTGGGACACGGCCCCGGGGCCCAGTGAGGCGTTCAGCGAGATGGCGCGTGGCTGACTAGTATGACTCTTGAAGCGTGGCTGTCTTGAGTAGAGGGCTCGTCAAAGTGGTGGCCCGGGCCGTGGCGGGGCCTTGGTGGCGTTCGAGCTGTGAAGCGCTCACGTGGCACGAGCTAGTTTGACTCTTGAGGCGGCGTGGCTGTGCGAGTGGGAGCTCGTCCAAAGTGAGCAAGCGGGCTCTGGCGGCTGGGGGCCTTGGTGGCCTTCAAGCCGAATGGCAGCGTGGCTGGTACGGTCGACTCTTGAGGCGGCGTGGCTGTGCGAGTGGAGGAGCTCGTCAGAAGTGAGCAATGGGGGCTCCTGTGTTGGGGCCCCTTGGTGGCGTTCAAGTAGAGATAATGACGTCTTTGGCCCAGTGCGACTCTTGGCGTGGCGCAGTAGAGTAGAGGAGCTCATCCAAAGTGAGCAGGGACTCTGGCCCGGGGCCTTGGTGGCGTTGGCCGAGATGGCTGACGTCTTTGGTAGTGCGACCGCGAAGCGGCGTGGCACGTGTAGAGTAGAGAGCTGCGTCAAAGTGAGCATGGGCTCCACGGCATGGCCCGATGATGCCTCGTATGATTTTCAGTGTGTGAAGAGCTTTGATGAACTAAACCGCCTCGCGTGTCCTTTAAAGGGGCGAACCGTCATTAATGCTGATTTATGGAGAATTCGGAACGATTGCGTGAGTTTTCCAATGCTTCGGCCTCTTTATAAATGGTGGTTACTGGCGCCTGCATGTTCTGCGGCTTTTGGAAGTGCTGTTTTTCTCGGTGGGTGGATGAGTTCGCATGGGATGGATGCTCGTGTTGTCTTGGTTGGGGCTCCTGCCTTTGGGCCAAGCTTTTACGGGTCTCGAGTGTGGGAGTTGTGTTTTTCCCTAGTCTCCCTTTTATGGGAGTCATGTTATTCCCTAGCTTTTGGCTAGGGGATGCGTTGGGAGAGGGCGGTGCATCTTCTGTGCCGCACTCTATGTTTTTCTCTTTATCTTCTTCCTCCTCCTTTCTACCTCTCCTCCCTTCTTTTCTTTTCTCTCTTCTTCCTTCTTCCACAGCTTTCTCATCTGCTTCTTCTTCTTTCTTTCTGTCTTTCTTCTTTGTCCCCATCTTTTTCCCTCTTTTCTTTTCTCCCTATCATACTCCTTTTTTTTTTTTTTTTTCGAGGGGAGTGCTTGTCTGAGTGCATGTCGAATGTGTCAGGGACATCCTTGGTGTAACGAATACGATTCATTTGAAATAAAGAGACTTTTTATATTCATGAACTTTCCCATTGCGTATTTTTCTGTTATATATCGAAATGTTTGAGATATCTAATTAGTTAACCAGTGTGCGCCCCATTCGTCACACATGAGGCAAGTAAGGCTTTATTGATATATGGCCAGTGCTACTTGGTAAAAGCATTAAGATGCTCCACATTCCATGTATGCTGTAAAATTTTCCCTCCTCTGTTTGGAGCTCGTAATTGCACAGTGTGACTCGTGTTATTATATAGGACCTTCGGTTAGGCTAACTTTCCATGCGTGGGATTCTTTTCGTGATGAGGAGCTTCTTCAGGACCAAATCCTTGGCGGAGTGCCAGGTTTGACTTTAAGTTGTAATACGGATGTCTTCCTTTGATACTCCTGCAAATACTATTTGTTGAATGATTGATTTTTCTGTCTAGGAGTTAAGTTCGAATGTAGACATAATCGTGTGCTCCTCGATTAACTCGACTACAGGAGATTTTTATTCCGACCTCAGCGGAGTCTTTGGCTTCCTTACTTAAAATTGCAGAGCGAATGGGGTCTCCCGAGTTGCTGACTTACGTGTTGTCTGTGACCTGGCCTCGGGGAGGTATTCTGCCCGACTCAGCTAGGTCCTCCCGACTTGGTTTTCAAAGCGGCTTTTAGGAGTTCCCGGAAATCAGGTGACTTGGCTGTCCCTGGTTGAATGAAGTCTGTGGTGAGGAGTAATAATTTTTTATCCCGAGCTCGGCACAAAAATCCCTGAATTTGGTGTTGTCGAATATTTTCCATTATCTGATACTAGGGCTCTTGGGATGCCCGAACACATATAATGGCGCCCATCTGAAGTGCGTATTTTGCTCTGTGATTGTGTGGCCGAAACGAAGCCACGCCCATTTGGTGAAATAGTCCATTGCGACAATTATGAATTTGCATTGGCCCTTGCCGGCCCAGGTGGGGTCCCAATATGTCAAAACCCCTTGCTAAAGACGGGCTGGTGATTGATGTTAAAGGCTGCGGGATGCGATACTTTGGCGTGCTCTGGAAGGTGCGTTTCTTGGCTAGGCGGTCGCGTCACTGTGACAGGCGGTGGTATCGCTTGTCTCAAACTTTACCCTTGCGTTCGAACTAAAATTATGGATTCCGCATATGCCCTCGTGGCACTTCCCTAAGCATACTCTGTGTCTTCCCATGAAGCATTTAGGAAAGTGTGAAGAATCCCCCGTTGTAAGGCTCCCTTGTGGTTGGTAAGCACAGGAGAGACCTCCACTTCTTATCTTACATTTTGCTTCTTTTGGGTGGATCTGAGTAGGGTTAGTCATTAATATATTGAATGGGATCCCATCGGCCTCAGCGGATCTCTTGGGGCTAAATACCAAATGCTGTGAGAGGATGGAGATAAAGGTTCCACAGTGACTGATAGGCGTTGACATGCTGAATCTTCTCTTGATCTTGTAGCTAATTTTGCTAGGCGTCGACAAATTCTGCTCTAAGGGACGTCTTGAGCACAGACAAACACAAATTTCTTTAGCGAATCACGGACTTTGGAGATATAGAACCATCGTTTCACTTTTGGCTCAGTATGTATCTTGATCACACAATAAGGCCAGCGGGCGTGGGAGTCGCGTAGACCTACAGTTGGTGGATTTCCTGGTGAATGGCGAGGTTGGGGCTGTCATGGCGACCCTGTGCCGGCTTCGTTGATGAGTCACGGAACCCCGAGCACAGTGCGCGTATTCAATGTCATCCCTTAGGTGAGAGGTCGTGTGGAGCACACTCCACATCCGTGCATTTGAGGCTCAGTACGGAGTTTCCATCACCAGGGAGAATTAGTCTTGAGCGAGTGGGTTCGTGAGCTCTGTGGGCGAGTGATGTAGTCAGTGGACCTGTCACTTTATGGTTTTTGGCTTGTGCACAGTCGTGGGCTTCGACTTGGCTCTATAGCCCCTTCATCGATAACCAGGAACTTACGGTTTTGTCTTGATTCTGCTTCATTAGATATTACTGTTGGGACTTCTATGGTGTGAGCACGGAAATAGAATTCGAAGCTTAAAATTTGCGAGTCACGGTCACTAATATCAGTTTTATTCTGGGTACCTCTCCTCCGCCTCATGGTATGGGTCTGCAGTAATAATTGGTCGCTGGACTGCGGCTTTGTTCTGGCAGTCTTGCGCGGTTGAGAAGTACGATGCGGCTAAGTACAAGTGAGGAGTTCCTTGATAGGAGTTACTAGAATGGGAGGAGGAGGAGAACTTCGAATGCGTTTTTGACACCGTGAATGCCTCCTCATTTTTAGTCCCGTTGAAGGCTCTTGAACTTGGAAGAAAGGCTGGCATTTATCACTAAGCTGCGGATCACGAAGCGGCAGGCGCAATCCTTTACGTGACCCATTTGGACTTCCTTTATTCGAAGGCGACGACATGTCGTCCGATGCTTTTATTTTGTGCGGATTCGCTTCAATTCCCTCGTGGTTAACTATGAAACCGAAATTTTCCGACTGAAACGCCGCCGAAGAGCTTTGTTTGGTGGGTTCGACTGTGTTATCATTCTCGGATGCGGGCATACCAGAGAGGTGGGCGACATGGAGATCAGTTTGGTGGACTTTACGGGCATGCGTCTGTGTATGCCTCCATTGTTGTCCACATTTGCTTGGAACATCCGATTCACTAATCTCGATAGGTCTTTGCATTTGAGCGAAGCGGCATTACCGATAGCGATGAGTTCGCGTGGCGATGAGCGAAGTCTTTTCTGGTCATCAGGGTCGTGCGTCGGTTGCTGGCGAATGCATCCATAAAGCGAGAAGTTCGTGGCGCCGTGGCGTCCGCGATGAATTCGATTATTCGGTAGAGGGGCGTCGCTTAGGTGCGGCTTTGTTTATGTCAGTGAAGTCGATCGCGAGTCGACCGTTGCCATTAGATTTCTTGGCCAGTCTGGCGTTAGCTAGCCAGCTCGGTATTCCACTTCTCTTATCGCTCTACTTGGAGGAACTTGCCGATCTCCTCATTGATGGCCTTTTTTTCTGCAGTCACGCGGCTTCCCGGTGCCTTGGCCGGTTTAAAGGAGGGTTGGTGTTCAATGCGTAGTGATCGTGTGATTGAGTTCCTCAGTAATACGTGGCTTCCGTGTAAAAGCTTATCTCTATTACGTCTCGAGAGCGAGGTAGAGGAGGCTTTTAAGGTCTTCCGTTAATTTAGATCCGATGTAAGCAAGATGTTCCGGGTCGTCATCCAGCGATATTGGTTCCAATTCCTTTGAGGGTTCGGGCCGGGTGAGTACCTGGAATCCATGTCGGCTGTCTATACTTCTGGCTGTCGACCGCTCTTTGTTTCATGGAGGCTGTGTAGCATTCCCTAGCCACCCGCTGATCTCCTCGGACCGTCTCGACTCCATTCACTGTTGGGAATTTGATTATCATGTGGTATGCTGAGGGGATGGCTTTTATTGCGTTGGGGGGAGGGTGCGCACCAGCGGCGTATAGATTTGACGGAGTCCACTATAAAGGAACCTTCTTGTCGTCGTTGCCTGGCGGGGGTTCTCTCGAGGTCGACACCGGTTGAATCGAGTGACGATGTACCTTCTCTCACGAATCCGCGGATGTGTGCTGGCGGGGTCTAGCTTCTCTTCAATACCCGTTTATCGAAGGTTGGCGAAGATGATGTCGGCCGAACTCCATTATCGAATTAAGGCTTAGATGAGCCGGATTGTATTGGCCACAGTGCGCGAACTACCCGGTGGTCGTCGTAGAAGTCTTGGCCTTCAGTCTGAGTCGAGAAGCGTGATGGTAGTGTCGATCCGTGGTAATTTAGATCTTGTATTTCCCATTATGCGCTGATCTTGTATACCGTGAGTGCGACTTTCGGGCGGAACTAGATTCTGCCTCAGTAGTCACTCCCGAGATCACATGGATTTCTCCATTTCTTGGTGCTAAGCGATTGCCCTCTAAATTGGCGGTTGCTGAGCCGGGGCCGAGTTTTGGTTATGGGACTGACTTTGGGTTTGATTCTAAGCTTGGTTCTGAAGATATGAAAGCGCGAAGATATAAGCTATTTGTATCAAATATTCTATTTCTCTTCTTAGTTGTATACAGTTGTCCGTGCGATGCCCATAGTCCCTGTGGAACTCGCAATACTTGGTGTTATCCCTTGTCGCGGGATCTGATTTCATCTGAGTCGGCCATCTCAGGAATTGCTCGTTTCGCACCTCATGCAGGACTTGTGATACTGAGGCCGTTAGTGGAGTGAAGCGTTGAGACGGGTAATGTAAATTAGTCCTTAGTTTCTGGTGGGCCAAACCCGATCCTACGAGACTCCCTCGCCTTTAGGATAGCCCGATCTAATGCTAGGGATTTCCTGCAGTCGTTTGTCTCTTGGGGCTCCGCCTCGTCGTCTGTCTGTCGTCCGCACTAGCTCTTGGTAGGAGGAGCTCTCGCTGCTTTGATATGAGGGGAAACCGCCTTGCGTTTATGTACTTTTCTTCTTTAGGCGAGGACCACCGGCCATGCTAGCAGGGTTCTTTGAGATAGAACATCAGGTCCTTTTGATTGTATGCCAACCCCTTTGATGAAAGTTTGGCCATTGGCCAATTTTTCGTCAGTGCGATCTATCTTGGGGACTCGGCGTTGAATCTTTGTACATAGGATTTCAAACTTTCCTGCGATCCTTGTTTGATGGTCAATAGATGGTAGCTCGGCTTTGCATGCGTCTAACTCCGGTAAAAGTGGGAGGCGAGCGCGCAGCTAGTTCACGAATGGCGAGATAGATGAAGGGGATTCTGATGACGGGGCGAAGCTGGCCCTTTGGCGTAGTGGCGAATACGCATGCGGCAGAGGTCACGATACCACGTGCGACTCCGTCGATTTTGTAAGTATTGAGGTGATCGACGGGATCTTTGATTCCATCGAATGTTTCTACCTGAGGCATTCTGAATTTCGTTGGAAGGGGAAAGTGCAGCACCTCGGCTGTGAAGGGAGATTCCGTTTGCTGCACCAAGGTATCCATAGTATCCGGGGCTCGTCCAGCCGCGCCCACTTCCTTCACGGATGAGCTCTTGTTGAAGGTTTTAAGCGCTCTGCTCATGGCATTGCGCCACAGTTGAGGGGTGATTTGGCGCCCGTTCACGGTGCCTCCTACAGGCATAACCGTTCCCACTCGGCTGGGACGGCGGTGGTCCATGCCCCACGGCACGGCCCATACGCCGATGCCTCGAGGAATGTCGACGAGTTGTTGCCGCGGGAGGAGGATTATGGCTTTCTTGGGTTTGCCCGGAGTGTCTCTGATTGATGTTGTATCTGCTGTCGCTCCACCTCTTCCTCACCCGACGGTCGACGAGGCGGCGCTCACTCGCTTGTATCGGGCTTGCATCGTTTCCACCGTCCCCAGTGGTCCATTGCCTCATAGTCGCCTGTACTGATCCCGCATCCCTGTGGACAAGGTTACTCCCGCCAGGTTCCTTGTTTGATACCATCAAGAACCAGGAATCTCGCTATGTTTATGAAGGAACCGTTTGCTTCCTACGCATTCGCGCTCAACCGGATGATGCCTTTGTTCAACCGAACCCGGGCCGAGCGCGGCGGGTCGCTGGCTGACCGCACTCGCCAGCCGGGAACGAACCGGGTGACGCCGAGTCGCTTCGGGCCGGGGTTGGGGATTTTTGGCCCGCAATGTCGATTCACAGTTCGACGCGGCATCGCCCTGAAGAAGATAATCGGCTAGCGGTCGCGTATTTCGCCTCGGCCGCCCATATGTCAAGCCGATTCTTCGGTGAGAAAGCAGGCGTGCCTGGCTGCCAAAGACAAGGCACTTCTGGTGGAGCAGCTCTAGCCTGTAGTGATATCGATCCAGCTGACTGAGCCTGTGGTCTTTCCTATCGAGGGTATTTCCTCACATGGGCCAACCTTAGATTTAGCAATTGGACAAGCCAAAGGAGTTTATTCGATAATCCTCCTTCTTTATCGAGAACTAACTGATGGTCTTTTATCGTTTTTCTTCCCTTTATAATGACTTGATCGATCAGTACGAGCACTTAATATTCTATCTTCTCCTCATAGCAAGGATATGGGTTGACTCCATTTAGCATTTGTGCCTCCTATTTTTCCAAATCCACGCGCCTAACGCAGCTCTACTGTCATCGCTATGGAAGTGACATGGGCTGGGCAGGGACCCCATTGCCTATCTGGGCCGGCGAGTGATACTGTCCACTTTTATACCCTCTTATCATTACCTATTAGAAAGGTACGCTAGTGAGCCGTAGACCCCTAAAATCGGGTCTCTATTAATCAAATTATGGAAATTGTGATAATTAATCAATTAATTACAACTATAAATAAATCAAACAGATGAAGAACAAAATTAAAGGGAAGAAATATGTACTTTGGTGGCTGAATCAAGAGTGCTATTGATAGAAAAAGATGTTAATTTGACAGACAATATAGAATATTCACAATTAAATTAAAGATAGGTTGTAAATCAAACACTAAAATATTTATTAAAACGTGACAGATGTAGATATCCAAGTTCCACCTAAGCCTCTTTATTTATTACGCAAATTAACTCCACAAGACTCCATTATTATTGGAGTTATAAAATTAATCATGTGATTGAAAAAAACAAAACTATTTTGAAAAGAGAATTTCTGAATTGAGTTTTTGATTTAGGAGATTTGGAAAATGAATTTTTAAGAATTGAGATTTTGAAATTTTGAAATTGAGAATTGAATTTTTGAAAATTAGGAACTTAAAATTTTTGGAAAATTTTTGAAATTTTGAGACTCAATTTTTTTAAACTTAAATTCTGCTTTGTAAATTAAAATTTTGAACATTTGGAAATTTAGTATTTGAATTTTTGGGAAATGATTAAAATTGAAATTATAAATTTTGATTATTTAAAGAATTCTATAGTTGAAATTGAAATTTTGAAGAAAGTGACTTAAATTCTGACAATTGAGATTTTAATTTTAAAAATTAAGATTTTGAAGTTTTGAAATTAGGAATTGAAAATTTTGAAAGAAAAATGATTTTTTTTTTTTTTAAGAAATTATTATTTTGAAAAGAATTTAGAAAACAGTAATATGGAGATTTTGTGAAATTGAGATAATAAAATTGGGAAAATGAAGATAAACATAGATTTTAACATTTGTAAAGTTGGAAATTTATTTTTAAAGATGTTAAAATTGATAATATAAGTAAAAAGAGTAAGAGTATTCTATATTACAGGTTAGTAAATGCATAAGAGCCTTATTTAGTCATTTGTTCAAAACCTCTTGTATTTAAAATCATATTTTTGAGGGGCGCTGATGTGACAAAGAGGCCTCAAGTCGGGACATGACAATGAAAGGATAATGGTTTGGGGTAAGCAAATGGGGACGTGGGACTAGTGCCAAATCTGGCTAAATTTACCCGTTTGGACTCCGAGAGATTCAGACTGGTCTAAAGAACAATTTTTTTTAATGTGAGCCTAAATTGACAAGCACTTTATTATTTAGTTAATGAATCTCTAATAGACTAAATTGGGCCTACATACATACATACAACAATGAGGATGACATTAAAATACCAATATTTAAAAAACACACAGGTCAGATCGGTCCAATCGTCCATCGACCAACATTCCAGGCCGGTTCTCCCCAAGAACCGCTTTTGGTCAAATCGGCAACGAAGCGGTCCACTGATATTTCCAAGGAAGCCCACTTCCATTTTAAGCTTCAAAAGAGACAATCTAGTAGCCGCTGGGCTTTGAACAAGTGTTGAGTCTATAACCCAATAGAATTAACTTTTAATTGAATTAACTTTTAAAGCCTTTCTCATCTCTAAAACAATCCGATGTGGGACTCAACTTTTGTGATCAGCATGCAGTGAGATTATTCTCCAATATGCATTTTGATTTTTTTGGTTATCCAAAATTGTGTTACAGGAATGTCAATCCTCTTAAATCAATGCTCCAAAGAATTACCTTTAAAAAAAGAATAAAACTATATTAATATAAAGGATAAAACTGTATTAATACCGAGTTTTAAGGAAAAAAAAAACTATATTAATACAGTGTAAGAAGCTAAGAAAAGCAAGCTCAATTCTTTATATATTATGTAAAGCTAAATAAGCTTAACCCAAACGTAAAATATAATAATAATAATAATAAATTACCTTCCAAAACAAATAATAATAAATTAGATATACTACTTAAATAAAAAAACTAAAACTATCAATATATTTATATGAAATATATTTTTTACATCTTTATTTTTAAATTTTTAAAATATTTTAAATATTTATAATTATAAATTATATAATTACGGTCACACAAGTGCTCAACTGCGATTCGACCACCGATTTGATTATCAAACGCTGAACCCAGAACTTTTTTTGGCTCAACGACCTGGCCTCCTGGCTTTAAAACATTAAAAATACAGACAATTAATAAATAAGATATGGGGATGACACTATAAAATATTATACATGGACGGACATATTTAAATAGCAAAAAACAATCAATGAATTAGGTAAAATAAAATATATGGAACGACACATTAAAATAGCAAAAAAAAATCAATGAATTAGTAAAATAAAATATATAGAAAGACACTATTAAACTATTATTTATGAAACTACACATTAAAATATTATATTAGTAAAAATAAGTAACAATAAAACAATACATACATACAAGAATAATTAATAAAATATTTAGCAAAAATACAAGAATAAATACAAGAAGAATTAATAAAATAAAATACGAGGATGTCATTAAAATATTTAGCAAAAAACAATTAAAGCTGTGACGCCCCAAATCCTAGGGTCTTTTTTTTTCATCACTGTCCAAGTCTGTCGTGACAGAATACCTCTGTCGCGCTCGCGCCTCTATCGTGCGCGCATCCTAGTTGCGCGATCATGCCTATCGTGTGCACCCAGCTTTGTCTTGGGTGACAGAGTGTCCCTGTCTTGCGCGACAGAGGCGCGCTGTGCCATATTGCGACAAACTTGCCGCTCGTGTAGTGTCCGTTTCTTGTCGCAACATAGATGAACTCCGTCGCGACATGAGATCTTCTTACCATGACTAAACTCTGTCGCGACCTAAAATTTTTGTGTCGCAACCTAGTTTCCATTGCACATCTCCCTGTCGTGACACGGAAAAAATCCTGTTGCGACATAAAGCTCCTTGTTGCCTTTGCCCTCTGTAGCGACAAAGAAAAACTTTGTCGCGACATGGGATTTTCTTTCATGCCCGTTCTCTGTCGTGACTTAAAAGCCTATGTCGTGACTGAAAAATTTTCCTTGTCAAGACAACCTCCGTTGCTACACATAAAGTCCTGTCGCAACACTAAACCTTCTGCTGCCTCCATTCCTTGTCGTGACATAATTTCTCCTTACCTTGGCCAATTCTGTCGCGACATAAACCTTCCCTACCTAGCCAACCATGTCGCAACACAAAATCTCTTAACCTTGGCAACACTCTGTCGCGACATAAAATCTCTCCACCATTGCCAACTCTGTCACGACATCGAAACATTTTGTCGTGACACAACTCCGTGAAATCTTATCGCGACACTACAAATTTATGTCGCGATTGAAATCTCTTGGCCTTAACCAAGCTTCGTCGCAACCTTGACCTCTTGTCGTGATCGTCTCGGTCGCGACAAGGGAACCTTTGTCGTGACATTGTCACGATAGAGAGCAAACAAGTCGCGACCTAGGAACACCCTGCTAAGGCCAAATCCTATCGCGACATAAAACCCACTGTTGCAACACAAAACCAACAAGATCTGTCGCGACCGAGAAAACCCCTATCGTGACCCTAACCCCGCAACACAAATTCGTTTCTGCATTTCCTCGCATTTCCAACCTCTTCCCAAGAGCCCCCTTACATCACGTAAAAACTACCAAACCTAAAGAAAGCAATTGCTGCATCAGATATATCATACAAAAATGAGTTTTATTACAACTCTTTCTCATTACATATATAGAAACCGGGTTTTCTACCCAAAATTTAATAAAAACTGGATAACTGTCCAAAATTTTACAAAATACATGAATAAGCCATATTCTAGCCCTTTTTCACAACTAAGATCTTGGATGTGTTTCATCCCCCGGTGAACCTCCAATACCTGAAAATATTTTCCCACGACGGGGTGAGTAATGCCTAGTAGAGAAAATATGCACACATCAACACCCATTCAAGTAAAAATATGCACATTTCTACATGAATGTCTATATGCCATGCCCCATGTCTCGAGTCCTCATCGACTCCCCCACACACGCAATTGCCAGCAAAAGGAAAACTCTGCCTTCAAACAAAATATTTTTGTTTTGAAACTCATTGGACAACCTTCGATATCAAAACACATTAGACAACCCTCTGATATTAAAACACATTGGACAACCCTCCGATATTAAATCCATTAGACAAGCCTCCGATAAGATTTGTTGGACAACCCTTCGATATAATTTATTGGACATCCTCGGATATAATTTATTAGACAACCCTCCGATATTAATTTATTAGACATCCTCCGATATAATTTATTGGACAACCCTCCGATATTAATTTATTGACATCCTCCGATATAATTTATTGGACAACCCTCCGATATTAATTAATTGGACAACCTTTCGATAAACTCGCTCATAAAAACTATGTCATGCACTCACACTGCTCATGCGATGTCCTCGTGCATATGAAATGGAACTGCTATTTCATGCAAATTCATGTTAAGCATTACATGATGAGTACTACATGCAACATTACGAAATTCATGGATAATTATTTTCTTACATATAATCTTCACTTCCATCAAGTATCCGACGTCAATACATCATATAAGCATATATTAACATGAGTTTTTCACACAACCAAAGATGTTAATTTTTTTAACAATAACACACAAAACAAATACACACAATCCAATAACAGTCAGTTCAACACCCCGGACCGCCTAAAAACAAATTCCAAACATTCCAACGTTCAGTCCCAAAATTTTAGGACTGAACTGCATGGCCACTCACGACCCTAAAGAAAAACCCATGCCATTAAATGACCTTTAGGCAAGAAATAACCAAAGTAGGAAAATTCCCTACCTCTTGGAGTTTGGCGAAAACCGAGATTCTTGCAACTACGCGAAGCTCTCGTCGAGTAGATGAACTTTACCTCTTACTCCGACGAAAACCGACGACCCGATCTCCGTAGATCTTAGAGAGAAGGTAGAGCTTCTCACTCTACTTTCCTTTTCTTTCTTTTCTTTTCTCTCTTTTTCTTTTCCTCCTTTTTCCTGCTCTCCCCACCGAATCTGATCCCACTTGATTAAAGTGGAAAATTTCCTCCCACCTTCCTCCTTGCCAAATGTCCCTTCCTCATTTTTTCTTTCTTTCTTTATTATTTCTTTGATCTTGATCCAATCGGAAGTCATCACCCTTCCTCCTCTCTCTCATGGCCATGTGTCATCACATAGTCCATGTATCAATGCACCATGTGTCGCATGCTTTAAGTGTCACCCGACACCTGTTGCCTTCGAAACGAAATTCCATATGTCTAAAGAATTGCACTTCTAAATTCGACCGGTAATCAGATTTTGCGCAGACGATTTCAAAATGATGCAATCTATTTCATCATCTCGGTATCTAAAATTTCCGGTGTTTCCAACCGAAATTACCATTTTACTCTTTTTCAAAAAATTGAACTTTTTTTCGGGTTTTACATTCTTTTCCTCCACTTCTACCGTAATCTCGTCCCCGAATTCACATACTAGCATTGTCACTCACAAATACTGCATATGCAAATAGTTATTATAGTCTCAAAATATTATACAACGCACCTTCGTTCTCAAATAGGAAAGGATAGGTGGTTCGCATCGTGTCCTCGAGTTCCCAAGTTGCCTCCTCCACTCCTCAATATCACATAACACCTTCACAAATTTCACGATCTCAGACGCAAAAACCCGATTGGGCTATATCTATGATACGCACCTATCCCTCCTCGATGTCCCATTTGTATCAACAATAACCCTCCGATCCATTACACGGGCCGGATCCGAGGACGTGAACACCCATGACAGACCTAATAAATCTCCTCGCGGTAGCGCCAATTGAGATGCAAATGCACCACCCATCTCGAGTATCCAAAGGGCCTGATATACTTAGGACACTGGCCTTCCCCACTGCTCAAACCTCGATCACCTCCCAGTATCCCCTTCCTGCCAAAGACGTGATCACCCACCTCAAACTCTAGAGGTCGACGTCGTCTATCTGTGTAGCTCTTCTACCTACTATGAGCCGTGAGAAGACGCGTCCGTATCAAACCCACCTTCTCAAAGGTGTCTCTAATTAAATAAGGACCAGTGATGGACCTCTCTCCCATCTCTGTCCAACAAATTGGAGATCGAAAATGGCCTCCCATACAAAGCCTCATAGTGGTGCTATCCCTGTGATACTAGCCCGATAATCGGCTTAAGTTGTAGCGAATCCAACTAAGAGGGCAAGTGCCTTCCTAGCTAACCTTAGCAGATCTAGACGCATGCCCCAAAGACGCCCTCTAAAACCTCAGATGGTCCTCTCCGACAATCCATTGGTCAAGTGATGAAACGCCAGTTGCTTCATCGTCAATCAGAAGTCCCCATACTCCTTTGCAAACTCTTCCAAAAGTGTGCCATAAACCCGATCCCTATCTCGACACGAACAGACCGACACTCCATGTAACCGAACACCCTAATGTACAACCTAAGAATTCCTCCTAGTGTAGCGTCATCCGCACTACTAGAGAAAATGTGCCGACTTATGAGTCGGTCCACACACCCACACCGCATCATGCCTTCATGTGTCCGTGAAATGGGTCATAAAGTTCACCGACGCGCTCCTACTTCCACTCAACTAATCTTCTCATAGTCGAGTGTTCCACCGCCTCCGATGCTCCGCCTTTACCCCATTCACACGTGAGATACCGCAACAAAATTCCAACGGTCATTTCCATCCGCCTCCGCATTACTTGCAAGTAACAAAGATCATGGTACATCTTTCGTGCCACTGGATGCACACAATAAAGAATTCGAGAGCAAGGAATCTCCTTGAGGATCTCCTCTCTCAAAGCTGTCAACTGGGGAACCACAATCCGTCCCTTATACCGAAGACTACCATTTCAGGCGGATGGCCCAAATTCTTCTCGTCACACCGCATTCGACCGCACTCTGGCCCCCGATGGACGATATCTCTACGTCTTGCCCCTGGGACTCAATCACCCTGCTCAGTAGGGATGGCATAGCCACCAAACTCCCTAAAATACCTAAGTACGTGATCAATACCGATCAGAATCCAAACTATCCCACAATCAAAAAGTATCTTCCATTCCTAGCTATACTAGCCAAGACTTCGTGACTTCGATCAGTATCAACCACTACATTTGTCTTATCGATGGTAGCAAAAAGTGAAGTTATAATTCTCCAGATACTCCATCCATTTGTGTTGCCTCATGTTGAGGTCCCGCTGTGTGAAAATATACTTCAGACTCTTGTGGTCTAAAAATACTTCAAACTACTCACCATACATGTAGTGGTGCCAAACCTTTAAGGAAAAGACAATGGCCACCAACTCCATGTTATGTGTAAGGTAATTATGCTCATAATTCTTTAGCTGTCTGGAACCATAAGCCACTACCCTCCCAGACTGCATCAAGACACATCCCAGTCCGTCCTTAGAAGCATCACAAAGACACCGTACCCTATCCCCTGTCTTCGGACTACGAATAGGAGCCTAAGTAAGCCTCATTTTCAATTCCCGGGAATGCCTTATCACACAAAGTGTCATTCCACTCCTAAATCACCTCTTACGAGTCAATTCACATAGCCGCTAGCCCTGAGAAATCCATGAACCTTCTATAGTACCCCCTCAAATCCCAAGAAATTGCATATCTTGAATACTGACTTCGACCTCTCCCAACTCATAACAACCTCAACCTTTTTAGGGTCTACTGACACACTTGATGTTGACACGACGTGTCCCAAGAATCTCACCTTAGTAACCCAAAACTCTCACTTATTGAACTTGGCGTACAATTGATGTTCTCTGAGGGTTGGAGAACAATCCTCAAGTAATCCTCATGCTCCTCCTCAGACTGGGAGTAGATCAAGATGTCGTCAACAAAGACCACAACAACCTAGATCCAAATGTGGTCGAATAATCTATGATGAGATCCACGGAATACGCTCGGCGCATTCATCAACCCAAAGGCATCACTGTGAACTCGAAATGCTCATACCGCGTCTTAAACGCTGTCTTAGGGATATTAGCCTCCCTAACTCTCAACTAATGATAAATGGTGCGAAGGTCTATCTTGGAGTAGACTCGCACCCCTTTCAACTAATCTAACAAATCATCAATCCTTTGTAATTGATACCGATTCTTGATCGTAACCCTGTTCAACTCGCTTCTGCAGTCAATGCACAAATAAAGGTTGTGGCCATTTTTCTTAGCCAACGTAATCTGAGCTCCCCATGGTGAAGTGCTCCTGCCTACAAAACCCCTCATTCCAACAATTCCCGCACCGACTCGTAGTCTTACAACTCAACCGGCTGCCATCCTATGAGAAGTCATATAATGGGGTGACGATCAGGTGTAACTCAATTAAAAAGCTTTACATCCCCTCAAGTGGGCTAACTCGTAGTTCATCCCGAAAAGACATCCCTATATTCACAAACCACCCGAGGTAGACTGTAAAATCCTCGCCTCCCCTCATCCCTCTAGAAAGCAAGGCTCTCTACCTGAACCCATTAACTCGTTTATGCCACCCGGGTCGTGGTACGATCCGTAAACATCATGCTTATCCCTAAAAGGTCACACGAATATCATTCCGTGTAGTGTTAAGACCAAACTATGATGTGACTGCCAGGCGTCAAACTTCCGCATCGCCACCAAGAACTTTCGCTCCTAAGAACGACGCTAAAAAACTTGTTGACCAATTTTGATATAAAAATTTGTGACATTGTTACCAAAGGAATATTATCTACTTCCCGGCAACGTCGCAAAAAACTTGTTAAGACCATTTTTTCATATACATGAAAAGATGGATTTGTTCATTTTTTTTTGTAAAGTGATTCATTTAAAATTTGTGTGTGGTCTTGATCATTGCAAGTGCATAGGTCGTACAAGTAATAAAAGTGGATATTTAAAGTCTAGATATTGTTCCCATGAGGAAGGATGATAAATCAAAAGACTAATTACCCCAACTACTCAAGATCATTATTATTTGAACTCCATTGTTATGATGATAAGAGGACTAAAAATGTAGTCCTAGACTGAAATCTTAAATATACAAAAGTAAAGTTTAATAAAATTTGCCAGATTCACCAAGCGAGACAAAATTGACATGGATCAATTAGTAATAATCACTTCTACATCATTTCGAATACCCATAGCTCAACCATGAATTGAAAACTCGAGTTTGTCAAAGATGCAAAGGTAGTACATTTTGGATTCTCCCCTTAACCATACTTTTCACTCCGATTAAAGGTTCAGTATTCATTTCGAGACTTGATTCTAATCGCTTACTTGTATAACTCCTTCTAAGATTTAAGTATTTCCTTTTCAATACTTCATACCAAATCTTAGGATTAAAGAATTCTTTCCCCATAGATGATATCGCAAGCCTTCTCCACGACCACACCTCATCTACACTTATGATGAAAATTTCCATCTCCTTGATTATATCTTTGCTAACACGGGATCAAAATCAATTCAGTAGAGAGAGGAGAGACATCTGAGTGATTAAACAGATTCTTCATTCAACTATCCTCAAATTATAATTAAGTTGGTGATTTATCTGAGTAATCTTTCAGAGTTCATTAGTTCCATAGTATTAGTCTACCATACCCACAAGGAACTGCTCTACACTCTCAAGATTCTCCATCTTTGTGTCACTCAGAGTGCCTTTTGGAAATCAGAGCAAGATACAATACCTAGCATTAGGTACATGGTACTAGTACTAAGAACAAGTAAATTTATAAACAATACCAATCAAATAAATTCAAGAATTCTAATTAAAGCTTTCTTCCACCTTGCGTAAAACGACTATCATCATCAATTATTTCCAAAGTGAGCTCAACTTTTCAAAACCGTTCACTCATATCAATGACTAACTCGATCAGAAAATTCACTCCGAAATCATGAACAAATCAAATGAATGAACTCCAAACCTCTTCATCCAATTAAATCAAACAAGAATGGAAAAGATGAATTTATAAAGAAATATCTCCAAATTTGTTTGACTTCAAAGACACACCAAACTGCAAAACAAAAAGGAAAACCAATGTGAAATAAAAACTACACTAACATTTAAAACTAAAATCTCCATTAAAAATGGAAAATAAAAATGAAAATAAAAAAATTATAAAGAGTTTCTAAATCCACTGCACGTCCTGAGCTGCCTCTAAAACACACTCTCTGTATGTCTTATTTGATAGCTTCCAATCATATGTCGGCCCCCACTCATTAATTGCCAGATCCCAAAAAACATACTCAACTGTCTCTTTGTTCACATAAAGCCTTTCTGGGCTGACAAAGCTTCTGCCTTGTTGTCACTTGTCGTGAGCTCGGCTTTATCCCACTTTGTTTCGCCGGCTTTAAATGACGTTCAATGATACTCTGATGCACTGCTCACTCTTTCAAGATAGATTCCATGTCCACAGTCCTGTCTTTGTCACAGAATCGCCCAGGTGCTCCGCTATTTACTCAAACTACTTCAAAACTCACTCCCACTGTACTGAAAGTCCCTGAACATGCCCAAGAACATGAGTCCTCTCCTCTGTCACACAAACGATTCTCCTCTGCACCTACTCAACTCCGCACAGAATTCCTCCTCCACCGCTGATGAGACCCTCTCAGTCTTTAGCACTTAAGAGCGCAGAGTAAAAACCCCTGCCCAAGACATTCTTCTCTCCCAATCCTCCAGTTTGACGAGCCCATGTATCACACAAAAGAATTGAGCCTGTGCCTCCATAACCACAACGCCCGCCATTCCAAGCTCCTCTTCCACTCACGAGCCAACCCAATTTTCCATCATGATAGAATTTCGGTCATTCCATGATTTACTGTCTGACGTGAAACCCCTATCACCACTACGTGTCTTTCACTTCAACCCTGACTATGTCGGCAAACACACTCCCTTCTGGTTCACCATCCTCCCAGAGTCACTCCACTCACTCACACCATAACTCATCTCTCTGATGTCTTTGGTCAAGCCCGCAACCCAGGCATCCTCTGTTTGCACACTTAATGGTCTCACCAACCCTCAATGCCATGTCGCACACATTCTCTCATGTTTCAAACATTCAATCTCATCCTGAGCCTGCTGATGCGCAATTACTTGACGCAACACAAAAACACTATCCCCAATGACTGATGCCTGTGATCTACACCCGGTCATGACAATTTGTCTGTTCGCACAGAGTTCATCCATGAAGTGTTTCATTCTCTTGATATATAGATCAAAAACCCCTCCAACTACTACAATAAAGAGCCTCATGATTCTCCTAAGATCCATGTCACCGATACCTTCTTAATGAAAAAAAATGAGCTTTCTCAAAAGCGTCTCATGGATTAAAAATATATTTAGTCTACACAATCAAGCAACAGTCACATGAGTAAAATCCAATGTGTCCCAAAGATTTGATCTCAATGAGATTTACACACTAAAGACCAACTCAACCCAATCACAAAATTTATGTTATTTAGACTCAAAACCTCATCATGAAGGTTATCTAGAAAATAAAGATCCAGAGATTCATTGATCACTGTTAACTGAAACAACCCAAAAGCAAATGAATAAAACAAATCATAACTAAATATTGACCTAATCAGCCCCAGAGGAAACTAAAAACTGACTGAAGGAAATACAATGGAAATGTCAATCTCAAATATCAAGTATATCATCGCTCCATGGATATGGGTTTTTTTCCCAAGCGACTCAAATGTTGGAATTTGGATTCTTCATATTCACCGGCTGGATAATTTGTTCCCGGCCATTACACAACCACTTATTTGTATACCCCAACCTCCCAAAAGCATCCGGTGATTTTTCTTCTCAATACTCACAATCTTCACTTCATGATAACAAAACTTTCTTGTACTTCCCATTTCAAGCAAAGCCTTTACCACTTTAATTGATATTCAACTCCAAACATGGTCTGTCCTTTCCCTGATTAGATCCCCACAATAATACTTTGTTATAGAATCCTCATTTCTTTATTTGAGGCTTAACCCTCTGATTTATTTATACTGTTAAATTACCCTCCAATCTCAACACAGGAATAATGGGGATTGATCAAAATAATCCTCAGAGCTCAACAGCTTCTCATCAATAGTTTGAGTTATGTCTTAGAAAGATTCTTCATCTCACAGTGAACTCATCTTCGTATCACTTGAAAGGTCCCCAAACCCAGAGTACATACTCACACCTGCATTCCAAGATTATTATTTGTGAACTGATCAATCTCCAAAACTATTACTCAATATAAAACCAATCCAAATTGTTTCTAAGACGAAAGAAAGACCATAATCTGAATGTAACTAAACTCAAACAGCTGCAGTCTCCATTATTGCACTCGCCACCAAGAATGAGTCACCCATCATTTTAGGAATCACCAGATCAATTAAAACTGAGAATAATGAATTCCAATTATCTGATTCTACAAATTTTCAAAAGACTCTTGTTGAAAATACTGTATAAATAAATTACTTCACTGTCTCTGACAGCCGCAGATTCAAACTATGCGGAACAAACTAAAAATAAAAAAAGAAATAAAAATTCATTTATAACGATATCAGTTCTCTCTTCTCCCCTTTCCAGTGAAGATGTTACTTCATTGGTTTCAATAATCGCTAATTTACACTCCACTAAGGCTGGAATCATTCCATCCCAAAAGTCTGAGTGGAACTCAAAAAAGAAAGCCCTATCTCAACATGTCATGACTCGGTCGATGTCACACACTGATACTCATTGTCCATCACATTCATCACACAAATCCCAGATTCTGTTCCCACGGATTTAATGGTTCAATGATCCTCAGGGCTCGCCCAACCCTTCTCAAGGTCCACTCACACTCCAAGAGCTCCACTGCCCGCATCCACAAGCCCACACACGCCACACTTCTGTCTGCCCTCCTCATCCGTCCCCCAGCTCACTTTTACCTCCAGCAGATCAAAAGATATATAAACCATGACACTATTCAAAAGTGATCATTGCCCAATCCCTGCTAATACGCCAGTGAAACTAGCATCATACTCTTTACACCCAGTACCTGGTTTAAAATGGCTTCCCAAGATCTGATACCTCCCTCCCAGCTCCTTGATCCACAGACATGCACAAAGCCCAAATGCCACAAAAAAGTGGATTTGTCCTGTTCATCCAATGCAGGAACCTCATAATTTCAATCTCAATTCATCCCCACTTGTCCAGTGTCATACTATTTGGACTATGATAGACAATTTGAAATCGGCTGAAAGTCTTAAAATAATGAAACTAAAAGAATTGAATTAATAACAAATGAATTGAATAATAAATAAGTGAAATGACAAATTTAGAATCACGCTATCTATAAGGAACATTGAAAATAAAACTATTATGAAACATCAATTCCTTCAGATTTCACTGTAATTTTGTTTTATGAACCACAGATTTAAAACTAGTCCAAGGAGTATGAAAGTGTAGCTGGATCTCTCCAAACCCCACCGTTCATCATCTCACCTTCACTGTTTCTCTCGAAGACAGTGGGTTAGATAACTACCTTTAATCTGGGCTGCCTTGTTCTGGGTATTTTTCTTTTTCAATACTTCATACCCACAACCTGGACTGTAAACCTGAGCTCCTAAATTATAGTCATTGCACAGATTTACACTATAATCGGTTTCTTCCTCAAAATTAGAGAACAACTCATTCTTTCTCGATTAGATCCCCTTGCGTACACGGATTGAATTCACTATTCGAATCGAGGTGAACTCTTCGCATATTTAAATTGATAAATCGTTTCAACTCATTCTCGCTCCAAGTGAAAAGAGGGTTTATCAATTTAATCACACGTAGCACATTAAATCACCAATGCAAAGTTCATGGCTACCTGCCCGCACGAACTTATTTAATACCTCGTAATGCCTTCCCCGCACACCGAGAGGGCCTCCCGGAAATCAGAGCTTGAGACAATCTGCCTTTATGGGCAGCGACACCGATGCACAAATCAATTCCACAAAATAAACAAAACCAAATGAGTAGATTTTACAACCGAAGTTCAAGATCGATGAATTAAAATTCTCAGAGGGAGATAATTTCTCGATTTATAGAGTCATTTCAATGGAAGCTGAGTTTCTAAATCATCGGATTACACCATACGCTGGTTTCACGATCAAGGTGAAACCACTGTACTCGGAACCGGTAGTTCGAATCTTAAAATTTGTCCGGGAATTCAAACAACTGCATAAGAATTTTAAGAAATATAAATCGCATTCGCCTAAAAACTTTAACAATTAACGTTCAAACTAAATTTAAAACAAAATTAATGCAACTAATCTTAAAATAAAAAAAACAAAGAAAGAAAAGAAAATTAAAATACAGGAGCCTTCAGCAACCCATATCTCTCTTTCAAGTCGCTAAGAGTCAAGGCTCCTTTAGTAGCAAATTTAAGACATATTTATAAATTCCAAGTCAAATTCTAATTTCGATGCACCTATTTTTGGACTCGCTTTAACTAGCCCATTGATTGTTGGATGTCGCGACATCACCCTTGCCGCGACCTATCATTCTCGCCTTTGTCACGGCCTTTGCTCTGGTCGCGACATGTCTTTAGTTGAACTGATGTCGCGACAACTTGATCTTGTCACGACCTCTTTCTCGTGAACTCGATGTCACGACAAATTTTTACCTGACGTCGCGTGGACCTACCTCTTTGTATTTGATGCTGCTGATACCAATGTCATTTCACGACCTTCCTGACTCAGCACGGATGTCGCGACTTTGGCGATGTCGCGAATTTCATTCCTCGCTTTATGTTGTCGCGGATCGCTTAATGATGTCGTGACCTCAAGTCTTTGTAATCATGTCGCGATAATCGTGTGTTGTCGCTGACCTTCTGGGCAACTCGATGTCGCACCATTTTAATGATGTCGCGACCTACCTCTTTAGTCGATGATGTCGTGACTCAGTTTCTTTGCAAGTCGATGTCGCATCGCTTTACTCCAAGTGTTGATGTCGCGACATCATGTCTTCTTCTTCATCAATTCTCGTTGCTTCTGACTTTGAGTTTCTTTCACGCCTGTACCGCTTTTGCCTTTCAATTACGCCTCATTCATACCGAGTTTTGTAGCTTGCAACCTTAATATGTATTTCATCATTGTAAAGGCTTCACGACATCAAATCCTTAATCCTTTGCAACCTCCCAGCCGCACTCTTCACCTGCCATACTCGCATCGCTAGCCACATTCTCGTCCTTTATCGCAATTTCCTCGCTCAATTCCCCGCCGCACGCCAGCTTGGTAAAGTATTCCATATTCCGCACAATAATCACCTCTTTAATAAAATACATCAAAAAATGGACTGAAAATAAGATGACTTTAAGCTCATCAAACTCCCCAACTTAAAATTTTGCTTGTCCTCAAGCAAAGAAAAGAGATTTGCATGTCCTAAATTAAAAGGACATTTTTCTCTGCTTTTCTTTATTTTGCAAATTGCAAACTTAATTTAATTGAAAACTAAAATTGCATTAGTTTATCAGGGACATTTAGCTTCAAGTCCGTATAAAGGTTAGTTTCTAATTAATCCAAAGTGCATATAATTAAATTGTTGAAATTTTGTTTTACAAACATTATAGTCAATCGATCTCAATAAGAGTAGTTAGTCTTCTTCTCACTCTTAGTGAGTCTAACCCTCGTAGGTGTTCACAGCTTTGATCCTTTGAATAGTTTCCAAATTCCATAGTTTCGCTTGTTGTTCATATTGATCTCCACTAATGTAGGTAAATTCCAACCTTCAAGATCACCAGTCTTCAGTCTTGTAATGTTAGCTCGGGGTAATGGGTAGGGATAGGATGGAATTTTTGTGCCGAAGATTACCCAAACTCTTTCTTTCTTCTTACTTAACCGCTGCCTTCCCTTTTCCCTTGCAACTCCTTTAGTTGATTTCCCAAACTTCATCTTGGTATCTCCTTGAATTCTTGTGTTTAAAACTCAAGTTTGTCTTAAATTTCTCATTTGTATTTCTCTCATTGTTGGAACTCTTTCTCTCGCCACTTTTCAAAGAGCCCAAATGTTCCCGTCTTTAGGCTTTCTAACACTCTTAAATAACTTCGGGTTAGTAACTCCTATATACCACATATTGTGGTACTAGGTGTTGAAACACCCCTAAGAACTTAATTGTTCAAGAGAGAGTTAGCCACAAGACAAAAACTTTCCTTTTAAGCTTTCTTTCGCTTTCCTCCGCTTTAAATCTGGTCTTCTTCACCCTTTTCCATTCCCTTAGCTCTCCAAAATATACTCCTTAAACTTTATTTCTTCCCCTCCCTGAGTTTTTGGGTAATCGCAGGTTCTTTACTCGGAGGATTAGTTATAAAGGATGGCTTGAGATTTCCAATTGCTTTTTTTTTTTTTTTTAAAGATAGGACCGTTTTCGCTCAAATTTGGGGAGCTGTGGTGTATGCAAAAGCATATAAATAATGGTGGCTAGAAAGGCTCAAACTGCCAAGGATAGCCTGCATCATTTCTTGTTGGTTGTATTACCTAGGATTTCGCCTTGATCAATAATCTAACAAGTTCTAGAACTCTTTTTGGTTAACTGTGAATAACCCTAAGGATGTCCTTGTCTCACTTCATTTCTTGACGAGGATTTATTTGATCCTGTGTCTACCAAGTTCTATGGCTAATCGTTTATAATTCAAACCTAAAAATATGTTTTGCTCTTCATTTGTATAACTTTCCTTTAATCCGACTTATCAACTAAATTCAAATCAATTATGCAATTTGTGTTTCAATTCAATTATGTGCCAATTAGCCCTTATTTTCAAATTAGTCATGGTTTCACTATATTCCAATCAATTAGCTAATATTATGATATGTCATCATTTTCATTACTGAGCTAATTCTACTGTTATTCTTTTAACAATTAAAGCAAAAAGTAAACACACAATTTACTAAACAACACAACATCAACAAATTTCTTATTTCATCCACAGAGTGTATAAAGTTTCGAGAATCAAAAGGTCAGATCGAGAAGAGATGATGAGTCAATTGAAGGTTTTTTTCTATGAAGTAGCAAAGATGTTCTCGAGGGATCCATCAAGGGTAGCCGTGTCTGGGGTTGAACTGGGAATTTCTATTTCTGTCATCTTCTTCACCTTTGACACTTTCTTTTCTCCATTTGTTCTTCAAGAACCGCTCATCGTGAGATCAACTTTCTTATTCAAACTCATCTTGCTCTTCGACCAAGTGTGTTCATTGTATTCCCTCCATTCTCACTACATTACTCCTTAAAAAAATTTGATAGATCGTTGTTAATCAAACCCAAGTTTATGTACCAATTTTTTCTTCTATAGCATCATTGTCATCACACTTTATCTCTATCTATCATCTTCTTCTCTCAAGTCCTTTTAACAAATGACATATAAAGGAATTTGAACCCCCTTGATATGCTCCCTTTGTTCCCTGTAGTTTTGTTCTGCATCCCTTTCTTTAATAAGTTTGCAGGAGTTGAGAGTCCTCGATCATACTGATTATCAGAATGATTCACTTGCTAAGTCGCAGCCTTTTCAAAGAGGATCTTGTCTCTTCCTCCATTTCCTTTTGAAATTTTCTTCTTGATGCTCTAGTATCTTTTTAAGTCGCTCCTCCTTCGCTCAACTCCTCTTCCCATTTATGCTCTTTCTTCAACTCGTCTCATACATTTCCTTTTCTGCTCAGTTCCTCTTCCTTCCCATTGTTGGATCTCTTTCAATTCCGCCATACACATCTTCTCTGAATTTCGTTGAATGCTCCATTCCTTCTCTTCTTCCGTACTTTTCTACATAGAAACAGAGCATCTTCTTGGCTACGGCTATCTTCTCGGCTCCTCTAGAGCTTTCTCCTGGTTCTCTGAATTCCTCTTTCTCATTGGGGGAGAGCTGGCCAAATGGGCAGGAAATTCCATGTGACTTCTTTCATCCGCGTCCATGTCCCCGCAAAATAGAGGTATTCCCTTCCTCGGCTGTGTTTCTCGGATTTTGTTCTTCTGTCTTCAACCCGAAGAGTTTCCTCTTCTCTTGTATTCTCCTCTTCATTTCCGCACCGTCCCACTATGACCCTATTTTTCTTCTTCACTTTCGCCCTCGCATCCCAAGCAAGAGTTAATGGTGAAGTATCGAGCACTCTCTCCTTCTCTCTCGCCTAACTTCCTTCACACCAGCCCTTATACATAACTTGGTGATGGTTGCTGGATGTGGAATCAGGCCTCTTTTGTTTCCTTAATGATATTTCATTATGGAGTTTTTAATAATACCCAAAGATTCAGCTTATAAATTCTTCAGATGGCATAGAGTATGACTACTTTGCTCTCTTACTGTGCGCATGCTTTGTAGGGAAACCTTAATCGAAGCCAAAAATAAAACCATACCTCGCTTCTTCCTCACGATTCCCCATTGATAATCTTTCTCTCCACTTTCCCCATTTCACCTCACATCCTGTCACCCTCCTCGGGCTATCTTTTCACTAGGCTTTCTCGCTATCTTCAGATTTCTTGATCCATGCTTTCGACCCTCCATTCTCACAGACATTGCATTTATAGTCTCGCCTCCATATGGAACCCAAATCCCTTTTGACGAAAAACAGAGCCTTCGCTACCATGCAGGTGCTTCTCTCCTCTTCTCCTTTTCACCGCTCTCCCCAGTCCTGGTTTGAATAAATTCCTTCACCACCACGCATAACCCATTTTTGATGTGCCTGCGCACCCTCCCACTCTCTTGCTCATCAAATTCTTTGAACCTGGGGAGATGAGATGATTGAATCCTCCTATAAATCCCTTTCCTCGCATAGTGCTCTTCCATACGGAGTGTTTCTTCTCGAAATGAAGTCATCCTTCCTCTTTCTTCTTGTCGCCTCTCCTTCCCTTTCCGTCGCCTTGAAACTCCGGCTGAACTTCTGTGCCACTCAGACTCTGGCCTCTGCTCCACTGTAGGTTCCAGATGGACCTCCCCTTCGGGTTGAGAATGCTCCTCCACAGATTTCACCTCGCATTTGGGATGCCTGGGGATTTAGGTTCGCCATTAGAGAAATCAAAAGGCCTAAGAAGAGCTGAAGTTCTGGATCTGTATTCGTGAGGATTTGAAAACTCAGTGGAATACACGAAGGTGAAAAGTCGAATTTGCTTCAAGGAAAAAATCGATATTGGAAGGAGCTCTTCAACAAAGTACAGAAAATTCAATTATGATTGTGGGCTATTTATTATTTCATTTATTCGCGCTTGTCGCGACTTCCACTCTTTTGGCCGCGATCAGGCCGCCACACTTCTCTGTAGGCAAAATTAAAAGTTGCCCAGCTGGCAAACTTTTCTTTGATGTCGCGACATGTTATTGTTTGTCGCGACATGAATTATCTGTGGGAGGACAAGTCATCCTGAAGCTGCGACATCAGGCATCACATGACATTATTCAGTTGTCGCGACCTCACCACTCTTTGAAGGATTCTGCTCGTCATGCACTGAAATGTTCTGTCATACCCTATTTCCGCTTCACATACCCGTTGCGAATTCCCATTCCTCGCTTCCTCCACGCCGATCGGAGTCACGACATCAACTCCGTTGCGACTAGCCGGGTCGCGACATAAGTTTTTGTCGCGACCTAGTCTGCAATTGCCCTAATTTTAATGTGATCGATATCTTTTCACTTATTGACTCGCACACTCGCACTCATCAATTTAATCATTCCCAACACAGCAACTCAAAATGTATTCTATTCAATTTTCGTTGCACTTGTTTATGGAGAAAAGTACCCTTTTTTTCTCGTCGCTTTCTTTCGCAAGTTGTCGGAGATGTCCTGAGTCAGTCTTTTGTCTCCTTCCCTTGCATTTCTACATAAGCACTCCTCCGCAACATTTCCAAGGATTCAATTAAACAAAATTAACTTCGGGCAATAAATAATCATTATAAGAACTGGGAAAACAAAATCAAGGTGAATCTTAAAACTGTAAAGTCTAGAATCGAAATCAAATCTCCTCTATGGGTCAGCGCTCCCATCACCGTCGCTTTTGAGTCCTTAAATTTCTAGATTCTCATTGCTCGATTCTCTCTCTCTAATGAACCAAATTTGAGCTCTTTCTCCTTTCTTCCTCCCCGTTTGATAATGCTTCCTCTCAGCCTTGTCCATTGACTTTAAATTCTTCCCCTAGCATCATCTTAGTGTTACCGGCCTAAATGTAAGCAGGCTTGACACTACCATGGTCCACCATTTGGATTTTAACTTCCCGAAATAACTTCACTGGGAACAAAAAGAAGAATCCTGCTCTCCTCGTTCCTCGAACTCTTTCTCCGAATCCTCCCATCATGTGCCACATTTCTCTTTGTTTCCTATTCTTATATATTATAAAGATTGTTGTAGGCTTCATTTCTTATTCTTCCAGCTCATTCGCTTGAGTAATCTCTTCCTTTGCAGCTTAAAATCAAAGTTCCACTCAGCTAGTTCACATAGCTTTGTATTCCGCCTAGAGGTAGATGACATGGGTTTGCCAAAGATAATCAGATGGGGACATTCCAATGGGAGTTTAATGCAAATTCCGTAAGCCCAAAGTGCATCACCAAGTTTGGAAGATCAATCCTTCCCGCTTGAACTGCGCCTTTCAGATCTTTTAATCTCCTTATTTGAAATCTCGCCATCCATTGGTCCGGGATGATAAGCTAGACTCTTTATATGCTTGATCCCATACCGCTCATGTGAGTTTTTCAAATATTTTGTTTGCAAATAGCTTCCCCATCACTAATAATAGTTCGGGGGTGTTCCAAATCGCTTCAAAATATTCTTCGCAGCTGTAAAGAAAAACCACAACCGTATTAGCATCATTCCCTTGACAATAATTGTTTTCCACCCATTTGGAAACATAATCCACTCCAAGTGTAGATATACGTGTTTCCCAAATGACGGTGGGTCATCCTGGCAAATCTATTCCCCCATACATCAAAATTTGCACCACCATTATACACTTTTAGGCATTTCATTTCGCCGCCATATTTCCAATCTTTTGGCATCTATCACATAATTTGACCCATTCAAGATAAACAAAAACAAGGCAATAATAAAACTCCTGAATACTGAGTATCTTATGAGTCGCTCTTTTCTCCGTAAAAATGCTCCCCATATATATACGGCATTCATTCATAATTCGCTTTGTCTACTCTTTAGTACACATCTTCCGCAGGCTAATCATGTCACACCCTTTAAATAGCAGCGGGTCATCCCATATGTGTAGTACCCATTGCTACCTCAGCTTTTCTGCTGGTAGCTGAATTCACGAGGAACTACTCAACAAGTTGTGTAATTCACAATATCAAGATACCATGGAAGCTGAATGACACCTTAAAACACTGCTCATCCGGGGAAGTTCTCTCAGCACTCGCTCCTTTCTCATTGCTTCATTCTTTTCTACTCCTGACACTGATCCACATCTTATCTGTCTTATCCCTTTTATCCCACTTGATTTTAACTCCCCTGAAGGAGTGATTCATTCTGTTTGCATTCTGCTTTTGCTTCCTTTTGATACTGATACTGATGTTTCATGATGTCTCCAAAGAACCACAATATGGGATCTCAAAAATGTATGGCCTCGACTTCTTGGCTAAGCAAACACTATGGCTAGTATCTTTTTCGGGCCAGAATAGTTTTCTATGGCTTCATTGAAAGTTCCTCAATAGCATAGTATATGGCCTCACATTTTCTTTCGCCCTAATACAGCCTCCCCATTGCGAAATCACCTGACATCACATTATTTCTAATCCCCTTAACCCATTCTCGTGCAAACATGATAGGTGCTTTTAATCCAATATGATCTTGACTTTTCAAAGGCACCTGCGTGAATCATCAAAATTAAACTTTATGTCCTTCTCCAGACCCCATGTAGTGGGTCCGCTATCTGAAAAATCTCTAATGAATCTCTCTATAAAAATCCGGAAGATGCCCCAAGAAACTCCTTATCCCCTTAATGCTGTGTGAGGTGCAAGGTTTTGATAATGGAAATTTTGATCGGGTCCACTTCTGTACTGCAAATAGAATTTTATGACCAAGAACAATACCTTCCTGCTACCATGAAATGATATTTTTCCTAATTGGGCGCTAGTCATTATTCAGATCTTCAAGTAATCGCTTTCCAAAGTTGTCTTCGATATCGTTTCAAAACTAGGACCCATACACTGCGGAAGTCATCCATAAAATTTCCATGACTTCCTCAACCAAATCGAGAACACACACTTGATATCAGCCGAAAGTAGCAGGAGCACGCATGCCCCCGCAAAATGGCATCCTTCCTCAAGGCAAAGGTACCATAGGCATGCGAATGGTATTTTCTGGTCCTCAGTGCACTCGTAACTGCTGTAAATAATACCCGTCCAAGAAACAAAACAGGGTGTCCTCGCTAATCTGCCCAACATTCATCAATGAAGGGTAAAGGGAAATGATCTTTCCTGGTTGCTGTGTTCAGCTTCCTGTAATCAATGCATACTTCCATCCTTGCCACCGTTTCGCTTCGAATTAATTCATTTCTTCATTGCGATCGCGCTGACGAGCTTAAAAGTCATCTCTTTTAGTCCATTTTTCTCGTTTATTTTTCAGCTTAAAATGAAATATTTAAGATAATGTAATTATGAAGAAACTCACCAATTTGTCATTAGTGTGATGCGAAGTAAGAAAGAAGAAAAGCAAATAGTAAAAATGCAAATAAGTGGATAAAGGTGCACCTAATCGCAGAGTAAAGGAAAAGAAATGACTAAGTCATTGATGCGCTTTTGGGGGTTACACAAATTCCCGCCCCGAGGTCGAGCGTGGATAATAAGCCATAGAAGTCGCGACATGAAACCACATGAGAAAGACTAAAGAAATGAGCTAATGTCGACGCGGAGATCTAAGTCGCGGACATCAAGAAATTGTACCGTGAGACTCAGGGGGCGCGCATGATGTGATGTCGCGGATAAGATATCGATGTCGCGGACACTGCGAACGAATAGATCAAAGCTGCAGAGTCATAAAGCAAGGTCGCGACAAGACATCGATGCTCACGCTTGTTTCACCAGCTGAAAGCCCCAAGAGAACTAAATTGATGCTCGACACCGACCGCCTCGGGCTAGTTGAAAGGTAAAAGCTTCATGAAGTGAGGTCACGACAACACTTGAAGTCGCGATACCAAGACAAGTTGAAAACTGCAAATAACCTGCCGATGCCGCCGGATGTAAGATCGGGTGTCAGTGGACACCTGCAAGCCGCACGTAAGACCAAGCTCCGTGACACCTTAAACAACGAAGAGGAGTCCCAAAGGATATGCTGATGTCGCTATTACGATCGGTCGCGACATCGTGAACTACCAGATCAAAGATGCGTATAAAGGGATGTCGCTGATTAAGACATTGATGTCGCGACAACGCACTCGCTTGAAGCCTACAGCTTCCATAAGATGATGTCGCGACATGAGATCAAAGTCATCCGGCGACATCGCTAGAAGACCGCAGCGCCTTGCTTCGAGGTCGCGACAAGATATCGACGGCCAGCGGAGCATCGAGAAACAATTGAAACCTCGCTAAGACGTGAGAAGATGTCGCTGGCTGGCAAGACGATGATGTCGCGCTGACATCAAGAATGACTAAATCAAGGCTATATAGTGTACGCTGAAGTCGCGACGTGGGATCGAGGTCGCGACCTCGATGATGTCACGACAAGGAAACTGAAGTCGCGACGTGAACGCACTCGTCTGATATTTCCATAAATTCAGCGCTAAAGTTACATCGGGATTAGTGTCAAATTTGTGGAACCCTATAAATACACAAATGATCCGTACCCAAGAAAGTAGTTTCGCGCCATGCATTTGCGAGGTCCGGATAGCCGCGCTCATTTTTAGTTTTCTTTTGTTCTTTCTTTTATTTTATGTTTCCGCTGCTTTTTAGAGTAGATTAGTTTCATACCATTTATTTTTGCTTCATTTTCGAATTTGGATGTAATCAAGTTCGCAAGAAGCCGAATACGTAATTTATATTTTCAAATTACCGCCTCGAAAGTTGAAGTTCGTATAAAATTTTCCGGAATTCGCTTATCCAGCTTCGAAATGCATGTATTCTTATGATCGAGGAATACTCAGCCACAGAATTCAAGAATCAAGGAACCCAGCCTAATATATGAATGCTATTGTTAGAACTTATCTTTCCTATTATTTCCAAAGAAATCGCAAATTTCATGTTTTTTTATGAATTTATTTACTGGTTTAAGTTTCGATCCGAATATCGCTTATACCCGTCTAGATTTTGTTTCATTTGTTCGACTTCAAGGAGGTCCTCGAGTGACACAGAAGACATTCCCGGGAGCTATGAACATCTCTTTAAAGGTGTATTAACCTCGCTATTTTTGATCTCGTTGTGCTTTAGAGTTTCTTGGATAAATCCTCTTCTCGCTTGAAATCAAGACCGAGTCGAACGAGTTATCCATTTAAACAAACAAAGAGTTCACCTCAATTCGGATAGTGATGCCATTCCCGTGTTAGCTGAGATCTAATCAAGGAAAGGGTGATCTATTCTAATTTCGAGGAAGAAAGCAACCCGGAAATTGTATATCCTCGTTGACCGATAACTCGGGAGCTAAGGTTTGATAAAATTCCTACAAATGGGTGGTATGAAGTATTGCAAAAAAGAAAAATACCTGTGGTTAGGATGTCCTTGTTAAAAAGTAGTTATCTAATCTCCCCGTATTCGAGAATCAGGTCAAATTAGGTAATGAAAGGTGAAGTTCGAGAGATCCAAACAACTACTTTAGCCTTGGATGTATTCGAAAACTTAAAATTCTAATATAAAAATTTACAAGTTTACAATAGAATCGATTCTTCACAATAGCATTGATCTTAATGTGTTCTCTAAACGACATTATTCAATCGATGCATCATTTTCCTAACTATCACTTATTCTTATTCTTTATATTCAAGTTTATTTTTCATACCTTCAGCTATTTCCCTTATGTTCATTTAATTTTCCCAAAGACCTTAATGCCGGATTCCACTATCATTTTACGGTCCAAATAGTGCTGGAGCTTGAGTAGTGTAAGGGTAGTTGATTTAAAAATTTTCAGATCTCTCGTGGATCGATATCCGACTTAAATCCATTCTATTACTAGTCGAATTGCACTTGCGTAATAGCAAATCAAAACCAGCTTTGAAATGACTCATTCTAAGAGGATTTTACTTACATATTATAATTTCAACAAGTTTTATGGCAAGGTCAGCTGGGATTAATTATTAAATTCGATATGTTGGTTGTAAATTTTGTGTGTGTGCTTTGATTTGTTTAACAAGTTTTTATGTATGCCATGTCGGATCGAAAGAATTAACAAATCAATATTCGGGACATGAAAGAAGGATATACTAATTTGACATTTTTAAAAGAAAAGACAACGAAAATATAAGCTGCGCTGACTCTTTTTAGCCACTCGATCTTTAACAACCCAAATTGAAAATGTTTGTTGATTAGCTAACTTATTAATGGAAGTGTGTTTTTGCTTTAAAAACTTTGATGGCTGTGGAAATGTAATGACCGATCCGATTCCAAATCTCGACATTAAATAGAAAGGACGCCGTAAGCTCGAAAGACCAAGAAGGCGTAAAATCTCAAACCATGGAAGAAGAAAGGTAGGATCAGTTGAAATACATACGTAGAGCTAGAAGGCCTCCACTACCGGGAGCAATGGAGGATTTCTCTCGAGACCAATTATACAGAAGAATACTTCGACACAAATTCTCGCGTCATGCTAATAATTTTGAATCAAGCCAAAGACTGACATAATGATCCAAAGAAGATTTCGCTTACTGGTCCTAATCAAGATCCAAACGAGCACTGAAGCCTCCTCAGATGGCTAATACCGTGTCGAATGGGGCGAGACCGTGTCAAGTGCAACCGTGACTTTATTCCTATTCTCCTTGAGAGATACAAAGAATTTACATGGTATGAATCATTACCATATGGTTCTCGTTTTTTGATACTGGGAGGAGTTAGTTGAGGCCTACTTAGGTAGATTCTTTCCCCGTACTCACCGTAAAGAAGGAGAGAAATCATCTCATTGTGTTTCAAATAGGGGAAGATGAAAGCTCAGATGTAGCTTCGTGGGAAAGATTCAAACGGGGTTGTCGAGAAGATGTCCAATGTACCGGATAGATCCGAAGACTAAATGGACATCATATATCATGCCATGAATGATATATCAAAAGGGATCATTGATGCTTCATGCTGTGGAGCATTCAAAAGAAAAAGTGCTGAAGAGGCAAAGGAGCTGATTGAAGATCTGGCCAAATGTAACATGAAAACTCCTTCTGAGCTTTCAAGAGGAAACAACAGAGAAGAATCATGAGCTGAGCAAGATGACAGCCATGGAGGCCAGTCGATGCCATTATGCAATGTGTTAGGACAAGCAAGAAAGAAAGACACACACTGCTCATGAAATAGGAGCAATCGAAAGGAGTTAATGACGGGAAGTGCTGAGAGGGTAACTGAAGAATTCTATGAGGCTGCAGAGGTCAATTATGTGGGTGAGCCAAGAGCTTATCATTTTAAACCCAATCCTAACCTTTCCAAAGATTACTATCACCCAAAGACTCAGAACCATTTATAACTTCTCAGATGGTGCAGGGCTTCTCAAGGCCAAAGGCGTGACGTAACCTCATATCAAGGGTATCAAGAGTCACCTAGGTCTTGAAGAAGAATGCATGTGAAATGAGCACAGAATGAATACCAGGCCGCAGGAGGGCCCTAGCTTTCGAGGAATGTATGTCGCAGCTTTACTTGGGACAATAAAAACCGTCGAACCCTCCATGAACAAAAATTTGGAGAATTGGAAGCACCAAGTACCACTCTCAAATTTTCACTACCAATGCATCCTCAAGAACCCGAGACACAAGTAGGGCGCCTGGGCCCTAACCTTGCAAAGCCGCAGGAAAGATGCCTTCCCAAGCGACAAGGAAGAACCCAAAGACTCCGTACGGTCAGGCAACCTTAGAGTGGGAAGGAGTTAGAAGAGAGGAAAGTAAAGATGACAAAGAACAAAGAAGTAGCAATACCTTTAAGGGGAAGAGACAATGAGAATGATAAAGAAGGAGTAGAAGGGAAGAACATCCAAGGATCAAAACCTGCAATCCCATTTCCACAAAGACTCCATGCAAATCAAAGACGGAGGGAGCGGGCCAGGTTCTCGAGAACTTTCCATTGTAGATCAAGATGCCTTTCTCACTGAAGTGGTGACTCGGGATGCCACTTTGGCGCAAAATTTCAAGGACACTCGAAAGAAAAGAAAATAGTAAGAAGGAATAGCGACCACCGCTACTGCGCAGCAAGAATCGTGAAAGAACTACCAAGAAGACGTATGACCCGTGAAGTTTCACAATTCCTTGTATATTGAGGATTGGAATTCCAGAAGCTCTCTCGTGACTCAGAGCTAGCATCAACTGATGCCTCTCTCTCTGCCTGTGAATTAAGTTTGGGGGAGCTTACTCCCACAACTGTTACTCTACAAATGGCAGACAGATCAATGGTGAAACCAGAAGGGGTCATTGAAGATGTGTTAGTCACTGTGGGGAAGTTTGTATTTCCAGTAGACTTCATCATTCTGGACATAGAAGAAGATTCACAAGTACCCCTACTATTAGGAAGACCATTCCTAGCTACTGGAGCTGCCCTGATTGATATGCGTAGCTGAGTTCTCATTTCGAGGGTCGAGAAGAAGCTGCTACATTTAACTTGATCAAAAGTATGACCAATATAGATAGGAACAAGGAAGGTTACAATGTAGCTGATTTTGTCTCTACTTCCAACTCTGATGTTATAAATGATTGTAACACTCCAGTTTTTATCAATGAAAAAGAGATGAATTTCAAAGATAATTTAAGATGTCTATTCTGAATTTCCATACAGCAGTTTTCATTTTATAGAAACTGTGTTGAACTTGAAGCACAACAGAAAAGATAATGGGGAAAATAGTGAAAAAGAGGAAAATCATCAAGAGACCAGTACAGAAGGGCTAGTTTTGAAAGAGTTGCCATGTCATTTAAAGTATGCCTACTTAGAATTACCAAGAAAAAAGCCAGTGATCATTTCGTGCCTGCACTTGATGCCGAGGAACAAAGATTGCCGAAATATTATGAAGCATAAGGAATCTTTAGCTATCCATTGAGGAACTAAGGGTATCGCCTCCCACGCTTTGCATGCATAAGATTCTCATGAAGAGACTTCAAACCATCTCGTAGAACATCGAGAAGACTCAATCCAAGTGACGAAGGAAGTAGTCTAAAAGAGGTAGCTCAAATTGTTGAATGGCCGGTTTACCTATGCTATTTCGTATAGCCCTGGGTGTGAGCCCACCATGTGGTTCCTAAGAAAGGAGGGTTTATCGTGATCGAATGAAAAATGAATTGATTCCAACAAGAACAAGGATGTGATGGAGGGTATGTATCGACATAGTGAAGTTGAATTCAAAGAACTTAAAAGATCATTCCCTTTGCCTTTCATTGGATCGTGAGATGTTGATAGGTTAGCAGACACCCTCACTTTTGTTTTCTGGATGTGGGTACTGTAGTGGTACACCGATTGCTATTAAAATCGCAGGATCAAGAGAAGACCACGCTCACATGCCCTTATGGTACCTTCGCTCGTATGATGCCATTTGGGCTATGTAATGCTCCACCTACATTCCGCAGGTGCATGATGTCTATTTTCTCAGATTTGGTTGAAGAAGTGATGGAGATTTTCATGGATGATTTACTGCGGGTATGGATCCAGCCTTTGATCAATGTCTAAACAACTGAAACAAGATTTCAAAGATGCTAAGACAAGCAAATTAGCACTCGAACTGGGAAAATGCCACTTTATGGTAATGTAAGGTATTGTTCTTAAGCATGTATTTCAGCTAACGGACTAGAAGTTGACCAAATTAAGGTATCAATTATCAAGACTCTTGCACCACCTATCACAGTAAAAGGAGTAAGAAGTTTCGCGCTGCCGGATTTGCGTAAGATTCATCAAAGACTTTTCAAAAATAGCCACACTATTATGCAGATTACTGGAAAAGGATACAAGGTTCAATTTTGATGATTCCTGCAAGGATGCTTTCGATGAAATTAAGATCAGATTAGTACAGGCACCTATAATGGCTGCACCAGAATGGAATCAGGGATTTGAAATAATGTGTGATGCCATGATTTTATGGACGGAGTCGTGGTCGGCAAAGAAAGGAGAAAGTATTCAGTAGTCATATACTATGCTAGTAAGACCTTCAATGAAGCACACAAGAGAACTACTCAACAACCGAAAGGAGATGCTAGTCGTGGTATTTGCTTGTGAAAAAATTTAGGCAATGCATTTTGGGATCCCATGTGGTAATTCACACGTATCATGCAAAGAATCAAATACTGATGTCGAAAAAGGAAGCCAAGCCAAGATTGATAAGATGGGTGCTGCTGTTGCAAGAGTTTGATTTGGAAATAAAGGATGTGCTGGGTCGTGGACAATGCGGGATAGCCGACCAATTCGTCCGTAGAGTAGAAAGAAACAGTGATGAAGAAGACAATGTGCAAGCACTGCAGAACTTCCTGCACGAGCAATTGTTTAAGGTTTTCCTTCCAACTTCCACGGTATGTCGATATTGTGAATTATCCGGCTTCAGGAGTAATGCCTTCGTAATTCGGGCCACCAACGTAAGAGGAAACTCGTGAACCCATAGCGCATATTATATTTGGGATGACCCACTATTATTCAAGAGAGGTGTTGACATGATAATAAGAAGATGTGTGCCAGAAGGTGAACAAGGCAACATTTTAAATGAATGCCATGCATCACCATACTTGGGACACTTTTCAGAGGTTAGAACACCAAGATACTCCAATCGTGGTTTTATCGCCCACTATCTTCGTAGAGATTGTGCAGTATCGGTGAAATTATGGATCGACAAAGGATTGGAAATATCACAGCTAGAATGAAATGCCCCTAAAAGGTATTATGGCGATACAAATTTTGATGTTTGGGGAATAGATTTATGGGACCCTTTCCCACCATCATTTGAAACATTTATACATCGCATAGCGTAGATTATGTCTCCAAATGGGTGGAAGCGCTTTCTGTCCTGAGGAATGATAACACGCTTGTGAGTTTCTTGTAAAAGAATATTTCTGAAAGGTGTTCGAACCCCTAGAACCATTATTAACGATGGGGGAACCCATCATAACAAAATATTTGCAAAACTCATGAGCAGATATGGGATCAAGCATATAATGAGTTTAGCTTATCATCCCTGCACTACCGGGACAAGCAAATTTCCAAATGTGGAGATCAAAAGAATACTTGAAAAGACCGTGAGCCTGCCAGAAGGATCGTCTTCCAAACTTGATGATGCACTGGGCCTACAGATCGCATACAAAACTCCTATCGAATGTCCCCATACGTAGTTGTTTTGGCAAACCATGTCATCTACTCCTTGAATTAGAATACAAGGCACAAATACCAAGAAGTTAAACTTCGATTTAAGGTCGTAGCGGAAGTGAGAGACTGCTCCAACTGTCTGAATTGGAAGAACTGAGAAATGAAGCTTATGACAATGCTCGAATATACAAAGATAAAACAAAGAAATGGCATGATCAGAGAATCTTGAGAAAAGAGTTCAGAACAGGGGAACAGGTTCTGTTGTTTAACTCTAGACTGAAATTATTTCCAGGGAAATTAAAATCCAATTGAGCTGCCACATACGCAGTGTTAAGTACTACACTGGGAGCAAAGTGACACCAAGACCGCATCGGTGAAGAATTCAAGGTCAATGGACAAAGGTTAAAGTGCATTATCTCACTGGTGGAGGGAGGAAGAAGAACTCCAACTCGGTTCCTTAAGGAAAAAGAAGAAGTACCACAACAAAGAAGTCCAAATTTAAGGACTCAAAATCGAAAGGTGCCTAATGGGAGGCAACCCAGGAGGATTTCAATGCTGATTTTAAATTTTGAATTTTTTTTTTTTTTTAGTTGCTGATGAATTAAGTCGAATTTGTTTTCTAGAAGGATAGATTTAATTTTTTTATTAGAAATTGATTGTATTTTAACTAGAATCTTCTGGATTATTGCAGTGATCTTCTGCAAGGGTTCAAGACGTGAATAGCAGTGCAATTATAGGAATGATTCCAGTAACTTGCAAAGGAGTCGCAAATACGAGAAAAGTGTATAACCTTCTCTTTAACCAAATCCCAGCTTATGATTTGAACCAATTGTTAAATCGTTGTCAAATATACCCCGATAGATGTATAAATGTGTTAGAAACAAGAACAAAATTCCAAGTTTTTGAAATCATTGAATTAAAGGCTTTGGTCACAACAAAAAGGGTTATGTCGCAACATTAGCTAATGTCCATACATAACATTGATGTCGTGACCAGTTTGTAAAGAACAGTTAGTGGGTAGTAAGGAAAGGAGATTCATGTCGCGACACCACTGTGATGTCGCGACAAAGGAATTAAGTTTCAAATTTCGAGAAGGAATTCGCCATCCACAATTCGAATCTCAGACATGTCACATATCTGGTATGTCACGACATAAAATGCGACACATGCCAACTACTCATTCCAAAAGCCCTAAATTTAATGATCTCAAATGAAAGGAGGCGACCAAGTCGCGACAAGTCATAAACGCTAATGACCAAAGCACAAACATTGGATTGAATTGCAACCGTTGATACTATTTCATCTCACCCAACCCATAACCATCTCGCCCTCGTCTTCCTCCGAATCTCAACCTCCGAAACCCCAGCGCTCCAAATCCATCGAAAAGCTTTTCTCTCGGCTCCAATGGTCGAAATTCCCACACCGGTCCCTAAACTCGACGATAACGAGGAACACGAATAATCGGGCAAAGAAGAAACTCACTTCATGAGAACAGCTAGATGAGATCTGGCCGGGAAGAACAAGCAGAGAGACGCCATCTAAGCACCAAGCCCGGGGATTTCTCAAGAAAGGGGCAAAAAGGGGAAAGGGAAAGGAGAGAAGAAGAAAGAGAAGATTTCATCTCTCGGCGAAGCTTATTCTCGCGGAAGAAGTATTTACGCTAACAAGGGTTTTGTTGCGAGAGAGATTCAAAACCCCGTGACTCCTTTCAAGGAGATGATAGGAATGTAGAGGATGGAGAGTCTTTGCGCGCACCAAAAGGCAAGGATATACAAGATCGGTAGAGAGTTTTATTCCAACATGGTAGAAGGAAGGATGGAGCTTGTTTTTGTTAGAGGAGTCCTGGGTCTCATACGGTTAAGGCCATCAACGGCTTCCGCGGCATGACAACGCACGTGCTGATGGCTCCAAATTCAAGAAAATTTTGAAAAGCCGAATCTAGAAAGATTGCTCGAGAAGCTCACCATGGAAGGGCAGCTAGACCGTAAAGAAGGAAAGCCAAGAACTCGAACAGGAGCCTTACTAAGAAGCAAAGGTGCTGGTTTTACTCAAGGTCTGCTTTGGTTCCAACAAGACATTTATGCACAAGGAGAGAACAAGAAGTCGTACCACTGTATGCCATACCAAAGGGATACAAGATCAATATAGAGTTATCATTGAGAACTCTATCATGAGATATCATGAAGGAAACAAAAGAGGTTCGTTTCTCACCCAAAGAACAATCACAGCTCTTTGGTTTTTTTGAAGGTCGGGAGAAAGGAGTTTGGGAGCCGAAGAAGAAGTCCTAAGAGCTTCACCCCTCCTTTCCGACAGAGTTAGTGGGGTGGACCAAGAAATCGAGGAAAAAGGGAGGCCAGTAGAGAACGTAAGTGAAACCCAAGTCGAAGAACCGTAGTGGCTGAGACCCAGAGGGCCACTCGGGATCATGAGCAAAGCACCCAAAGGATATCACCACCACATGATTACATGTTTGCAGATACGAAGGGCGTGGATTTAAGACAAACTAACAGACTTCTCCATCCCTCGCATTCCTATCCTGTACAAAGCAGAAATTTCCAACACGGAGAAAGCTCAAGAGGAGCACAAGAGGACAATTCAATTCTGGAAGCTCTCAATTTGATGCAGAAAAGAATAGAAGAAAGAGAGAAGGAATGGAACCTAAAGCAGGAATTCAGAGAGGGGATGTATGAAAAAGAATTGAAAAGAAGAGACCAATGCGTTAAGAATTGCACGTAAAAGAAAGGGAGCATGAGGTGGAGATCCAAAGAAGAGAACAACAAGGAAGGAAGAACCCGAATGTAAAAGAGAGGAAATGTATGGGAAAATGTTGAAGCAAAGCCAGTGAGAGAGTTCAGAGAGAAATGAAGGAAAGAGATCAAGATCTTTACTCGAAACTCAACCGAGTCATGAAGCTTCTATAACAAGCGCTTTGATCGAGACGCCAACTCCTAGCATTGCTGGGAGAAAAGAGATAAGGAGCATGACACCAAATTTGGGGAGCAACAAAGGGTTTCAAATTACTATACAAATCTCATGTATGAGAGCTAGAAAACAAACCGAATGAGAGAGTACAAAAAAGCAATGGAGGTCGAACTTGGCTGTGCAGATGAATGGCTGAAAATTTAGATTTCATTTAACAACAATCTTTCTAAATTTGAAGTCATGACGTAAATGGAGAACACAATGAATGGCTTGGGAAAAGACAAGATGTACTCGAACAAGAAAGTTTCGATCTCTCTCTAATGAGATTGTCATTGAAGAATACTGAGAGGGAAACTAAGAAGAGAAAAGAAAGAAGTGGAAATGAAATTCTCCATTCCCACCCATTTTAAACACTTTGTGACTGATCCCCTTGACATTTTGCCACCTCATCCAAAAAGAAAAAATAGACCTTCTCTTTGCCTAACCTTCCCTATCATCCTTATCAATTACTGTATATCCAACAGTTGCAAATAAATCAGGAATAAAATATGAAATTTAAATTGAATTCTTGTTGCTATCTTGCATTTGATTGTTCAATATTATGTTGCTTTGTGGTTGTATGATTAGGAAATCAAGGTAGAATTAGTTTCAAAATAAAACTCGCGAGAGGTCATTAGCTCGATTGTATGAAGCAGTTAGAGTAGGAGTAGGCTGAAATGAAGGAAAATTGCATAATAAGGACAAAATGCATATAGTTTAATTGAAATACAAGGTGCAGGAATTTACTTATATTTAACTGATAAGTCCAGAATAGAAGAAGGTGATACAATGTATGAACAAAACATGATTTCAGTTTGTGATACGAACAAGAAATCAAGGATCCTATTGAATATCAATTAACTTAACTACTCATCAATAAAATGAGTCAAGATAATTATAGTTAGCCACGCTGTCTAATCCGTGTTCTAGAATTTGTTAGATTATTGATTGAGGCGAAATCCTAGGTGATACAGCTGACAAGAAATGATGCAGGCCATTCTTCGATAGTTTGAGCCATTCTAGCCATCCGTATTAATATGCTGGTGCATATACCTTAGTTCCATGAATTGAGCTAAACAGACTGATTTTTCAAAAAAAAAAATAAGCTAAAGGAAACCCCAACCCATCCAGAAAATTCAATCCTTCAGTAAAGAACCAATGATTACCCATGAATTCAAGAAGGAAGAAGAAAAGGAAGTTTGGGGGGAGTATAGATGTATATTTTTGAAGAACTCAAAAAGGGGAATGAAAAAAAAAAAAAAAAAGCAGAAAATAAAACAGAAAAGAAGGCTTCTAGGGATAAGTTTTATCTTGTGGCCTAACTCTCTTGAACAATTAAGTTCTGAGGGGTGTTTCAACACCTAGTACCCTAATGCCATCTGGTATGGGAGCTACTAACCCAAAGTTCGCTAAGGGTGTTAGAAAGCCTAAAAAGTTAAAACATAGCACTATCCCCGAATGGTAGCAACCAAGAGAATTTGAAATTACGCGTGAAATATAGTATAATAAATTAATTGAAGAAATCAAAGAGATGTCCCAAACATGAAGTTTGGGGGAGTTTATTAGAGAAGCTATAAGAAGGAAAGGGTAGAAAAGAAGAGAAAATGTTCAGGGTATTCTTAAACCAAAAAATTCTTTCATCCTACCATTGCCCAAGCCTAACATTACAAGCCCAAAAGACCTGATTGATCTTGAAGGCTGAATTCACCTACATTAGTGGAGATCAATATGAAAAACAAGCTTATGGAATTTGGAAGAATGGAAACAATCAAAATTGTGAAAGACTTTAGGGAGTTAAATGACTCAATATGAAAATGAGAAAGGAAAATAATTCATTATTCAACCGGATCCAATGGGTATATTGTTGTTTGTAAAACAATTTCAACATTTCGCTTTTTGTATAGCGTAAAAGTCGAGACCAACCTTGAATCGACTGGTTAAATGTACAAGAAAATTTTGCATACCTTGGAATTGCAATTAAATCAATCAATGCCACTCATAGAATAAAACAAACAGAAAATGTCCTCTTGTTTGAGGACAAACAAATCTTTCTTTTCTTCGTCTTGAGTGACAAGCAAAATTTTGCTCGTGGGGAGTTTGACGAGCTTAAAAGTCATCTCTTTAGTCCATTTTTCTCGTTTATTTTTCGCTTAAAATGAAATATTTAATATGGGCGTAATTATGAAGAAACTCACCAATTTGTCATTAGCGTGGAGGAAGCAAGAAAGAAGAAAAAGCAAAGAGAAAAATGCGTAAATATGGATAGGTGCCCAATCGCGTGAGCGTAAAGGAAAAGAAATGTGACTAAGTCATTGACGCAGCTGGGGTTAAGACAGCCTAGCTGAGGTCGCGACAGATAAATAAGCTATAGAAGTCGCTGACATGAAACTGCACATGAGTAAGACTGAAAAGAATGAGCTGATGTCGCGAATGAGATCAAGTCGCGGATATCAAGAACGTAATCGCGGAGACTTGTGAAGGCATGATGTGATGTCGCGGATAAGATATCGGCGTCGTGGACATCGTGAAACGAATAGATCGTGCCGCAGAGTCATAAAGGCAAGGTCGACAAGACATTGATGTCGCGACAACACGAGCGACCATTGAAAGCCCCAGAACTAAATTGATGTCGCGACACCGTGACCTCGCTTCGCTTGGAAAGGTAAAGCTTCATGATGAGGTCACGGCTAACAGCCAAGTCGCGATACCAAGACAAGCTGAAAAACTCCGCAAATAACCCTGCCGATGTCGCGAATAAGACCGGGGTCGACACCGAAAAACAACGAGGAGTCTCAAAGTGATGCAGTTGATGTCGCGACATGAGATCGGTCGCGACATCGTGAACGACCGCATCAAAGATGCGCAGCCATAAAGGGATGTCGCGACAAGACATTGATGTCGCTAATAAACGGCCTCCGCCTGAAGCCTACGCTCTATAAGATGATGTCGCGACATGAGATCAAAGTCGCGACATCCGAAGACATCGCTTGAAGACTCCGCAGCGTCTTGCCGAGGTCGCGACAAGATATCACGCCGCGACATCGTGAGAGAACAATGGAAACCCGCTTAAGACGTGAGAAGATGTCGCGATAAGATGATGATGTCGCGACATCAAGAATGACTAAATCAAGGCTATATGTAACGCGACGGATCGAGGTCGCTGACTGATGATGTCAATGGCAAGGGAAACCGGGTCGCGACGCGGAACAAGAATCTAACTGGATACTCATGTACCCACAAAGCAGTTACATCGATTAGGCCCAATTTAGGAACTCCTATAAATACACAAATATCCAAACAAGAAAGTAGTTTCTCAGCGCCACAGATTTAGAGGTCCGATAGTCGCAGGCTCATTTTTAGTTTTCTTTTGTTTTCTTTCTTTATTTATGTTTCGTCGCTTTTTTTAGAGTAGATTAGTTTCATACCATTTATTTTTGCTTCATTTTCTCGGAATCGATGTAATCAAGCCGCAAGAAGCTGAATACGTAATTAATTTCGCTTTCAAATTATCACTGAAAGTTGAAGTTCGTATTAAATTTTCTGGAATTGGGTTTATCCAAATAAATGCATGTATTCTTATGATCGAGGAATACTGTTAAATGTGTAATTCGCATCAAGGAACCCACTTCCATTATATGAACGCTATTGTTAGAACTTATCTTTCCACAGCACATTTCCAAGAAATCGCAAATTTCGCTTTTATGAATTTATTTGCGCTTAATGAAGTTTCTCGATCTCGAATATCGCTCTATACCCGCTCTAAGATTTGTTTCATTGTTCAATTTCAAGGAGGTCCTCGGGAGCGACACGTAGAAGACATTCCCGGGAGCTATGAACATCTCTTTAAAGGTGTATTAACCTCGCTATTTGATTCGTTGCTTTAGAGTTTCTTGGATAAATCCTCTTCTCGCTTGAAATCAAGACCAGCGAACGAAAGTTATCCATTTAAACAAACAAAGAGTTCACCTCTAATTCTGATAGTGATGCCATTCCGTTAGCCGAGATCTAATCAAGGAGCAGGATCTATTCTAATTTCGAGGAAGAGCAACCCGGAAATTGTATATCCTTGCTTGACCGACATAACTTGGGAGCTAAGGTTTGATACCCACAAATGGGTATGAAGTATTGCAAAAGAAAAATACCCGTGGTTAGATGTCCTCGTTAAAAGTAGTTATCTAATTCCCTCAGATTCGAGAGAATCAGTCAAAAATTAGGTAATGAAAGGTGAAGCTCGAGAGATCCAAATTAACTACTTTAGCCTTTGGATGATTCGAAAAAATCGAAAAATTCATGTAAAAATTTACAAGTTTACAACAGGAATTGATTCTTCACAATAGCATTGATCTTAATGTGTTCTCTAAACGATTACTATTCAATTGATGATCATTTTCCTAACTATCACTTATTCTTATTCTTATATTCAAGTTTATTTTTCATACCGCTTATTTCTTATGTTCATTTAATTTTCCCAAGACCTTAATGATTCCACTATCATTTTATGGTCCAAATAGTATGGAGCTCTTTAGTAGTAAGGGTAGTTGATTTTAAATTTCGAGATCTCTGTGGGATCGATATCTGGACTTAAATCCATTTTATTACTAGTTGACCTGTGCACTTGCAGAATAGCAAATCAAAACCGAGCTTGAAAATGACTCATTCTAAGAGATTTTGTTTTACATATTATAATGTCAACAAGTTTTATGGCAAGGTTGCTGGGGATTAATTAATAGTCCTTGGATAGCAGTGTTGTAAATTTTGTGTGTGTGCTTTGATTTGTCAACAACAGTAAATCCACCTTTCTTTGGAACCACATGGACTGGGCTAACCTAAGGACTGTCTGAAATTGCATAGATAAAACCAGCATTTAACCATTTGAGCACTTCCTTCCTGACTACTTCTTTCATTACTGGATTCACTCTGTGTTCAACAGTTGGCTTTGCATTTTCTTCCAGCAGTATTTTGTGCATGCATATTGATGGACTGATACCTTTTAACTCTTCAATAGACCAAGCTATAGATTCCTTATGACTCCTTAAAATTTCCAGCAACCTCTGTTCCTCAGCATCACTAAGTCTAGCAGAAATTATTACTGGTTTACTCTTTGGCAGTTCCAGGTAAGCATACTTTAAATGACTTGGCAACTCCTTTAAAACTAGCCCTTCTTCACTGGTTTCTTGATGAAATTCCTTCTTTCATTTTGTCTCCTCTTTTTCAACCCATTTTGTTCAAGACTCATCACTTTTTCAGTAGAATGTAAACTGATGTGCAAAAAATCTGAATCAAAATCTTCAAGATACTGGAAATTCATCTCTTCTTCATTGATTGAAAGTTGGGAATTACAATCATAGTAAAAATCAGAATTGTTGACATATACATCTTCTATTGACTTGATATCTTCCCTTTCTATGTCTAAATTCCTCAAACTTTTGATTAAATTGAAGTCAGTTGCCTCTTCTCCAACTCTGAGAGTGAGAATTCCCTTCCTCGCATATCAATTAGAGCTACCCAGCTTGCAAGGAATGGCCTTCCCAGCAGCAGAGGGACTTGTGAATCTTTCTTCCATATCCAAGATGATGAAGTCGGAACGAAAAATAAACTTCCCCCACCTTTACTCAAATAAAGACATCTTCTATGATTCCTCTGTGCTTGCTGTGGCTCTATCTCGCCATTCCGAGGGTAACAAGAAGGAGTAAGCTCCCCAAACTTAACTGGGCAACATAATAAGGCATTAAATTGATATCGGCACTGAGTCACGTAGAGCTTTCTGTTCAAATCTCCAATGGTGCAGGAATGGTGAAGTTCCCCGGATCCTTTCATCTTTCTCGGTAAGTCTCTCTCGATCACAAAGATCGCAAGTCATAGCTCGTTCCTGCCACCTTCAGCAATCTTCCCCTTTGCTCAAGATGTTTCGTACTTTGCATAAAGTGGCATCTGAGTCACCACTTCTGTGAAAGGCATACTGATCTCCAGCTTCTGAAAGGTTTTCAAAACTCTTGCAAACTGTTCCTCTATCTGACACACTGTGAAAATGGGACTCGCAGTGCATTGTTCTGGGTTTTCTTCTTGCTTCCTTCTTCTCCTGACAGTTGTTCCTTCTTTCTTTCCTTCTCCAGTGCTTCAGCATTGTCTGGGCCTTCTTCTCCCTTGTTTCTTTCATCTTTTTCTGTCTTTTCCTCCAAGTTTTTCCCACTTCTGAGCTGCATAGCCATACAGTCTTTCGGATTCTTCTTCGTGTCATTGGGAAAAGCATCTTTCATCCGGTTTTGCGTGGTTAGGCCGCTTGCCCTATTTGTGTCTCCGTGTTCTTGAGGGAGGGCATTAGTGGTCTTCTCAAATTTTGAGAATTGGTATTTGAGGATATCCCAATTCTCGCAAACTTTTGTTCATGGAGGTTTAATAGCTTCTGTCATTTCATGAATCGTAAGATTTTGATCTCTTCAAATGGTTGAGCTCTCCTCCGACTCTAGTACTCGTTTCTATTTTCACCTCCTTGCTGCTGCTGTAGGAACCTTGGTGGTTGCTGATATCCCCGTTGGTGATTCCCGTCCATGCTCTGCCTTGTAAGGCCCTCTCCACCATATGAAAAATTTTCTTGGTATGGTTCCTCTAGTCGATATAGCTCATTGGAAGTTAGGATTTGGGTTTGAAGTGATAGCTTCTGCTCCCAAGTACTTAATCTCCTCGGCATCATAAAACAGCTTCTTCAGTACATCAACACTTCCTCTCAATAGTTCCTTCGACCGCTTCCTATTTCATGCACAAAGGTGCATCTTCCTCTTGTCATTCCATTCTACGATGATGGCATCTAACTTCGCTTCTCCATGTATCGCATCTCGTCGCCCATGACTCCTCTTCCTCCCGCTAATTACTCTTGAAAACTCGATGGAGCTTTCATATTGCATTTAGCCAAGTCCTCAATCGCATCTTTGCCTCTTCAAGACTTCCACGCTTGAATGCTCCACAAAGATGAAGCATCAATAATGCCCTTGATGTATCATCTGCAGCATGATACACTATGTCCATCTGTGTCTTTATATCTATTCCATGCATCGGGCATCTTTTCAGCAACCTTTTGAATCTCTCCCATGCTACATAAAGGCTCTCATCTTCCCCTTGCTGGAACACAATTATCTCCCTCCTTCTCTCTGAGGTGAGTGACTAGGGGAAGAATCTACCCAAGTAGGCTTTGCCAGTTCTCCCAAGTATCAACAGAACCATATGGTAGAGATTCATACCATGTGGCTGTTGTATCTCTTAGAGAAAATGGGAATAAATGCAATTTTATGACCTCTGGTCTCACCCCATTCAACTTCACTGTGTTTGCCATCCTGAGAAACCTTCCCAGTGCTCATTTGGGTCTTCGTGGATGACCAAGAATTGTTGTTGTCAACCATCAGGAATCGGCATAGCTTCGCCCAAAGTTATTTGCATCAACTGTAGGCTGTCTGATTGCAGTATTCATCCCGTATAATAGGGTCTCCAAAGTCCCTCCATTGTATCGCGATCGAGGCCTTCTGCCGTTTCATTCCCGCCTCCGTCTTGCCTTTCATCCGCCATAGCCAGTTTTCTCGCCTCTTCGCTTTTCCTCTCAAGCTTCGAAAGTGTTCTCTAATCTGCAGATCGATGGAATCGCACGTTGTTCTGTTTCCTATGCATTAAAGTTTTCCCTGAAATAAAAACATACCCACATTAATAGGATTAGTCAAGCCAACAAATATTTTCAATATGGCTTGTTAAATAGTGGCTAAAATAACCACCGCTTGAAAAACTATTTTTGTTCTTTTTTCTTTTAAATGTCCAAATTAGTATTTCCTTTTTTCGTCTGAATATTGATATACTAAATTCTTTCGATCCCTGGCAACGACGCCAAAAACTTGTTCGTTGGACCAAAAGACATACAAATTTATGACACTATTTCCAAAGGACTATTGTCTAATCCCCAGCAATAATGCCATAAACTTGTTAATTATATTTTGCAATTATACCGATTAAAAAATGGTTTCCTTAAGATCAGACAATTTCTTCCGTTTTGATCCATGATTCCGCAAAGTGCACGTGTCGAACAAGTAATAAAGTGGATTTAGTCTAGATATCGATCCCACGTAGATCCTCACAATTTTCAATCAACTATCCTCGATCACTCAAGCTCTATACTATTTGGACTATGATAGACAATTTGAATCAGTTTTGAAAGTCTTAAAATAATGAAACTAAAAAGAATTGAATTAATAACAAATGAATTGAATACTGAAATAGTGAAATGACAAATTTAGACTGAACAATTATCTATAAAGGGAACATTTAAAATAAAACTATTGTGAAACATCAATTCCTTCAGATTGCACTGTAATTTTGCTTTATGAACCACATATTTAAAACTAGTCCAAGGAGTATGAAAGCAGAGCTCTGATCCTCCAACCCCACCGTTCATCATCTCACCTTCATTGTTTCTCAAGACAAAGTAGCTAGATAACTACCTTTAATTCGAGCCGCCTTTGTTCCGGGTATTTTTCTTTTTCAATACTTCATACCCACAACCCGGATCAGAACCCGAAATCTCTAAATTATAGTCATTGCACAAATTTACACTATAATCGGTTTCTCTTCCTCAAAATTAGAACAACTCATCTTTTCTCGACATCCTTGCTAACACGGGATTGAATTCACCATTCGAATTGAGGCAAACTCTCTGCATATTTAAATTGATAAATCGTTCAACTCATTCTCGTCTCCAAGTGAAAAGAGGGTTTATCAATTTAATCACACAGAGCACATTAAATCACCAATAGTAGGTTCGCATACCGTCCACGAATTGCTCATCACTCTGGAATGCCTTCCCTCGTGTCACCGTAGGGCCTCCCTGAAATCGAGCTTGAGACAATTGCTTATGGTTAGGCGACACCGATATTTGGGATCAATTCCACAAAATAAACAAAACCAGCAAGTAGATTTACAAACTAAAGTTCAGCATCGATGAATAAAATTATGCAGGAAAGATAATTTCTGACGATAGAGTCATTTCAATGGAAGCTGGGTTTCTAAATCACTAGATTACACCATACATTGGCTTGCTGATCAAGAAACCATTGTAATTAGGAAACTGGTAGTTCGAAATCCAAAATTTGTCTGGAATTCAAACAACCAGACAGTAATTTGAAGAAATATAAATCAAGATTCACTAAAAACTTTAAACAGCCTAACTGCCTCTGCATCCAAATTTAAAACAAAATACAAATTCTGACCAAAATAAAATAGATTAGAAACAAAGAAAGAAAAGAAAATTAAAATACAAGAGCCTTCAAAGAACCCTGCATCTCTTGTCGCAAGAGTCATGCCCCGCAGCGCCACATATTTATGGTTCCTCAAGTTGGGCCCCACTTCGACAGCACCTCGACTTCACACCTGCCTGGGCTTGATTGTTGATGTCGCGACATCAATTCTTTGTTGCGACCTCTGTTGTCTTAGTCTTTGTCGCAAAAGCCTTTGTTTTGTCGTGACATGTCTTTGGTTGAACTGATGTCGCGACAGCTTGATCTTGTCGTTACCTATTTTCTTTGGAACTGATGCCGCGATAGCTTACTGACGTCGCGACCTTACCTCTTTGTATTTGATGTCGCGACAGCTCAATGTTGTCACGACCTCTCGACCTCGCAATGGGATGTCGCGATCTTCTTATGATGTCGCGACCTTCGCTCCTGGGCTTCGTTGTCGCTGACAGCCATCGATGTCACACCTCAAGTCTTGAATGATGTCGACAACCAGGTGTTGTCGCCACCTCTTTCGTTGCATCATGTCACCATTTGAATGATGTCGCGACCTTACCTCTTTAGTCGATGATGTCGCTGACCTTAGTTTCTTTGGTGTTGATGTCGCGATCGGCTTCTCGATTCGTCGATGTCGCGACATCATGTCGCGAATTCCTTTCATTTGTTGCCTTGGTCATTCCGTCGCAGTTTAATCTTCAAGTCACTACCGCACACAGTTTTCTATTTCTTCCCTAAAATCGATCTTGGTGATGTCGTGGATTTGGAAATTACCGATAATTAGTTTCGTCATAATTCGACTTTCGCTAATTTTACCGCTATAGGTCGGTCTCTTCCGGGTTTTCACAGATTTTGTTATGCCATATTTTCCGCAAAAATTAAATTTGAGTAAAATATCCACATTTCTGCATACAAATCAACATTTATCTTGTAATATGCTCAGAAAAATGGATTAAAAATCTACTGAGTTTTTGGACTCATCAAATTCCCCCAAACTTAAAATTTTGCTTGTCCCTGCAAAGAAAAGAAAGAATTACCAAACAAATAAGCTTAAAATTTTAAGGACATTTTTCGATTCATACTTTACGCCTTTTCTCATTCCATCTTCTAACTTGAAATAGGAGATACCATCATCATTTTAAATTTCAGTTTCGATTCAAGAATAAGAAATGGTACACTTATATCACAAATTTCTTGATGAAATAATTTTATTTAAATGTTTTTATTCAAAAGTCTTGTTCTGTGTAAAAGTGCAGTGTCTTTAATCCTTTTCATCTTCATGTTGAATTTAGTTAATCTTCTGAGTTTCCTTGGACTGTTTGTCAAAGTCCCATAGGCTTGTTTTTCATATTGATCTCCACTAATGTAGGTAAATTCAACCTTTAAGATCAATCAGGTCTTTCAGGCTTGTAATGTAGGCTTAGGTAATCGTGATACCTGAAAATTTAAGTCGTAAATCACCCAGCTTCCACCTTTTCTTTGTACTTGTTGCCTTCAGCCACCCTGTTGCTTTATATTTGTTGATTCTCCTCAATCTTGGCCTGATTCATCTTGTGAATTCTTTTATGAATTTTAATTTCCATATGCACTTTATTCAGCTGGCTTCCTTGTTCTAACTCTTTGCTTCTCGCTTTTTCTAAGGTTAGGAATAAGGTAATGTTTTGTCTCTTAGGCTTATCACTATTAGAGAACTTTGGGCTAGCAACTCCCATACCAGTTGGTATTAGGGTACTAGGTGTTAAAACACCCCTACGAGTTTAATTGTTCAAGGGAAATAGGCCACAAGACAAAACTTATTCCCTTTTCATTAATTTCGTTTCTTTACTTTACCTCATACTCGTAATATTTGGAAATATTTTTCCCCAAACTTGTTTCTTCCTTACAAGACTTTTTCAGACTGAAACTGGATAATTTGGGCTCTTTGCTGCAGGATTATTGCAAGGAAGGGAATTTAGGTTTTCAGTTGTTGTTTATTGAAGAAATAAGGCTCGTTTGGCTCAAATCAAGGAACTAGAGGATATGCTTTTAGCATATATTGAGGGTAGGCTTGGAAAAGCTCAAACTGCCAAGGATGGCCTCAATCACTTCTTGTTGGCTGTTTTACCTAAGATTTCACCTCAATCAATAATCTAACAAGTTCTAAGACTATGGACTCTTAATCCTGAATTTCCCAAAAGATGTTCCTAATTCATCTCAAAGTTTCATGAGTTTTGTTGACCAAGTGTATTATTTCTTCAAGACTTGTACTTATTCACTGTTTATTTACACTATTTCAACCAAGTTATTTGTTCCTTCAAAGAATAACCATTTTTCCAATTTGCAATCTAAACTTGATTTAAACATGCAAAGCCGTAACCCTAATTTTCGCTACTACTGACTCTTATTTTCCTAAGATTTTTGTTCTTGGGAAAGAACTGAATTGTTTATTTGATCCTTGCACAGACAAGGCACTTTATTCTTTTCTTCTAAATTTCCGATGAATGAATTAAATGAAGTTTCTCGAATTTAAGCTTCTTTGCTATTTCCAACTGAGGATGTGGAAAATTGATGAGGAATTTTGATCGTTTCATCTTGGAGTTATTAAATTTTCTTGAATTATTCCTTTTGAAACTAAGCAAACTAAACTAATTCATTTAATCAAGACATCCGTTTCTGTTTCTGCATTAATAACAATTTATTTCAAAGGTTCTAAATGAATGATGCAGAACTGGAAAGGTTAGGATGAACTGAAACTGACTTGAAATTGGAATGGACTTTGGGCTCAATGTCTTGATTTCGATACAGAGGTTCTTGTTATTAAAATTTTGAGCCTCTTAATTAATGGTTTTCAATTAATCCTATTTTTAATGCTAGAATACCCAAAATGAAAGGTTTATTTTATTGAGTTTTAGATTATTCTGGTAGCAACTTCAAGATTTTGCTGACTTGAAATGTAGGTCACGATCAGGGAACTTGATGTCACGACTTTCTTTCTACTTTATTGTTCACATCCAACATTCTTGGTTGCAACTTTTGGATTAGTGTTGCAATTTAAAATTCTTAGGTCTCCTCGAACAATTAAATTCACAACAATTTCAATTTATTCAAATCTAATCAAGGCAACGTGAACTCAATTCATCTTCATCATGCAAATATTCAACAAAATCATCCACTATGCATCTTATTCAAAATTTAAGCAATTTAACAAAAATAAAATTCCCCCAAACCTTCAATAATGCCATATCAGAGACAAAATTTAAATAAAATTAAGAAGAGTATACTGCCCCTTTTTGTCTCTGATGTAGATTGGAAGCTTGATTGTAGATGCTCCCCCTTTTGTAGAATTTTCATTGTCCTGCGAAACTAACAAAAAATATTTACCTACTCTTCAATCAATAATGAATCAAATTACACAAAGCTATTATAAATTTAAACATAAAAAATATAATAAGAAAACTTTAAACAAACTCGGGATGTGGATTGCCTTCCCATAAAGCCAAGCCAATTTTTAGTCTTTAGCCGACTCACGCTATAGTTCGTTTTCTTCAAATTTTCATTCGTAACTAAGAGTCATTCTTCCAATAGCTTTCTCCCAAGGTAGTGCTTTAATCTCTGACCATTAACTTTGAATTCCTCATGATTGTCGTTCTAAGTGTCATCATCAAATCAGGTGCTTAATACCATCAGAGGTATGTTCCACTCCATTTGGATTTAAGCTTCCCTGGAAAGAGTCTTAGTCTGGAGTTGAATAACAGGACCTGATCTCTTGCCTTGAATTCCCTCCTCAAAATTCGTTGATCATGCCATTTTTTTGTTTTATCTTTGTAGATTCTGGCACTATCATAGGCTTCATTCCTCAACTCTTCCAATTCATTTAGCTGGAGTAGCCTCTCTTCTTTAGCATCTTTGAAATCAAAATTTAGCTTCTTGATGGCCCACATAGCTTTATATTCGTAGCCTGGTGAGGGTAGTGATAAGGTTTCTTCAAGACAAGCCTCGTATGGGACATTCCAATGGGAGTTTTAAAAGCAACTCAGATGCCCGCAGTGCATCATCAAGTCTTCAAAGACCAATCTCTTATGCTGGAACTTACAGTCTTTTCAAGAATTTTCTTTATCTCCCTGTTGGAAATTTCAGCTTGCCCATTTGTTTGAGAGTGATAAGCCAAGCAAGCTCATAATGTGTTTGATACCATATCTGCCCATGAGTTTGTCAAACACTTTATTTGCAAAGTGGCTTCCTCTCCATCACCGACATAGCTCAAAGGTCCCAAATTTGTTGGAGAATATTGTAAAATCCCACAATTGTATTAGCATCATTCTGGGACAAGTCTGCCTCAACCCATTTTGATACATAATCCACAGCTAAGGAGTATGATATATTTCCAAATGAAGCCGAAAAGGCCCCATAAAATCCATTCTATACATCAAACAATTGCACCACCAGATACCTCAGGCATTTCATGCCTACGATATTTCCATTCTTCGCATTGATCACATAACTTCACCCATTCAAATAGTCCTTAAAATAGTAGGCCAAGAAATCCTAATCGGAGAATTTTGTGGGTCGCTTTATCTCCTCGCAAAATGTCCTCCATATGGTGATGCATGACATTCTGAAAACTGTTACCACCTTCTAGTACACATCTCCTTATAATCGATCAACTATCTTAAACAAGAATGGGTCATCCCATATGTAGTACCCGCTTGTCAAATTTAGCTTTTTCTTCACATAGCTGAATTATGGTGGCATAATTCCACAAGCCAAGAAGTTCACAATACGCATACCAAGGTGATTAGAGGACACCGGAATAACTCCGCCATCCGAAAAAATTTTTGCTATTTCTCTTCTTCTTCTTGTACAAGAGGTTTCTCCACTCTGACAAGTGATCGGCCATCACATTGTCACAACCTTTCTTTGTCTTTTATTTCTAAATCACCCTGCACAATACCCACCTAATCAGTCTTGGCTTTGCTTCTTTCCTTGCCATTATATACTTAATTGCTGCATGATCAGTGTGTATAATAACATGGGACCCCAAAATGTATGGCCTAAAATTTTCACACGCAAATAATATCGCAAAGATCTCCTTTCGCAGTGTGTAGTAATTTTCCGAAGCCATAGTTGCTTCATTGCATAGTATATGGCCTTGAATACTTTTTCTTCGTCTCCAATACAGCCTTTCATTGCAAAATCATTGGTACTCACACATGATTTCAAATTCTCTGTTCCAATCTGGTTTTGTCATGATGGGAGCTTCAACTAGTCTAGATTTGATTTTCAAAAGAATTTTGGCGTGATTCATCAAAATAGAACTTAGTATCCTTTTCCAAAGAATTTGCATAGTGGTCTAGCAATTCTTAGAAATCTCTCGATAAATCTTCTCAGAAATCCAAAGATATCTAAGAAACTTCTAATCTCCCTTGACTGTAGTGGGTGGCATTAGATTTTTATAATTGGAAACTTTTGTCTGTCTTACCTCTACACTCGTTAAATCATGTGCCCCAAGACAATTCCTTCAGAACTACAAAAATGACATTTTTTCCAATTCGTAGCCAGATTCTTGTCCTGCACCTTGAAGCACGGCCCCAAGTTATGTAGGCACTGCTCAAAACTTTGATCCATTACACCAAAATCATCCATGAAGATCTCCATAACTTCTTCTTACTAAATCGTAAAATATAGACATCATGCATCTGAAGGTACCAGGAGCATTACACAAACCAAATGGCATTCTCCTAAAAGCAAAAGTAAATTAAATGGGCGCTGTAAAAGTGGTTTTCTCCTGATCCTCAAGTGCAATGGAAATTTAGTTATATCCAGAGTATCCATCAAGAAAACAAAATAGGGTGTCCTAACAATCTATCCAACATCTAATCAATGAAAGGCAGTGGAAATGATCCTCTCGTTTTTAGTGATCAAATTTCTCAGAGTCAATACACACACCCTCCATCCCGTCGCTCTTGTAGGAATAAGTTCATTCTTTTCTACTCGATCAGCAATGAATCCACCTTTCTTGGGAACTACATGCATTGGGCTCACCCAAGAACTATCTCGATATAGCATATATAAACCCGTGATTTAACCATTTCGTAACTCTTTCTAACAACTTCTTTCATCACCGGGGTTCACTTTGATGCTCAATAGAAGTTTTTGCATTATCATCTCAAGAATATTTTGTGTATGCAAATGGAATACTGGATAATTCTTCAGATCCTCAATTGACCAAGCAATAGCTTCCTTGTATTTTCTCATAATTTCCAAAGAATCCTGCTTCACCTTTCCGCCAACGCAAATGATATGATGACTGGTTTTCTCTTTTCTAGTTCTAAGAACTCATATTTCAATTGACTGGCAATTCTTTCAATTTTAACCCTTCTGCACTAGTTTCCTGCTCATGAGTTTTCTGCTTCGGGCCGCAGATACTTCTCATTCGATCAACGTTTTCATTTATGTCGGACTGCTTTCTTTAAACAAATTTGAAGCGCAAGATTTTCACAATCAAGATTCCTAAGATACTAAAATTCATCTCAATTTTTATTAATAGAATGCTGAAGAATACAATCAAAATTCAAATCAATCGAAGACTATAGTTTTCTATAGCCATACAACTTTCTGCATCTACATCAGGATGTTCCAAACTCCTATTAAGATTAAAGTGCACTGCTTCATTCCCCACCCTTAGTGTTAGTTCATCTTTTCTGCACATCTATCAAGGTAGTTCCAGTTACTAAGAAAGGTCTTCCTAGCAGCAAAGGAACTTGGGTATCTTCTTCCATCTTCGTATGTAACAAAATCCCTTGGGATGAATTTCCCGACATATGACAAGTACATCATGTAATTCTTGTTGGGAGTAAGTTCCCCTAAACTAAGTCTTTGCATAGCGATAGAGGCATCAAATTTATGCTGAATCATAAAGCCTTCTTGAATTCATATTTCCCTATGGAGCGAGGAATGGTGAGCTACTTTAGGGTCCTTCATTTTTGCTGGATAAGCAGCACGGGGCGCGATCAAATTCACTATTCCCTCCTCATCTATCTTCCTTTTCTTGCTCAGTATCTCCTTCAAAAATTTTGCATAAGTAGGCATTTGGTTGATTACCTTTGCAAATGGGATATTGATTTCTATTTTCTTGAAAATGTCCAAGAATCTAGAAAAATGCTCTTCCCTTTTTGCCTTCTTAAGCCTCTGTGGAAATAGCACTGTAGGTGTATAAATGAGTACTCCTTCATACATTACGCTCATTACTTCCTTCGAATTTGTTCGATCTGTGTGCTCTTCTCTCCTTCCTTTCAGTCTTCTTGTTCTACCTCGGTCTCTTCTTTCCTTTCTTTCCTTACATTTGTTGCTCACTTCTTACCTTCTTAGCGAATTGCCATGCGATCTTACGCGGATTCTTTTTGGGTGTCACTAGGGAATGTACCCTTGCTCACGATTTAGCATATTCGGGGGCCAGTGCCTACTTGTGTCTCCAAGTTTTTCAATGAGGCACTTGTATTCTTCTGAAATACTTGAGTATCAGACTTGAAAGCTTCTAAGTCAGAAAGTTTCTGTTCATGGAAGTGTATAAGCCTCTTGTTGTCCCCCATGAACTGCAACATTTGTTCTTCAATGGTTGAGTCCTCTATGACCTTGATAGTCATTCACACTTGCCGCCCCCTTGATCTTCTTCTTTGCAGGTAGGCTGTGATATCCACTGTTGAGGATTACATCCATTACCTTGGGCCTTGTGCTGCCCCTCCACCATATGAGAAATTCTCATGGTTCCTCAGTGATGGGCTGTAATGTGTGGGCAAGTTAGGATTTGGCTTGAAATGGTAATTTCTTGGTTCATTCACGTACTTAACCTCCTCGTCACCATAGAATCTTCTTGTTGGTATGACATAACTTGCTCTGTTCTCTTTCCTTTACTCCTATTTCATGAAGCGGTGTGCATTTCTTTCTTGTTTTGTCCATCACGTACATGATGGCATCTTACTTTACCTCCATGGGCATCATTTTCGACTCCATGACCCCTTTCCCTCTACTTTATTACCCCTTGAAAACTTCGGATGGAGCTTTCCTTATTGCATTTGGCCAGGTCTTCTATCAGATCTCTAGCCTCTTCAGCACTTTTTCGTTTGAATGCTCCATAACATGAAGCATCGATAATGCCTTTAGATGTATCATTTAAGGCATGATATACTATATCCATATGGGTTTTTAAATCAATTCCATGCATAGGGCACCTCTTGACAACCTCTTGAATCTATCGAGTATATATAGACCTCATCTTCCCTTTGTTGGAACATTATTATCTTCTTCTCTACGAGGTGAGAGATGGGGGGAAAAGAACACCGCGATTATGCTTCTACCGGCTCTTCCCAGTATCAGCTAAACCATATGGTAATGATTCATACCATGTGGCTGCTATATCTCGTAAGGAGAATGAAGAGATGCGGCTTTATCCTACGCCTCACACCATTAAGCTTTATTGTATTTTCCATCTGAGAAATCCTACCCGGGTGCTCGTTTGGGTCTTCGATTGGGGTGTGGGTGAGGCGATCTTCTTGCACCATTGTTCTCAAAGCTGGCTTTAGTTTGAAGTTATTTGCATCCACGGTAGAATTTGTACGGCGCGAGAATATTCTTCACGAGAATAATAGGCCTCCGAAATCCTCCATTGTGTCAGTATAAGAGGCCTTCTGGCTGCTGTCCTCTGTTCCTCTGTCTGGTCATGTCTCTCATCTGCCATGGCTGGATTTTCTACTCTTTTAGTCTTTCTTAAGCTTCTGAGTGTTCTTTCTAATTCAGTGTCTGCTGGAAACAGGTCAGAATCTTGTTTCCTATGCATTACAGGATTTCTTGAAATCAAAACACACTCAGATTAATAAGATTAGTCAAACTAAACAAAATATTTTCAACATGGCTTGTTAAAGATCAGTGGTTGATGTACCCACTTCTTGAAAAGCTATTTTTGTTCTTTTCTTTTATAAAATGTCAAAATTAGCATTTCTCTCTTTTGTTAGAATATTGATCTATTTAATTCTTTCAATCCCAGAAGCGACAGCGTAACAAAGCTTGTTTGCCTCTTTCTATATAGACTAAAAACCCCTCAAATTCACATAGTTGTAAGAGCCTTACATTTCTCTTGCATCCATGTCACTTTGGATAAATTTTCTTAATAAAATATTTCTTTCAGAAGGTTCATGATTTAAAAATAAGGGTTTAGTCTATGACACTTTCACTGAGATGCCACCGGAGTCATAGTAGTAAAATACGAATGTAAGTCCAGGGTATCATTCCACCGGTGAGTACGAATTAAAGATCGACTACTGACTACCTGCATTCTGCTATTTGGACTAGAAACTCCGCAGTGGTTTATCTAGAAAATAAAGATCTAGACTATTGACTCTTTGTTGAACTAAATAAAACCAAAGTAAATGAATAAAAACAAATCGTAACTAAAATGCGGCCCCGAGATCGGAGTTTCTGTGAGAAAGCAAAACTACTCCAGTGAAATATAGTAAACGATCCGATTCGAGCGCACAAAGTACATTGCTGCATTACGTGTATGGATATGGTTTTTTCCAAGATCTCCTAAATGTTGGAATTGGATTTCTCCATATTCACCGGTTGGATACCCTTGCTTCTCTCGAAGACAAGATCAAACCAGCTACTTGTATTCCCAATCCTCTTGCAAGATCTGGGTATTTTTCTTTCTCAATACTTCACACCCATTTCTTGTTGACATCAGACCTTTTGCATTTCCTTCTCAGGATTTTCGCAAAGTTTCTACCACTTAATTGATGGCTCAACCTCCAGATCTATGGGTTCGTCCCTTTCCCTTGATTAGATCTCAGCTGCTGCGGGGTTAAGATTTTGCCTTTAGATTAAGGTGAACTCTACGATTACTTATATTGTTAAATACCTATCCCGACTTCAATTATGAGCGAATGGGGATTTATCAAAATGAACTCTCAGGCTCAACGGTTCATCGATGGTAGTCAAACATACCTAGAAAGAATTTTCTCGGCTCTCGGGGAATCTCGGGTCTGCGGCCAATCACGCGAGGAGGGCATCTTGGAAATCGGAAGCGAGATACATTCCCTGTTGGTATTCGATTACTATTGAGACTTATCCAATTCAAGAAAACGACACCAAATAAGTAAAACCCGAATCAAATTAGTTCTCTATATTTGTGCGAAGAAGCGTAACTAAATGTAAATCAAATCAGTGGTGCGTGATTAGTGTCGAAAAGTGCAATTTTAGACCCTATATTAGATAGGTTTTAGTACTTTTTGATCATTAATCATGTCATATCCCAATTGAAGTGTTCATGTTACCTTAGTAACACTTATGCCATTGGAGCATGTTTTTGGTTGTTTTGTAGAATTATTTATGCACTTGAGCTTGGCCTAGTACAAATGATCAATCGTGAGGTTGGAAGTTTAGTCTCGGCCATTAACCGAGCCAAAATCAAATGGAAAAACAAAGGAAAAGTGGAAATGAGATGTCAGTTGAAGACGGGGCGAGAGGCATGCGGGAACAGCAAAACGGGGAATTTTCGCAGCTTTTGTTCGCAACGGTCGCAATCCTAGCGGAATTTCGCAACCTTTACGCTAACCAATTCGCAATCTGGCGAATTTATGGCCCCGATCCGCCAAGCGATTCGCAATCTCGGCACAAATTGCGAAATTAGCTAGCCAACTACAGCGTGCATTTGCGAAATTCGCTTCTCACTGACAATTTCGCTAGCTTAGTGAAATTTCGCTAGCTAGCGAAATTCAACCTTGCCGATCGCTAAGCCATTGCCAAATTAAGCTAGCCATTGCCAAATTAACTAATTAGCGAAATTCTTCCTGTAATAGCGAAATTTGCGAGGCCTTGTCATCCTCGTAGTGTGCAACCGCCTCCCGAGCTTGGTTTATTACCCGGTGTCCTATAACTTAGCTTAGTTGCTAGGGTTTTGGTATTTCATACCTTGAGGAGGCTTATAAATACCCCTCATGTTTTGTAATAAAAAGAGGAGGAGAGAAGTGAATACAAGAATTTTGGTGATTTGTAAGTTTTTCTTTTACTGCTTTTGTAAATAAAGTTTTTTTTAGGTCTTGCTTTTATTTCTTTTCTCTCTTCTCTCTCTTCTTTCTCTCTTCTTTCTTTCATTTTCCCGGCTGCCAAACACACCTCTTTGGGATAATGACTGAGATGCTTAGGCTAAGCCTCCTTCCTTTGAAGAGGAAGGAAGCTAGCTTGGTGGTGGGGGTTAAGCATGTTGTCCTCTTGTACTAAAAGTCACGGGTAGTGTATTTATGGCCCTTATTTTCAAAATTCAGTTGCATAACATGGGATGTTATTGTCTTGGCCAATACTCTCCATGCTTTAGGGGCCCCATTGTTCTTCTAGATGGTCTTTCTGAGCCTCACGAGATAATATTTATGTTAGGGTTCTTCAAATTAGGGTTAAATAACATTGACTTTTGTTTCGACCAATACTCTCTCCATACTTTAGGGTTCGGTGCTCGGGTGAGGGAGATCTTATTTGTGATTCTTTAGTTGGTCTTTACTAGCCTTAGAAAAATGATAAAGGAATGTTAGGGTTTTAAACAAAAAGGGGCCATAACTGCATCCTGTGTTGACTCACATAGGAGGATAAAACCTGAGGACATGTGTTTGCCCTACCTTGTCAAGTTGGTGACCTAAATCTTCAAAGTTTAATTTCTTCACTTTAAATTTCAGTTTTTACCATTTCAGTTTTTCGCGATTTCAGTTTAAACCATTTCTGACTTTGACACAAATCAAAAAAGTCCAAATAGAAAGCCTTACCTTCATGCCTAATGCAAGCCATTTCTGGATGAAAACCCATCCGTGTTCGGCCCTAGAGCCACTATCTGCGGTAGCTTGACTACGCGAGTAGGAGAACAGGTATATAAATATTGTTGATTCGACTCGGCTTTCTGTAGCGCGAATCCAAATGGCGCCGTTCAGGGACGGTGCCCCGAACTACAAATATTGAAGTTGAAGAGAGTACTTGTGATCCACATCACCGTAGAAAGTGGCTGCCCTCTTTTGCAGCCGATTCTGAGAGCTGCCGGTTGCCTTCACTTTGCGATGGCGCCTTTGTTTGATTTGATTTTCATTGACGAGTTTATTGTTGTTAGTTAATTTTAATCTTTTTGCAGGTTGTTTGTTGCTCTTTGTTGTCTCTTTAATTGTGCCAACAAGCTGTATCTGCTTGATGGGATAGAGACATCGGAGTAGATTGTATGGATAAAACACAACTTGACCTAGTGATGAAGTTAGTGTACAAGCGATACCATGGATCCCATACAGGAACAGCGAAATCGACCAGGAACCCCTGTGAATCGAATGCATATAGAACCATGAGGGATCACATCCACCCTCTTAGAGTTAGTGCCCCATCACAGCCATCATTCCTCCTAGCTGATGATATACAGCGGTGAGGCCATATTTAGTACCCTACTTGCCCACATACCATGGTATGGAAAATGAAAATCCATACACACATCTTAGGGTTTTTGAGGAGGTATGCACTGTGAGTATGATGGATATGGATTTCTTGAAGCTAAAGGCATTTCCATTGACTCTAAAGGACAAGGCCAAAATATGGCTCAACTCATTGAGGCCTAGAACCATAAGAAATTGGCCTGAGCTGCAAGCTGAATTCTTGAAAAAGTTCTTCAGTGCTCATAAGACCAATAATTTGAAAAGGCAAATTTATACCTTTGCAGCTCAGGATGGTGAGAGATTTTACCAGTGTTGGGAGAGATTTATGGAAACCATCAGTGCATGTCCACACCATGGATGTTGGTGAACCACTTCTATGGTGGTATGTCTCCTGCCATGAGACAACTCTTAGAAACCATGTGTGGGGGAGACTTTTTAAGCAAACATCCTGATGAAGCCATGGATTTCTTAATTATTGGCTGAAACTTCTAAGGGTCGATGAGCTTTAACCTTGTATAGAAATCGATAGTGATGAGACCACCAAATAACCAAACCGAGGGATGTATGTGATCAGCTCGAAGAAATAGAGATGAGGGCTAGGATTTCAACCCTAGCTAGGAAAGTGGATGAGCTTGAAGGCAAACAGCTCCAAGAGGTGCATGCAGTGACTGACAACACTGCACAACCTAATCCCTGCACAAATTTCCAATCCCCAGCACACCCAATAGAACAGTGTTCCATGACCCCTGCAGTGAAGGATTTGATGTCAGAATGTGTACACACCGTGGAGACAACCAAGTCTTCCAACAACCAAATGCTCCTTATGGGAATACTTCTGCAATCCCAATTGGAGGAATCACCCTAACTCGCATGGAGACCAAAACCCCCCCGCTTACGTACTCACCTGGGAGCCAAACCTCGCCTTAGTTTCCTCCTCACAAATACAACAACCACCATCCTCTTCTCCAAGAGAGCAAGCCATTGAATTTGGAGTAAGGTGGTGGCAACTTTGTTGAGGAACAAAAGGAATTAATGCGAATCGAACAAAGGATTGATAATGTAGAAAAGTAAGAACAATAAGAGAATAGATGGGCTCGAGAGCACCCCAACTAAAATTGATAACCTACGCATTCAATCTACCAAGATCAACAAGTTCCTAGAAGTACAAGAGAATGGAAGGTTTCCATCACAAATGGGCTCCAAATCCCAAAGGAATTCATATGAGGTGGGGGTCATCCAACACCAGAATGGATGAGGTTAAGGCCATAATCACCCCGAGAAGTGGAAAGAGTGCCGATCGCTCCTATGCCAAAGCCTCGTCAAGAATCCAGCAGGAGAAGAAATGCAACCCGAGCATATCCTCCTAGAGGAAGATTCAATGAAATAATCGCATAACACCTCCATTTCCATACAAGAATTTAGAGGTAAGAAGAAGGCATCTCAACAAGGCATTCTGAGGTTTTAAGGCAAGTGAAGGTTAACATACTTTATCGACCTAATCAACAAGTTCCCGCTTTATGCAAAATTTTTGAAAGATCTTTGTACAATTAAGAAGGATTGTATTGAGAAGAAAGCATTTCACTCCGAACATGTCAAGCATAATCCAAAGCAAATAATCTGGTCAAATACAAAGATCTCTGCTCCCACACCCTACCATCGTGGAATTGGCTAGAAAAGTCCTTGCTTCGGGATGAGCCAAGTGAACCTAATGCCGTATTCAAGATATTGATGCAAATTAGGGTTTAGTGAACTTAAACCTACTAACATCACACTCCTCATCGGGCCGATAGATCCGTGAAAATCCCTAAGGATAGCTGAGGATGTCCTAGTTAAGATAGACAAATTCTACTACCCAAGATTTGTGGCAATTCTTGACACCGAACCAATTGCTAGTGAACCCAATCATGTACCAATCATCTTAGGAAGACCATTTTCACACGCTAATGCAGTAATCATCAATTGCCTGAATGGAGTCATGCAATTAACTTTGGTAACATGACCATGGAGTTAATATTTTCATTTGAACAACAAACATGAGTTGCTAGAAATTGAAAATCAAACTTCGATGAAATTGTTTCTAATGATCAATGTGCAGAAAACACGTTGGTCCCGAAAATGCAAGGAGAATCAACCTCGAGATAAAGAAGAATTGTCTAAGCACAACACCAACAGCAAGCCACCGCTTCAATTCAAATGTACCATCACGAGGAACATCTAAACTTTATGGGCACCCAACATCACGGAGCCAAATTCCGTGCCATCGTATGGCCGAGGAGATCATTCTCCTGATCCCCTGAGTATTGCTGAACTTGAACTGGTTCCTGTTTTCAAAAACCGGATTGCGCTCAAAATTTTAATTTTTGTCTTATATTAGTTAATCTCGTTACCTTAAATAATTTTTTCAAAATTTTTAATCTTGAAGAATTTTTCCTTTCTTTATAATTTAGTTGTATATGCAGAAAATAGTATATCAAATACTAATCATAGTATTATAGCAATTTGTTAACAATAATTTTTAGTTATATTATTATTTAATATTAGTAATTAATTTTAAAGTTTTGAAATGTGCAAAGTCCATCCGGGGCAAAAATTTCGTCGGGAGTAAGGGAAAAGTGACCCTTCTAATACGAGGATGTCTATTTAAGCCTGGGAGGGGGTTAGCCAAATCACAATTTCACTTTCTCTCCCCTCCCAAGAGTTCCTGAGCTCCCACTCCGCCGTGCTCGAGCTCCCACCGCCGTGCCCCTGCTCTCAGCCGCAGAGTCGTGGCTCACCCGACCAGCCCCCTCCCTAGCCTTCACACCGCCGTGATCTCGAGTCACTTTTCGCACCACGCAGCCGAGCAAGAGCCGAGCCTCCACGCCATCCCGCCCGAGCCGTGAGCGAGCCCTCACCACGCCGCGTACGCAGCCCTCACCTCTCGCCCGAGCCATTACTTCGGTGCCTTCTGCCCAGTTTAAAGGAGCCTACACGTTGTTCGATCATATTTCGAGCCTTCTATCGGCCCAGTGGTCCATTTCGGGCCTCAACATTGACCCGCTGGATAGGTTAACGGTATCACAGTCAGAGTCGCCAGAAACAGATCCCGCCTACATATTCAAAGGAGTCCACCCCTTCGCCAGCTTTATTTTAGATATCGATATGGTCCAGACGAGGGGTGGGTCCTCAGGATTCGGCCTCGTAGATTTAGCACACCCGAGCAGAGGTCAGTGAAGACTGGGGCATTCTCGAAGACCAAGACTAAGACAAGATCAGAGCCATCACCGCCCCCGAGGCCGCACCGACGAGCCTCTTGATCTCGGGACGGTTGACAGACACCTGATGGGACCCTGCCCCATCCCCGCACTCAGAGGAGAGCTAGGGAGGGTCCCGCCTGCTGGCCCGCACCGGCCCAAAGCGAGTCATCATCTTCTCGACCGCCACCATCACCGGTCGCATCAGCAGCTGAGACGACACCTTCACCTCAGCTATCACCGGCCTCGCGGATCAGGAGGCCCATGTTCGAGGGACACCCCATTCCGGGGAATGCAGATATACGTAGCCGACCATTTCAGCAGGAGTCGTTCTACGACGTTCCTGGATTGATGGCCGACCCCAGATACCAGGAGTCGATGAGATTGATCGAGAGGTATTCGCTCCTCCCATTTATGACCCACGGCGCCTCTACCACCCGAGAGTGGTCGACAATACCACTCCATGACCTCTGGATGCAAGATGGTCCACCGGAGATCCATTTCCTCAGGATAGATGACCGCCGAGGTGCAATTTCTGGCCCAACGGCTATTTCGCAACGAGATCATAAAAGATACGGCCAAGCAATGCCAGGGTTATGATCGGGCCCACCCTCCGCCCGCAGCGAAGGTTAGCACCGGCCGTGATGCCATACCGGGTCCACCCTTATCTGAGGCTTCCGCTCATATGTCGCTCATCGACCATCCATAAGACTTATTTATTCCTCCGCAGCATTATGTGCAAGAGGAGGGGATTCCATCCCGAGGCATCAGACCGGGATTCTAGTACTTCGGTTTAGGCCCATCCGAGTCGGTAATGACTTCGCCTCTTACAGCTTGAGGAGAAGGTCCATAGAGAGACTCCCGCACGCCAAGCAGAGCATACCACTCTTATGCCGAGGCTTCTTTCCTATGTTCTGACAGATGGGATTTCCGTGAGGAGCCGATGTAGATGCAAGACAAGATGTGCCTACATGTAGTAGCAAATGGACCTGGTTATGACTATGCCCGTCCATTTCCATATACGCCTGGCCGAGACTGTGAGGAGGTACCTGATCGGGAGGCCGACATGACCACCATGCAGATGATATGCCCGCTCCCCGAGCCCGAGGTACAGGCCTCTCCCACTCCTACTTCGCATCGTTCCCTCCATCTCCCTCCACCCACTACTTCCACTGGCACTCTATAGATACTCCCCTGCCTTCATTCAAAGACACCAACACCGAGTATACACATGTTAAATGAGGAGACGGCTGAGCGATGGATGCGATTCGCACACTAGCGCCACTGTGCAAATTTCAAAGATGCAAAGACATGACCGTAGATCACTGAGCCGAGGCCACTTGGGACAAAGGCTATTCCATGCTTCACGATCACACCCATCCTGGTCTTCCCATGATCCTACCCCGAGAGGAGCCCCACACCGATGCAAATTTCTCATTGATATCCTGGCAAAGAATTGAAGAGTTTCACCACCACACCACAAAGAAGCAGGTGGTTAGGTCTCTTTTGATTTATGTATAGTTTCAAATTTTTATCAACTCCATTTACTAATTTTGATTATGATTGTATTAGCCATATAGTAGGCAAGTGATATACAGGTAGCCCGTTATGCATGTATTAAGCCATTTTGGCTATATCAAAGCTACTCAGCTTTATATATATTCAGCTTGCATATTGCGTTCTGTGGTCCCCTATGTATAAGTATGTGTTTTTCTTCAACTATAATCGACCAAGCCTAAATCAACAATTGAATTGCTTTAAATTGATAATTGAATCATCATATTTGTCACCTATATGCTGAAACAAATTCCACGCTGAAACACTCAGGTTCGCCACTGCCCTCGCATGCTCAACTTGAAATTCTCCTCTCTTATGCTAATTCACACACCGCACTTTATCGTTCCAATAGGTTGTAAATTTGTATGCCTCCTTCCACTTTGCAAAGCCGTCTTAGGCATGTTGACAACCTAGAATAGTTTGAGTTACTCAATTGAAGACCAATGTTGTCTTCAAAAGGAAAAGAAAAGAAAATAAAAGAAAAGAAAATAAAGTCGTGAATTTTTGCTTTGAAACCCGAGCACAAATCCGAGGGGTGTATGGCGAAAGCCTTTGAACCCGATGCCCTAAGCCATTGGTCAGAGTCATCGATTTTGTGTTCGTTATAATGGTGGATAGTAGAATTCTAGCGAATTAGAAAAGCTGATTTTGAAGTCGCTGAAGTCCAAGTAAGCCTTTAGAGTTAGGTGGTCTTGATCCCGCTTCGATGCCCTAAACCCACCGGTCGGGAGTCGCGGTGGACCCTCGCTACACGGACTTCGTGAACTCAATTTTTTAGCATTGCATCCTACAATATGAGATTGGAGAAAACAAGAGAAGTGTAACTAACCCTATCTAATTTGTTCAATGCTTAAGGCCATGTCAATGCTAGGTTGGGAGGAAACAAATTTGCATTTTATCGACTAATCTCGATACAAAAGAACCATTAGACTTAGGGGTGGAAATCCAAGTTGAAAATCATGGAATTAGTGTTGTTCTAAAATTGTTCTCTTATGGATTTGAGTCTTTCATATCGGTTTTCATATTTTAATTTCAATGTTTCAGCTTTAAAGTAATGTATATATGCATATCAACCTTTGAAATATCAACCAATCACAAACCTTTTGAAAATCACCATATGCACCTCAATTTTATTTCGCACGGGCTATGGACTAGCAACGCTTTGGGGTGTGGATTAGTGTCCAAAAGTAATTTTGAACCCTATATTAGATAGGTTTTGAGTACTTTTGATCATTAATCATGTCATATATCCTAATTGAACCTATGCTCACGCCTGCTTCCCGGACGCGAGACTCAGGAATGGGACTTTTTTACCTGATTTTTTTTTTTTTAAAAACCGAACTGGTACCTGTGGGTATGGCCCACATCTTAAAACAGAATCCAAATATTATATACAAATCAAAGAACTACCACCGGAGTGGTGTCCATCAAAATCTAGACACATATAACTGAGTCCCATTTACAATTACAAAACTGAACTTTTACTTATACAAATCAGAGTGCGGAACCTACATGTAGTGAACCTTTACAAGTGTGTTGGCCCAGTTGTATGCGGATGTTTGCTGATGTCTTCTCCTGTACCTACACGGATTAAAACCCGTGCTAAGCTTTACGCTTAGTGGGAAACATTTCTTATACAGAAATACATGCACATACACAATTATAATAATTGTATAACCATAACAGATATCAGAAATTTCATGCGTTCATAACATGAACTTATACAAGGACTTAAGCTCATACAGGCTTATGTTTATTCGGGACTCCCGTAGGAGTTACAGAACTCATTCTTATACGGAAGTACTTGTAAGTACTACAAAACTTATACTGGTCTTACGGAACTTATACTTGTCTTACGGATCTTATACTATAATTCGATATGTATACCCTCAGAGGGTACTACAATATTTTACCGGTACAAGAGTACCCGTAGGGCACTTACTGCACTGCATTCCTATACGAAGGTACCCGTGAGGTACCATTGGACTTTATACTTATCTTACTGATACCTGAGTACTACAGTACTACCGAGCTTATACAGACATGTGGACTTATTCAGATATTCGTATACATGAGTACCCGTAGGTACTCGCAATGCATCGATACTTTACGTGAACTTAATCAACGCAGAGTGACCAGAGGTACTACGCAACGGCGATACATACAGAACTTATTCAGATACGGGAGTACCCATAGGTACTACAGGACTTATTCAGAGACAAGCTTATCAGATACAGGAGTACCCGTAGGTACTACAGGACGGATTCAGATACAGGAGTACCCTTAGGTACTACTTAATCCTATCGATACTGTGATGTTCGTGAGGTACTGGCAGACTTATACAGATACAGGACTTGTCAGATACAGGAGTACCCGTAGGTACTACAGGACAGATCAGATAAAAACAGAACTTATTTAGATTCTGAGTACCCAGTACTGCAGACTTATTCTGAGACGTGCTTATTAGATACAGGAGCATCCTCAGAGGCACTCATTGCGGATCGTATTCGTGACACAGAGTACTTTAGGTACTACTGAATCCTATCGTATCAGACTTAATCGCAGACAGGAGTTAATCATAAACTAACATATTCGATACAGAGTACCGTAGGTACTACAGAACTTAATCGAATACAGGAGTACCCGTAGGTACTACAAAACTTATTCAGATTCGTGAGTGACCAGGCAATACAGAACTTAATCGAATACGTGAGTACCCGTGAGGTACTACGTAACTTATTCAGATTCGGGAGTAATCTGCAGGCTTTCACAGACTTATACAGATGCAGGAGTACCCATAGGTACTACGTAATTGCATCGAGACAGATCTCATAGTTGCATGCGTGAGTACCCGTAGGTACTGGCGCAACGCATCGTACGTAACTTATTCAAAGACGGAGTTAATCAGAGACAGGAGTACCCATAGGTACTACAGAGCTTATACAGATACAGGAGTACCCTTAGGTACTACAGAACTTATACAGAGACAGGAGTACCCGTAGGTACTGGGCTGCACTTATACAGACTGAGTACCGTAGGTACTACGTATTTAATAGGACACAGGAGGTTCAGAGGTACCATAGGAGCTTATACAAATACAAGAGTACCCAAGAGGCACTTACACCTTATACAGATACAGGAGTACCCGTAGGTACTACAGAGCTTATACATATACAGGAGTACCCGTGAGGCAATTACACCTTATATTGTATAGACAAAGAGGCCTCGTAGGTACCATGTGAGCTTATACATATGCCAGGAGTACCGTAGGTACTACAAACCTTTATTCAAGCACATTGCGGAGTGACCCAGAGGTACTACAGAGCTTATATACAAATACAGAGTACCCGTAGGTACTGCAGCTTATACAAAATACAGAGTACCCGTAGGTACTACGTAGCTTACGTAGACTTATCATATAATCGCTTGACTTCCTAGACCAGTAATACAGAATAAGTAAGACACAGCACAATAAGTATCCAAAGATACCATATTTACGTGTTGCCTAGCACTTAACACAGAGGCCGTAGCACCAATCGTAATAGAGTGTCGAGCACTAATCGTATCAGAGTGCCAGAAGACTAATCAGGAGTACCGCATTAATCAGGAGTGCCGAGCACTAATCGTGGAGTACCGGCACTAGTCGAGGCCGGAGCACTAATCAGAGTACCGGCATTAATCGTGGCGCTGCAGCACCAATCGAGTACCGGGCACTAATCAGAGTGCCGGAGCACTAATCAGAGTACCGGGAAGCACCACCCGCACAAGAGGCCGTGGTCATTTAATAACTGGTCTTAGGTAGTTTTACAACTATATGAGTTCAAGAACTTTACTATCTTATAATAGGGCATTGTTAGCCACTTTACGCTGCTCACAGATCGTGAATCCATATATCGTAAGGTATGATAAGCATGTAATCACCTATTCATATATTCTATTCTTCTATGAATCATCTTACTCAGAAATTGGAATCATTCCAATTGATCTTCCAAATCCAAAGCTATGGCATTTTCATGCCAACTAGCCTGCTTCCGATTTTACACTCGGACTGTTTGAATCACATTGATTTTTCCGGGGTCTTAATCATATTTTGATACTAGGTCCTTGTACTTATTTAAAGCTAAGGTGCTAAGGTTTCTATTCCAACTGAATCACTCCACCTGAGCACTCGAGCTCAAGCTACGTCCAAACAACCCTGACTTCCTCTAAGATCACCGATGCCGCAGGAAATGGGCTTTGCACATACCACTTTGAGTGGATTTTTCGACCACATAGAGTCAGAAATTGGAGATACCTTCTCTTAAAGTTTGGTTCTCCTTGAAGTCTATTTTACGTAGCCACTTGAATCACTCAAATCGATAAGAAATGAGCAAGTTATGGCCAAATACGAAACCGGGTCAAAACTGGGAATTGTAGTGGGCCCTACTGGTAGGACTTTGTGTCCTACTCTAGACTCGCCAAAAATGACCAAGAGGTGATATTCTACCGGTAGGACTTCAATCCTACCGGTAGGACTTCCCGAAAAGTGCCCAAATTGGGTGGTTTCTCCCATTTTTCCATACTTGTGATCCATAGATCACTCCTACTCTTCAAACACACATCAAATCTATCTAATCACTTTGAATCTCTTTTATACTCAAATCATTCTTCATTTCATATCATTCTTCAAAATCCATCATGGATTTCTTCCAAAATTCCTATAATATGGGTTAAAACCCATACACAAACCAAACATGATGTTTAGTTAGGGTTTATTCTAAACCCTAACTCAAATACTTCCTATTCAACCATGAATCCATCCTAAAGGAGAGTGGGATTCTATGATTATCTTGTACAATTTAAGGTTTTATCAACCTTACTTCTTCCACAATTTTGGGCTAAGATGAAACCCAAGGAAAACCCTAAGTTTGAGCAAAATAATCATCCTACAACCCAAATATTACATGCCAAATCTCATGGAAATCATAATCAAGGTCAGGTTTTCATACCAAAATCCAAGTTCCATGCCCTCGTCGCTTGATCTCTCCATCTTCTTCTTCTTCCTTCTTCTCTCTTTCTTTCTTTCTTCTCTCTTCACGATTTTGTTCTCACAAATGAGACCAATTTGGTCTTTAAATTCTATGTTAGCTAAGGCCTTGTTTGGCCATCAAAACCCATTTTGGGTTAGCTTCTAATTGCTTTTAAGCTCCTCCATCTGCCATTTAGAAATAAACTTCATTTATTTCCCATTTTGGCCTCAATTCTTTTCACATTAGGACTTTAAGCCTTTTGGACTCCATTACAAAATTTTCCTTAAGTTTTGTAACTCTTTCTGCCCTCGTTTCCTACGCATTCGACTCATGAACAATAATTAGCTTACAAAATACCCTAAACATGTCGAAACGACTAGGTGTATTTTGGGTGTTACAAACATGTTACCTAGTAACAGTACTTATGCCATTTGGAGCATGTTTTTGGCTGTTTTTGTAGGTATTTATGCACTCTAGGCTTCCAACCACAATGCAAAATGATCAATCATGAGGTCGAAGTTTAGTCTCAAATGCATCAACAAGCCCAAAAATCAATGGAAAACAAAGGAAAAGTGGAGGAAATGAGATGCAAACTTGAAGACAGGACGAGGCATGCAGAACAAAGAAATGTGAATTTTCGCAACTCTGTTCGCAAATCAATTCGCAATCCTAGCGACTCGCAACCTTTCGCAGACCAATTCGCAACTTAGCGAATTTCGCAAACTGCTCGCAACAATAAGAATTCTAATAAATTGCGAAATTCGCGAGCTAACTTGAGACCGTGCATTTGCGAATTAAGACCGATAATTTCATGGCTTAATAAATTTCACAATTTAGAGAAATTCCAACCTTGCCAAATTCGCTAAGCCATTGCCACCTCCGCTAGCTATCGCTGCCCGCGAATTAGCGAAATTCTTCCCCGTAGCGAAATTCAGGCCTCACATCCTCTCAGAATTAATGCAACCGCCTCCCAAACTTGGTTTATTACCCAATTGTCCTATAACTTAGCTTAGTTGCTAGGGTTTTTGGTATTTTCATACCTTGAGGAGGCTTATAAATACCCCTCATGTTTTGTAATAAAAAAAAAAGAGGAGGAGAGAAGTGAATACAAGAATTTTGGTGATTTGTAAGTTTTTCTTTTACTGCTTTTGTAAATAAAGTTTTTTTTTAGGTCTTGCTTTTATTTCTTTTCTCTCTTCTCTCTCTTCTTTCTCTCTTCTTTCTTTCATTTTCCTTGGCCGCTAAACACACCTCTGAGGATGACAACTCAAGAGATAGCCAAGGCCTCCTTCCTTGATATGGCAGCTAGCTTCGCGGTGGGGTTAAGCATGTTGTCCTCTTGTACTAAAAGTCACGTAGTGTATTTATGGCCCTTATTTTCAAAATTCGCTTGCATAACATGGGATGTTATTGTCTTGGCCAATACTCTCCATGCTTTAGACCGTTGTTCTTTAGATGGTCTTACGAGCCTCGAGATAATATTTACATGTTGTGGTTCTTCAAATTAGTTAAATAACATCGACTTTTATTGTTTCACAATACTTCCATACTTTAGATCCATAATGTGTGAGAGATGCGCTGTGATTCTTGCGGATGGTCTTTACTAGCCTTAGAAAATGATAAAGGAATGTTAGGGTTTTAAACAAAAAAAGGGCCATAACGCATCCCGTGTCACCACATAGGAGGATAAAACCTCGAGGATACGTGTTTGCCCTTACCTTGTCAAGTCAGACCTAAATCTTCAAAGTTTACCTTCACTTTAAATTTCGCTTACCATTTCCAGCTTTTGTAATTTCCAGCTTTAAACCATTTACGCCTTTTGACACAAATCCAAAAAGTCCAAATAGGTTTTACCTTCACGCCTCTAATGCAAACCATTTCTGGGGATGAAAACCCATCCCCGTGTTCCCGACCCAGACCACTATACGCAAGAGCTCGACCACGGCAAGAGTGAACTTGTATATAAATATTGTTGATTCAGCCAAATTTACTGCGGGCACGACCACTGCATCTCGACACGTATTACTTAATTAAGAAACGGAGCACGATCACGTAGTCCACTCAGAATTGTAATAAACTGAGAAGAAAATGAATTCCATAAATTTGTCTAGATTTCTATAAATTTTCGTGCAAGAATTCTAAGAAAATAACATAAATAAAATTTCAAATTCTCCACTCATCTTTGCAAAGTTCACATATTCAAACTTAAAAGGAATAAAATTAAAATAAAAAAAGAAATAAAAATCTACTCTAAACTATACACCTGAGTCTTCTCCCTTTCTTCCTTTTTCCGGGGTAGTGAAGATCAGTTACTTTTACTATTCTAACACCGTCTCATTTATACCGTCAAAAGGAATTATGCCGAATCCCAGCCCAGGGAATTCCCAAAGAGTCACCACTTATCCCATGCTCGACCTCAAGTTGATGTCGATAATGGATTTCCTGTTTTCTTTGTCTACCGCGACTGCTCAAGGGTAAACCAGATTCTTGTCAAGCCGTATGATTAATGGTCGCGACATCGCTTTGTAGTCGCGACCTTGTTTGCTCAAGAGCTAAGAGTTGATGTCGCTAATTACCTGCTTCATGTCGCGACATCGCTGGCCCTTCTTTTCATCTCGCTTCGAGTCGCGACCTTAGTTTTAGGTCGCGACTCATAGTTCTATTTCGTAGCCGACTTCGTGTCGTGACTTTCTTTTCCTCGGGTCGCATTGTGTTGGTGGTCTTCTACCTTCACTGTGTTTCACCCACGTCGCGACCTCAAGGTGATGTCGCGACCTCTGGATGTCTATTTCTTTCTTCCTGGCCTTGCAACTCCGCTTCATAGTAAATCCAATTTCTTCTTTCAACCTTTCTATCCCGTGTCGCGACCAAGGTGATGTCGCGACCTCATGTTGTTCTTTCTCTGGCTGCGTGTAGTTCCAATTGCTCAAAAGTAGTTGTGACCTTGATTTCTTCGTCAGCTCTCTTCGTGTCGCGACTAATGGAGTGGTCGCGACATCGCTTGTGGTCCTGACAATAAATGGCTGTGAACTTCGCTTTTCAAGTAAGGGCTTCTTGCCATTTCAGTTGCGACTTCCTTTTGTTCAACTTTAATGTGGTTGCAACTTCAATTTTCCTATTGAGACTTCCTTTATGGCTCTATTGGTGATCCATGTCGCGACATTAGAGTGACGTCGCGACCTCAGTTATATTCAATTGGCGTCGCAACATCAGTGTGGTGTCTCGACCTCTTTCATTTGTTGCCTTGGTCATTCTGGTCGCAAGCTTAATCTTCAAGTCACGATCATTACATACTCTTTCATTTCTTCCCAACACTCCATTCGTGATTGCACTTGAACACGACAATTAGGTTTCCCGTCACTAATTCGACTTTCAGCCATGACTTCATTTCTTCTTGTAAAGCTGTCTTTCTAGTTTTTGCCGAGATTTTAGCTTATGCTATATTTTCCCGCAAATTAAATTTGAGTAAATATCCATACTTCGCATACAAATCAACATTTATCTTGTAATATGATCGAAAATGTGGATTAAAAATCTAATGAGTTTGACTCATCATTAGCCTTCACTTTTTATGTCATGACATAAATTATATTATCGACATAAATTTCTACATTCGCTTTTAATCGTATCGCGACGGTATCAACAATTGGCCGAGACGCTTTTCTTCACAATATTCTTCAATAATGTCGTGACATAAAAACACTTTGTCACGACAAAATTTCTCCTTCAACCATCGAAGTTATGTCGAGCTTTGTCATGGTACATATAGCTGCCATACATGATTCATTCGCCCGCTTGAATTTTTTGTCGCGACATACGAAAATTATGGCAACAAAGACTTCTGCATTTTCCACCTTTTTGCTTCTTTTCTGCTTGTTTTCTCTCATTTTTCAATTAACACCTGCAAAACACAAAGTTGGTGAATATTCCACAATTTGGCATAAAAATAGATTTGAAATTGTTAAAAACATGATAGAAAAATGGATTAGAAATAGATGAGTTTTAGACTCATTAGTAGGCAATAATCCTCCTACGATTGAATCAATGATGACTCGATGTGCTATCAACCAATCCATGCCAAGAATGACATCAAAATCCGATATGTCCATCACTCGAAGGTCCATCGTGAGCAGAATCCCTGAGATCTCTAACTCACAATCCCGACATATCTGATCAACCCTCATCCTAATCCCTAAGGGAGAACTTACATGCAATGGCTTTCCTAAGGATTCAACCTTTAAGCCTAGAACATTCACACAAGATGCAACAATAAAAGAATACGATGCACTAGAATCAATAATATCCTCGCCCATAGGTGAGATAGTAGAAACATACCCTGTATAACCGACTGATCAACAGGCTCAACTTGTGGTATAATGTCGTAGACACACCCTTGGGTCCTCGTCTCTCGTGAGCTCATTCCTCACCCATACTTCCGGTCTCTTTCGTCCGTCTAACATAAGACGATGTGCGAACTCGAGACTGATCGCCCAGTTCACACTGGGTAAGAAGGAGCATCAGGTCTCCGGGGCATGTCCCAATCGATGACTAGACTGAGGTGTCTCAGGCCCCGGGATCCGCCCGCGAGCACCCGTCCCCATATGCCCAGCCGACGGCACGGATAGCATGTCATCCGCCCCGGCTCGCAGCCTCGACTAAAGCTCGCCCTAATAGTCTCGAATTCGTCCTCGCACCCTGTGACGTAAGCAAGAGTCTTCAGCTTCTTCCTGGAGCTAGAAGAAGGTTGATTCTCTTTCCTCTTAGCACTAGCACCCATGTCCCTGATGCTCCGCATGTCATATACTTTTCTTTAAATGGCCAAGGCTGTCCTGACCATCGAGTCCCAATCTCCCATATATGTTGGAGGATGATGTGCCTGAAACCCCCTTGGAGGTTACTCATCCCTCCCCGACCTCCCGTCACTTAGTCCGCAAAGGTAGCGCGCCTGGCGTGTTTCGCTCTACACAATGATGCAGGCCACAACACTAATAGCCTCTAAGAAGGCTATTATCAAAGGTTGCGTGGTTGGTCATTCATTTCCAGCTCCACCGCTCTGCTAAGTTCTCTTCCTCAACTTGCCATCTAAACATGTCAAATAAAGAACAGATTTCTTCGTTTCCAACTAAGAGGCATATGCCAACCACTACAGACTTTAACATCCACCTCAACGCTCATCCATTTTACTCGCTGCATACGCCAAATGCTAGTCATACCACTCCATCCCGAATCATACAATCTCTAAATTCGGGAGTCCCGTTGATAACCCACAACTCCGTGAAATTCCTGTGGATTTCGGGTGACCCGATACCACACTATTGTGTCACATTTATTGGAATCCATATTTTTTTTATAAATCGAGCAGAGTCTCCTTTGTTCGGGGAGCTCTACCCAACATACAACCTATATAAGAATATAATCATAACTCATCCAAGGTCTCAACATAAGTCGAATTGACCCCACAGGGTCCATCTGTCCATATCCCTAATATACAACTATATCACATCTACCCGCGGACACCGAGTTACTCGACACCACCTCAAACACCCCTTTATCGGGATCCATTCATTCACATTTAAATCTAAAATATGAAAGTAAAACACTTAACTACAACCCCGTAAGAGTTTGATCACGGTCCTCTTACCATAATTACATACCCGACTATTTATACAATAGTCTAAAAAGAATTTAATTATACCTTTATACAAACTTTTACAAAGTAATATCAAGGCTACACATCGGCCTCTCAGAATTCCGCCCGTCATGTCGTCTCTGATTCCTGGAAGGTCCCACGACTCGGGTGAGCAATGGCCAAAAGAGAAAATTTTCCCTACAAGGGCTACCCTCCTAAATGCACATGCAATACAGACATAAACATCAATCACATTTCATACAATTTATGCAACATTATATGAATGTCTGTGTCATACATGAGACGACCCCCATGCTCGTAAACCCAGTCCAACGACTCCCCCACACTTGCAATTGCTAACTGTGGAAACTTAATGATTTAAACCATTTGACAACCCTCTAATTTTTAATTTATCATTTAATGATTTTCTTTTTCTTCATGGTCACATTTTCTAAGCCATCACAGACATCGCATCTTTCTTTCCTACATTTTCGCCGAACTTACATCATCTAGATTCATGTCAACGTGAATAAATATTCGGTCTTTCACCCTGTGTGGGGACATTCTAACTTTCTCTCCATTCAAAATATAATTTATTTATTTGATTGATCCATTCATACATCCGTGAGTCTCAACCTGGACTTTGTTCTATTTTCCGAGTTTCACGACCCATTCACCAACACCGGTGGAATACTAATACCATGCACCCACACCCTCACCGACGCTGATGTGACTGCGGTATATGAAATGCATGGATGCCAATGTGATTTTCCTTCATGATGTATATATGAGTGCTACATGAAACATTAATACACCATAGACAACATAATTTTTACATATATAATTTCCATTTATCACACTTCTATAATTAATCATGCAAGCACATATTAACATGATTTTTACACACAACAACATGTTATTTAATATTTTATAACAATAACACACAAATGGCCCAAATCTGAGACCCATATACAGGCACCTTCATCCCTTCACTGCCACACCGCACTACTATGGATATCACCACAAAACCCGAAGACATCAGTTTCGAATCAAACCAAACTCAACTCAGCCCAAACCGTTTGAAAACAATCCCGAATCTTAGCTTGGATCCGTTCAAAACAAACAAATTCAGCCAGGATTGTCCAAAATACTAAATGCAACCCGATTGTCCTCGAAACAGTCCCAAAACTTCCTAGAAATTCCTACACTTAGTCCAAAAAATTGGGAATTGAAATTTACGGCCTTTCACGGCCTCTAAGCCATTCCCAAGTCATTAAATGACCTTTAGGCTAGAAATAACACTAGTAGGAAAATTCCCTACCTCTTGGAGTTTGATGAAACGTTAAGATTTTTGTAACCACACATAGCTCTCGATGCATGAACTGACTTTACTCTATGTCTCACGAAACCCACTCGGGTCCATTCATGAGATCTTAGAAAGAGGCTACAGAAAAAACAAAATAAATCTCTCATCTGTTTCTCCCACGCTGCTTTTAATTTTTCTTTTGTTTTTTTGTTTTTTATCCTTTTTTTCTTTCTTTAATTATTTGGATACATGGTCATATTGTCTGATCTGTGTCTGTTTCTATCCCGAAAAATCTTATTTATTTCGCTTCCACTTTATTTTAAACGAATCCTAAATTTCTCACTATTTCCTATAACTTCCGCAGATTTTCGTAAAACTTGTCCTGAATACCGCAACTTATCACCCAAAACTTAAAACATTCGACTGCTTCGCACTTGACAAAACTTTTTCAGGGTCACTTAGATTTCCGTAGATCTAATTTAATTCAAGATAGTCTGCTTTCACATCCAAGATCTAGAGAATTTTCAAAGCCTGAACTCATTATGGCAATTTATTTATTTTATTATCATTTTGCCATTTTAGAAAATTTCTAATTTTTCCTTGCTTTTACATTCTTCCCTTAAACAATTTCTCACCCCTAAATTCCACACACATACACATCCCTCTACTCACACATATGCAACCTACACACTTTCAAGACTTGTCTGGGTATGATAACCCGCCGGTCAAATCATCGACAACCCGATATCACAATCATCCATGTCAAGAAGGACATCAAAACCCGATATGTCTACCACCCAAAGGTCCACCATGATCAGAATCCCTAAGATCTCTAACTCACAATCCCGACATATCTGACTAACTCTCACCCAAGATCCTAGGGGAGAATTTTCCCATACAATGGTTTTCTTTCCGTGAGGCCCCAACCCTCTAAGCCCAAAACTCTATCACAAGATGCAACAAACGAGAGTATGAGATCCTAATTTAAATAACACGTTCAGAGTAGAAACATACCCTAATGCATCCACCGATCTATGCGTCACCGTACAATGATCGACACGCCTCTAGGGTCCTCGAAGTCCCGGCCCGTGAGCCCCGTCCCGACTCCTCGACCGTGTAATCCGTCCCTCCGACTGCCAGGCTGGGCCGGCAGTTTGGCACACTCTACGACTCAAAACTGCCTCTGACTCACATCGGGGTGGAGGAATAAACCGTGTCTCAAGGTCATTCCACCGGGAGCAACCTGGATCGCATACCCAAAAAAACCCTAGATCCATGCCTCCGTGGCAATCCCCGCTCATATGCCCTGCCGATGACAATAAAGTACGTCACTCCGGGCCTGGCCTGGTACCTTGTACCCGGGCGCCGAACATAAGTCTCCTGTCTCTTTCCCAAACTCGAAGAAGGCCGACCTCCTCCTTCCCACTCCAATCCCAAAGATCACCCGATGCCTGTATGTCTCATATCTCTCTCCATGGCAAGAGTCAGTCTCACCATAGTCCATGCCTCAGAGGCGGAGTCCTACAATCTTTCCCCGAATTGACAACTTTGAACCATTTCACCTCCGACCTTGGTCGATCTAGGAACCTTTGGGTTTCATGCCCAGCAGCATAATGGCAATACTTACCTATAAAGCAGAGCCCATGGACTCCCAAGTCATCATTCTAAGTCCCTAGGAGGTTTTAGCCCGCCCCACCACACTTTAAATTCCACCAGCCGGGAACGCAGCCTAGCCCGATCCTCATGTTATTTTATAATCTCCATCGCCTAGAATCCTTCATCTCCTAACCAATGATCAGCTGGGTTACTCAGATCCCTCCCGTAAATGTTGGAGGATGATGTTCCCTAAATCTCTGGAGGTTACTTGAACCTCCCTGGCTACCAGCTGCACTAGCTTGTGTAATGGTAGTGGCTAGAACCCTAATCTTTTAGCAAAGGCCTCGTTAGTAAAAATGTGTGGTGCTTGGCTAGCACTCAGGACTTAATTTCACGCCCCGTCCTCGACTTGTCATCTACACATGTCAAATGGCAACAAACTTTATTTAATCTCATCTCAATCTAACTAGTAATGCACATGCCAATTACTAATAGACTAGACAACCATGAATTGACCCATTCATCACCTAAGTGGTGCCAATTTCCAACCACTCCTTTTACTTATTTCAATAAAATTAAAAAATTTCATGTTCATTTCATTTCAACCTCTAAGGTTATGGTCTTAACCCAGCATTCCATTTTTTTCTTCCTATATACATTATGCCAGCTATATAATTTTTCGCGCAATAACTACTAATCACATTCTTATACATCATAACGTGTATATGTCTTTCCGCGCGAATTTGTAACACACAATTATTGTGAATCAAGAACATGGAACACATATCCTAACACAAATAGTTGAAACACACCACGTATGTAATAAGTTCAAACCCGTCCCATTTAACTCCTAGGTATTAGTAACAAACCCGATACCAAGCTATGACGTTGGTATCAATTTAACCACAATAGCCATGGCCTAAACCTATGTCCCTCAAGCCTTAGGTAGTCGTAGTTGCTCTATGTTATGATACTACGTCGTGGAAGGTATCAGATTCATGCGTACGGGATCCACACTCCAAGCCCTAGGTATTTGTATATTCCAAGCTTTTAATACCACACCGTGATAAGTCGTATCGTGATTCGCGCCCTTCAGCCCAGTAATCGCAAACCTTATGCTCTATTACTAACGTATTATGCCCATTAGCCTCGTAATCGCAAACTTAAGCTCTGATACCATGCTGTGACACCCCAAATCCGAGGGTCCTATTGACAACCTGTCAACCTGCGGAATTCTTGTGGATTTCAGGTGCCCCGATACCACACCATTGTGTCCCATTTATCGGGATCCATATATTTAAAAAAATCTAGCATAGTCTCCTTTTTTCGGGGAGCTCTACCCAACATACAACCTGTATAACAATATAATCATAACCCATCCAGGGTCTCAACATAAGTCGGGACACCCATTGTATCCATCCGTCCATATCCCTAATATACAACTATATCACAACTACCCATGGACACCGAGTTACTCGACACCACCTCAAACATCCCTTTACTGGGATCCATTCATTCACATTTAAATCTAAAATATGAAAGTAAAACACTTAATTACAACCCGTAAGAGTTCGATCACGACCCTCTTACCATAATTACATACTCGACTATTTATACAAAAGTAAAAAAGAATTTAATTACAATTCTTTTATACTAAATACTTTTTACAAAAGTAATATCAAGGTCACACATCGACCTTCTTCGTAATCACCTACTGCTCTGAGCACGCCTCCCCGCACACTCCTCAACGAAGCGGGGGTCCCACAATCCAAGAAAGAATGGCCAATAGAAAAATTTTCCTACAAGGGGTAATTCTCCTAAATGCACATGCAATGGCGTATATACATCAATCACATTTCATAAGCAATTTATGCAACATTATATGAAGGCATGAGATGCTAATTCCTCATGCTCATAACTGAGTTCCAACCTACTCCCCACACCCGCAATCGCCAATCAGGAAACCAAATGCATCTTTATTTAACCCACAGACTTTAAACCATTGATAACCAATTTTTAATTTATCATTTCATGATTTTCTTTTTTCTTTGTGGGCCACTTGATTTTCTGATTTTCTCACCACAGACGCCGTGCACACCTTTCCAACATTTTCATGAACTTACATCGCTGAGATTCATGTCTAACTGTGAATAACATTTGGGTCTTTCACCCTGGGGGGGGATCTACCCTAACTTGCTCGGCCTAAAACATGTAATTTATCATTTTGATCAATTTACACATCCATGAGTCTCAACCTTGGACTTTGTCCCATTTTCTGAGATCACGACCCATTCACCAACACCGGTGAATACTCACTACCATGCACTAACACCCGACTGACGTGGATGTACCGTGCATATGAAATGCCGGCATGATGCCAATGTGATTTTCCTTCATGTTACATGTATATATGAGTGCTACATGAAACATTAATACACCATAGACAACATAATTTTTACATATACTTCCATTTATCATAATTTCCATGTTAATATATATTGCGCAAGCAATATATTGTCATGATTTTTACACGCACAACATGTTATTTAATATTTTACAATAATAATAATAATAAATGGCCCAAATCTCGACCCACATATAATGTATGCACCCTCATTCCTTCGATTCGTCATCGAATTACTATGATATCAAGACACACCACAAAACCAGAAGCAATCAGTCTAACCAAACCCGAATTCGGGCCTCGAAATCGCTTGGGTGTATCAGCCCCAAATTTTTAGCCTAGGATCAGTTCGAAAACAAATTCCGAATATTCAATGGACTATCTAAAAATAGTTCCGAACTGTTCGAAAACAATCCAAAAAATTCCTAAAAATTCCTACACTTAGTCTAAAAAATTGCGAACTGAAATTTACGGCCTTTCATGGCCTTTAAGCCAATCCCCAACCATTAAATGACCTTTAGGCTAGAAGTAATACAAGTTGGAGTTTGACGAAACGCTAAGATTTGAGTACCCACGTGTAGCTCTCGATGTATGGATCGACTTTGCCTTCTGCTTCGATGAAAACCTACGGTCCGATTTCCAAAGATCTTAGAAAGAAGCAAAGAGAAAATAAATATCTCTTTCTCTCTCATTCTCATTATCTCCCACGCCCGTATTGACTTTTCTTTTTGTTTTTTTTGTTTTTTTAAATTATTTGGATACATGGCTCATATAGCCTCATTCGGGTCCGTTTCTATCCCGAAAAAATTAATTTATTTACAGTTCACTTTATTTTAAATGAACTTAGCTCACGCAATTTCTTGACTTCCGAGATTTTCTTAAAATCTCGCCCTCGTCTCCTCGACTTATCACCCGTAAAATCGTAAAATATCTCGACCGCCTCGCACCCAACGAAACTTTTCCGGGTCACTTGGTTTCGAGATGAATTTAACTACAAGAAATTGCTGGCCACATCCAAGATTTAGAGAGTTTTCTAGGCTTCCCTAAACCCTTTTGGAAATTTATTATTTTTATTATCATTTTTCCATTTTAGAAAATTTCTAATTTTTCTCGGGTTTTACATGGTTCAACTTGTTTTCCAAATCCCTAAGGTTATGTTTTCTAACCTTAGCGTTCAACTTTTCCTATATACATCAAACCATGTGCATATTTTTCATGGAATTTGTAACACACAATCACACAATCACGCAACATGTTAAGCACAAAACACGCAACATGACTCAATGCATGATCTAGGTCCATGCTCATCAATCCCTAGGTAATCACATACCTATGTTCTGATATACAAACTATGACACTAGAACTCAATGAATCTAATGACTTAGACCCACATCCATCAACCCCGCAAGACTGTGTACCTAGACTCGACACCTAGTCGAGACGGTGCCAAGATAAGGACCATACTTGTGGATACCCACACCCAGCCCCCAGTAATCATTTACCTAAGCTCGATACAAGCCGTGACGCCCAAATCCCGAGGACTTTTTTTATTTTTTTTCTTCACGGGTCTAACTCTATAGTGACAGAAACTTCACAAGACACACCTCACAAGCTCCGCGCCTCATTGTATGTGTATCCCAATCGAAGGCATGCCTCAATGCGCACTCCGGGGCCTGGTCGTGGGCGTAGAGCATCCTTGTCGCGGCGCAGCAAAGTGTCCTTGTCGTATGTGAAAGCAGCGTTCTTGTCGTAGCAGAGCGTCCCTTCGTGAGCTAAGAGCGCTCACAGGCACACTATACCTTATCGCAACAAGCTTGCCGCTCGTGTAGTGTCTCTTTCCTGTCGCGACACAGATGAACTCTATCGCGACGTGGGATCTTCTTACTATGACTGAACTTTGTAGCAACCTAAAATTTTCGTGTCCTGACATAGTTTCCACAGCCTACACATCTCTCTATCGCGACACGGAAAAATCTTGTTGCGACATAAAGCTCCTTGCTGCCTTTGTGACGGGCCAATGGTGAGTGTGTAGAAATTAATTGGGAAATGCAAACCCGTGTGAGCAAGTGCACGCTTGAGTTAACGTAGTGTAGTGGTTAGTCAAGTGTCGTTCCCTCTAAGAGAAGTGTGTTGACTATTGATTTAATGACTTACAATATTCGTGATCTAATCCTGTAGTACTGTACTGTATTATTAACTAACAAAACTTAGAATTGCGTGGTGTTGAATTATATATCGTTGATGAGAAGCCTTCCGTGGTTTTGTCAAGTTTCTACCACTCGATGGATGTCAATTCAATTAAGGATTATCAAGTATTTATATGAGCTATGTTGATGTATTGATCTTTCCTGCATGATTCTCTCTCGAGATATATTTAATATCTTGCCAGTGGGATGGCTGCATCTCCGCCTAAATCCCCAACTTCAAAACGCCTAAATGCAAACCTCTACTGTCACACTTGCAGCCCTGAATTTCTATTCTTCGACTACCCAAGTGTTTCTTTAACCATGTCCCTAGAAATTGTCTTCTCTCGATCTCAAACTCCCACCTTTTATATTGTCACTGCATGTATAATAACATGTAATTAAAACCCAAAATTGTTAAAATATAAGGAACTCATATTAATAATCAAATAAGCCAAACTAAAATCAATCCATCAACCGGTGGTTGTGGCTGGCAACCTTAGGAAAAGAGTTGTCTATCATATTATTCATTACATTTCAAGAATTTGAATCATGACGTAGGGTTGAAGGAAGAACTACAGAAAACTCCGCTTTCACGACTTCGCGATCCGGTTCTATTTGATCACTCTTTGCATCTCCTTCTTCTTCTCGATCCAAACTTCCTCTTTGAAATTACCCTTTATACTCGAGACGAAAGGCCCATCAATTATCTATAAAAGTTAGGGTTTTTTTCTAGTTCCCGTAATGGAAAGGGAACCTCGCTTCTCCGCGATGAAGGTGGCTTCACAGCGGCAAACCTGAGGCCTTTGATTTTAGGCTTTTCGTCTATCATGCAAGTGCTCACGCGACGAAGGGGTCTTCATACGGCGAACTCCGCGACTTGTCCTAATAAGCGTCTAAGCGGCGTGAGTGCATTGGATATGGTCTTGGCCAGTGGACTGGTCGAATCCAGGGGACCTCGTGGTCGCCTGCCCACCGGGTCGCCAGCCGTGTGGCCGCCAGACATCATCATTTGGCCTCGTCATCGTCATCTCACACCTGACTTGTCGTATTCCTAACTTCACCCCGGGCAAAGGGGAATGGGTAGGCACCACAAGACCTGCTCCTGAGTCCAACATATGGAACTCCGGCTGATCGACTACAGTCAGCGATCTGTGAGATGATTAGGCTCCAAAGAAAATGCAGCACCATATCATCTCGATCAACCCTCACTCACGACCATCCCAATGTCGAACCTGAGTCCTCGTCATGGCATATGGCGATCGCTTGTCCTTGGTCACTGTACTAAGATGCAGTGAAGGTTTAATTTTAACAGATAAAAAATTATACCAAACCTTTGCCACGAGCGTGAGCACTGTCATCGGAAATGTGGTGAACTCACTGACGGGTGGTGCCTCCACAAGCCCTGGCCCTGTGTGAGCTCTTACATCAGGCCCTTGAAGTCGATGGCCAAAAAAAGTGCCTGGTACTCCTCACTGTCATCCTCCCATAGCTGATAGAACTCCACATGGCCCGCCTCGGCGCCGACCCACCCACTTAGATAAACACCGTGCGTCGACTCGAATGGCAAGTTGCAGAACTCGGATGACCTGGGCCACCCCGGGGTCGTGGCACATTGTGGTCTACCAACCTCAGCCCGATGGCAGTTAGTGAACGTGATTCTGGTGCCCGAAACCCCGCTTCGGGACGAAGGAGCGGATGCAAAGCGACTCGTGGTAGGGCCGCTCTTCCTCCCGAGAGATGAAACGACGCGGATCGTCCGGAGTGGGAGAGTACGCTCGGGATGTGGAATCGCTGATGTCGCCATCGGGATGCCTTCAAGTCACATGGTCACCGACCGCTTCAAATCAAAACAAAATGCACACAAGAAGCAATAGGAGACGAAGGGGTGCACCAAAAACGTTTGGAGGGAAAAAGTGTCCGTTGCGGGTATTTATAAAGGCCTAGAATACGAGCCACTTCACCGAGGCGAAGGATCCCTTTACTGCGGTGAAGACATACTTCGCAGCGACGAAGTGTGGTTTACTATGATGAAGGCCTAGCCTCGCAGCGGCGAAGGGAGCTTCGTAGTTGCGGACCAGAAGGTGTGGTCCCAGCCTCGTAGCAGCGAAGCATGCTTCGTCGTGGTGGACCAGAAAGTATGGGCACTGTGTTTTTGCCCTCCACCTTTCAGATTTATCAGGATATTAAAAATAATTAAAGTTAAGATGCCCAAAAACAAAAGTTTCCTCAGAAACACAAAGAGAATGGAAGTAATAATGAAGCAGGGAAAAGAAAATCTCACAATGCTCGGGTTGCCTCCAAGAAGCGCTATGTTTAACGTCGCTTAGCTCGAAACCCGCAAAGATGTACAACCAAGACTTAAACAATAATAGAACCTATTGAGGATTTGACTGTCAGGCTATCTTCTTTCGCTCAGCCTGTAGCTGTCCTATTTCTCAATAGGGCCCAAAGTACGGCTTCAACTTTCGAAAGTGTTAACTTCTGAACCGTCCTTTCTCTCGGATGTAGTATCTCAATTCCTCCATAGGGGAATACTTGCACTACTGTGAATGAACCTAACCATTTTGACTTTAGCTTGCCAGGAAAAGTCAAGAGCCGAGGAGTCAACAAGACTTGGCCGACCGGGGCGCAAACCTCTTCTCATAATATGTCTGGCATGCCATGTTTGCTCTTCCTTATAGATCCGATCATATTCATGTTTCATTGCGAAACTCATTCAATTCATTGAGCTACGCACCGCTTGCCGACTAATCATGCCACCCATGTTCAACCGCCTAGTCACCCAATATGCTATATGTTCTAATTTACGTGCAAGCAGCTCCTATAGCTCAGTTTCCAATGGGGACACGCTTTCTGGTAGGGGTTCCTTAAAGGCTGTCCTATATGCCCAAAGTGCATAATCATCTTCGACCACTTTTCTTGAGCTATTGACCGTTTTTTTTGTGAATGACTGACTTTGACTATTTGACACTCAACCGCCCATTCAATTGCTGGGTGATATGCAAGTGAAGTCTGTCTGGCACCATATTTCGCAAGACTTATCAACTACCACTGTAGAAACGAGTACCACTATCCGTGATCAATGCTCGCGGAGTGCCGACCTGGTGAATATGGTTGCGACAAACTTAACTAATACACTGCATCATCAAGCGCGGCTCAGATTGCTCTACTCCCTTTTGAGACGTATTCTACAGCCATGAGGATATACATGTGACTAAATGAAGAGGGGAAAGGTCCTATGAAGTCCATTCCCCATAGGTCAAACAACTCAACTCCGTAATCAGTCTACGGGGGTTTATCCTTGCTTGGGAAATGTCATCCTTTGCACTTATCTGGCTACAAATGATAGAGCATCCTGAATAAGGTAGGCCAATAGAATCACTGAGTACCTTTGCTAATGCTCTTCCGCCTCCAAATTTCCATGGTAAGGTATGGCAATGACTCGTAATACTACCCATTTCTTCTTCCCAAGACACATCTCCATCACTGACGACACAATGTTTGTATAAGATAGGCTCCTCCGTAGTGTTTCCAACCAAAAGAACTCCTTTTTCAAGCAGGAAGAACCCTGAGGAATCACTTTGGCCAATTAAGTAGTTCATAGCCTGAAACTATGGAACTCGGTCAATGTCTTCAATTGCCAAGAGCTGCTCAACTGGGAAATTATCATTAATTTGCACTTCGTCTCTCGGCCCCTCTAATCATGACAAGTTCTCTGTTCCCTTCTTATCTTTTATCTCTAAGTCGATCTCTTGCAACAAGAGTACCCATCGTATTAGTCTTCGCAGATCCTTATCATCATTAGGTACTTAATGGCCGAGTAGTCTGTGCACTATCACCTTATTGCCAATCAAGTAGGCCTAAATTTATCAAAGGCGAAACAATGGCCACAATCTTTTCCGTGGTGGCATAATTCACCGAGCATCATTCAGTTCGTTAGCATAATGGATGACCTCAAATATCCTTTCCCTTTTGCCTAACACTGTCTCGATCGCATAATCACCGGGCTCGCACACAGCTCGAATCAAGGTCCTAGTCCGTGCTACAACTATAGGAGCTCATACCGCTTTATCTTTCACCAAAGGCTTATAATGTTCATAAAACAAATGGTGGGCCCCCGAGCTAACAGACCGATAACGGTTTTGTAATCCGAGAAATCTTAATGAACCGCCAATAGAACTCAGATGTCCTAGAAAACTTTACGCTCTCTTCACCGATGATGGTGGAGTAATTTCTCTATCACTGCGCTGTTCTACCAACCTCTATTCCTCTTACCAAAATCCGGTGGCCGAGTACAATGCCCTCTTGTACCATAAAGTGGCACTTTTCCCAATTCAGCATAAGATTGGTTTCTTCACACCTAACAAGCACTGCTCTCAAGTTTTCTAAACAATCATCAAAGGAACTCCCCAATACTAAAAAGTCGTCCATGAATAACTCAATTGTCTTTTCAACCATGTCTGAAAATATAGCCATCATACAACGCTGAAATGTGCCTCTGCGGCGTTAAATGTACCTTCAAATGGCATTTTGCTCAATGCAAACATCATATGCACGTGAATGTTGTCTTCCCGGTCTTCAGGGGCTATGCATATCTGATTGGTAATTTTAATATCCATCCAAAATACAGGTTCATGCCTCGCTAGTTTGTCCAACATCTAACTTTTAAACTAAGAGGGAAAGTGGTCTTTTCGAGTAGCCTTATTCAGTTTCCGGTAGTCGATACAAATCCTCCATCCTGTGACTGTTCTAGAAGGTAACAAGGTATTATCGGCTATTTTGATCACTGTTGTCCCTCTTTTCTTAGGTACCACCGTAATCGGGACTTCTACCTGGCAATGCTCCGAGATAAGATATATAACCTCGTGATCCACCACTTTAAGATTACGGCAACCCTTTCTGTCGATTCAGCTTCCTATGCTTCCCACTGATCGGGGCTTATGACCATCTTCTAAATGTAATCTTGATGCATGCACATAGAGGGAGGATCCCTTAACCCGCCAGAGACCAACCAATTGCATCCTTGTGGTCTCTAAGCACTCTCAATAGCTTATCTTCTCCTCATGTCGCCAAAGACATCAAATAAGCATCGGTAGGGTGCAAATTTCTCAAGATAAGCATACCTTAAATGGTAAGGTAAATGACTTTTGTTTCACTGGTGGTTGTTTAGGAAGATGGTAGTGGCGTTCGAAAGGTTCGTACCTGTAGGTTCATAAGATTTCCTTCCAATAGGCTCAAGGAGTTCATCCACCACATACTCCTGCACTCTTCACTCAAGCTCTCAATCACTCGCACTGCCAGTCTCCCAAAGGCCGCTGAGACCACTTTGGTTAGACACTATAGCCTCAACAAGCCTCTCATCAAAAGCATGCATCGCTTCATTGCGTCTCATGGCTTTGAATACATTGAAGGTGACCTCATCATCTCACTCTCACCATTTTGGGAACAATTCTCCCGCCTACACATCAATCAGCCTCGCTAGAAATGGCCTACCCAATATGATAGGTATTCCTTTATCTTCTTCCATATCCAGAACAATGAAATATGTCGGAAATATGAACTTGTCCACTTTGACCAGAACGTCTTCTATTACCCCCTAGGGTGTTTCAATGACCTATCTTCCAACTGGAGTGTGACTATGGTTGGGCAAGCTTCACCTAATCCCAATCGTCTAAATATAGATAGCGGCATGAGGTTAATACTTGCTCCCAGATCACACAAGGCCTTCTCAAAGATGTAATTTCCAATTGTGCATGGTATAGTAAAACTACCGGGGTCTTTAAGCTTTTGTGGTAGTTTTCGTTGCAGGATGACACTACACTCCTCAATGAGGTTTACTGTCTCAAAGTCTGATAGTCTTCTTTGTCGATGCATCTCTTCATGAATTCAGTACATAGTCAAGACCGTCTAATGTACTGGCAAATTGTATCGTTTATGTGGAGTTTCGAACACCTCCGTAAATTCAGGAATTGCTTATCCACTTGGCTTTTCAAGCTTGAGGTATGAATCTGATAGTGGGTTCACTCCTCGTGGTCATCCCAGATTTCTATTTTTTCACCCAACTTTTCTCGATAAATGTTCTCTACTACTTTGTCAATCTTGCTAGGCCGGGATTACTTCTTTCTCGTCTCTACCTCCCTATAGCACCTGGAAATTCCGGGTGCTTCTATTTCTTTCGCTTACTCCTCACGTGACCGCTTACCTGCTCGGCTAATCTCCTCGCCGTGTTCACCTTAGAATTACCTGGCACGTCGCCATTGCCTCTCCGTCAACAAATTGGTCATTTGGCCCATTTGCACCTCTAAGTTTCTCAATTGTGCTGCCTGATTGTTCAATTGGGTGGTCTAGTTCTGCAAATTTGCCTTGGTCTCATTCATAAAGGAGGTGTGCGAGGTGAGCATTTGTGCAAGTGCTTGCTCCAAGTCTACTTTTTTCTCAAGGGTTGGTTCATTCACTCGGGGTGGTGGCATGTTGTTCGACTCATACCTCCAACCATAATCTCGATTGTTCCGATTACCTCGTTACCTCCTCCATCCCCGACCGCACTCGACTTTGATTCTCGTAATTGCCTCATATGCATTGTCCCCATACTGCCCTTCTTGTGGTTGATTCTACTAATTCACATATTGAGCCTGCTCTATTGTCATCTGCCTTAACTAAAACTTCATAGTATCAGGTCAGCTCCACCAAGATTCACAAATCTCCTCCTCTACTCTGACATTTTTGAATAACATTCACGTAATCCCGTTGTTTCTACGCTTTTTTTAGTTAACTGTGCGACATGGTTTACCAGTTACTGAGAATCTCTGTGGTTCCGTTTGTCGTAGGTTTCTTAGGCCGACCGTCTCTAGGCCACTGAATAGTGTTGGTACTGATCCTCAAAACCTCATAGGCCCGATCCGTGGTTTTCATCAAAGCACCTCCTTCCAAGCATCAATGATCAGCCCTAATGAGTCGCTGCATCATTGCACGTATGCTCATGAAATCTCTCCCAAGCCTCAACTAGGTTCTCCCCCTCAAATTGCCTAAATGTATTAATTTCTTGCACTAGATGAGCTATCTTCGAGGGTGGGAAAATTTTGGTTAGAAATTTTTGCACCAAGTCATTCCATGAGGTGATGGAGCTCCAGAGGTCGGGCTAGTCAACCGCTTGTTTAAATTTCGATCGCTTAAGTGATAATGGGAATAGCCATACCGAGAGCTTCTTCATACTCCCATTATACTCTTACTATGTCACGTACTTCAATACAAGCCGGCCAAATGTGCATTCGGATTCTCGCTAGGTAGCCCATGGAATTGTATATTGTGGAGCATTTGTACGTTTACTCCTTCGTACTCTCAAAGTCGTCAGACGTGGTCGACGTGATAGCCGATCGAACGAGTGGCAAAGCAAACCCCAAGTAGCACGGCGGATTATCGTCGACGGTTGTGGGTGGCCGGATTTCTATAGTTCCAGCCCATTATGTTCCACCTGTGGTTCATCTCCAACACGAATATGTCTCAGATCTACTATGCCGATGATTTCAAAGCAGAAGTTAATGCGTCTTTCTACGAATCGATGCAAAGTCCGGCTCGGTTCAGATCAAATGGAAGCGCTCCTATGCCTCGTTTTCGCATGCACTATAATTACTTTCCGAAATCACAGATAAGAAGGAAACCAAATCACAAATACGTATGCACAAAGAAGAACACGTGAACCATGAATAAAAGTAAAGAAATGATCAAGAAGTGAAAAGAATTTAAAGAAAGCAAACTTGGATCCAAAGTACTATCTATGGCACGGTCATTGACATCAACACTAAACTTCTCCTATAATCTGCCAAAAACATGACGGGCTAATGGTGAGGTGCAGAATTGACTGGGAACGCAAACCCGTGTGCGTGAAGTGCACGCGCCGAGTCGACGTGGAAGGTGCTGGTTGCCATGTCGTTCTCGCTATAAGCAGCTTTGATCGTTGATTTAATGACTTCGAAAATATTTGGATCTAATCCTAGAGTGAATTGTGACTAGATTATTAGAATTAACAAAAACTTATAATTGCGTGTGTTGAATTATATCGATGATGAGAAGCCTAGGGTTTTAGCGTCTCCTGCCACTCTTGATGGATGTCAATTCAATTAAGAACTTATTGAAGTATTTATATGAGTTATGTTGGTGGGTTGATATTTCCTTCAAGATATTCTCTCTCGAGATATATTTGCCTATCTCACTGACGCGATTGCACCCTACCTCAATCCTCGACCAAACGCCTAAATGTGCAAACCCTGGTGCCACACTTGCACTCCTGAATACCCCATTCTGACTACCCAAGTGTTTCGTTCATGTCCCTAAGTAAATTATCTTCTCTCGATCTCAAACTCCCAGCTTTAGCATGTCACGGTTGGCTAGACAATGACATGTAATTAAACCTAGAATTAAAGCAAACATATGAACTCATATTAATAATCAAATAAGCCAAAACTGAAAATCAATCCATCAAACCGTGGTTAGGGTTGGAAAAACCCTAGATAAAAGAGTTAATTCATCATATTATTCATTACAGATTGAAGAATTCAAATCATGAAGTAAGTTGAAGGAAGAATCGCAAAAACTCCGTCGGCGATCTTCCCAATCCGCTCTATTGGATCTCACCTCGATCTCCTTCTTATTCTCGAATCAAAAATCTCCCTTTTGCTTCAAAATTACTCCCTTTTTATGCCTCGAGATGCAGGCCCATCAATGGCCCAAAAAGCTAGGGTTTTTTTTCTAGTTCCCGTAATGGAAATGGAACCTCGCTTTGCCGCGGCGAACCTGAGGCCTTTGATTTCAGACTTTCTGGTTTGCTGCGGCGAAGGGACCCTTTTCTGCGATGAAGTGCTTCGCTGCGGCGAAGGGGGTCTTTGTAGCGGCGAACCCGTAACCTTTGTGGTGCTTCTTTTTCATCATTTATGCTTTTGCTTTGTTTTTCTGTCTTTTAGTTGCCCTTTTGATTCTAACATCGCCATATTCTATAGAATAATATAGTATGAGGGATTAGTGTAATATTAATGAAAAAGGTTATGAATCATGCATTTTATCTATAAAGAACACCGAGAATTTAACTGAAATGTATGCATGATTCATCCCGATCACTCTGCCCTATGTCACGACATAGAAAAACTCTATCGCGACATGGGATTTTCTTTCATGTCAAGCTCCGTCGCGACTTAAATCAAAGGTCGCACCCAAAAATCCCATCAAGACAACCCCATCGTGACACGGAAATTCCCGGTCGCAACACTAAACCTCTCCGCCATCTCACCACAGATATACTCTCCTTGCCTCGCCACTTCACGTGACAAAAATCTTCCCTGCCTGGCTAACCATGCCGCAACATAATTTTCCTGTCATAACACAAAATCTCTTAACCTTGGCAACACTCTGTCGCGACATAAAATATTATGTCACAACATGAACTCCAACATTACCAACTCTGTTGCGACATCGAAACATTATGTCGCGGCACAACTCAGTGAAATCCTATCACGAAACTACAAATTTTTGTCGTGACATGAAATCTCTTGGCCTTAACCAAGCTTTGTCGCAACCCTGACCTCTTATCATGACCGTCTCGGTCGTGACAAGGGAACCTTTGTCACGACATTGTCATGACAGAGAGCAAACACGCTGAATTAAAGAACACCCTCATGAGGCCAACCTTCGTGACACAAAACCAAAGAAGCTTTGGTTGCTTACGTAGAAAAACCCCTATAGCGACCCAACCCGCTCAACGACAAGAGCTCATTCTAGGCATTTCCTGCATTTCCAACCTATTCCTAGGAGCCCCTTCCATCACAGCTAACTACCGAAAACCTAGGAAACAGTTGCCAGACTGCATAAATCATACAAAAATGAGTTTTATTACAACTTTTTCTCATTACATATACAGAATTTGGGTTTTCTGCCCAAAATTTAACAGAAACTGGATAATTGTCCAAAATTTAACAAAATACATGAATAAGACATAATCTGGCCCTTTTTCACAACTAAGATCTTGGATGTGTTTCATCCCCCCATGTACCTCTAGTACCTGAAAATATTTTCCCACGATGGGGTGAGCAATGCCTAGTAGAGAAAATCTCTTACAAGGGCTATTCCCCAACTAAGTGCACATGGAATGTCATGATTCACACATTAACACCAATTCAAGTAAAAATATGCACATTTCTACATGAATGTCTACATGCCATGCCCCAAGTCTCGAGTCCTCGCCGACTCCTTCACACGCAATTGCCATGTATGAAAACTATCTTCAAAACAAAAGATTTTTGTTTTTTAAACTCATTTGACAACATTCGATATCAAAACACATTGGACAACCCTCCGATATTAAAACATATCAAGCCTCGATATTTAATCCGTTGTATGCTTCCTTCATAAGATTCCACAACCTCGAATATAATTTATCAGACATCCTCTGATATAATTTATTTGACAACCCTCTGATATTAATTTATCGACATCCTTCAATATAATTTATTAGACAACCTCCGATATTAATTTATCAATAACCCTCCAATAAACCATTAGTTAAAAACTATGTCATGCATTCACACCCATTTCATGATGTCCCTGCATGCATATGAAATGCAATCATGAATTTCATGCCAATTCATACTATATGCAACATTAATAAATCATGGATAATTATATTTTCTACATATAATTTACATCCATCAAGTATATCTCACGTCAATACATCATATAAGCATATATTAACATGAGATTAATAACCAACATGTTATTAATTTTTTTTCCAAAGAATAACACATAAAACAACACAATCCAATAACAAACAACAACGTGATCGCCCAAAATAGTCTCAAACATTCCAACGTTCAATCCCAAAATTTTGGGACTGAACTGCATAGCCACTCACAGCCCCAAAGAAAAACCCATGCCATTAAAAGACCTTTAGGCTAGAAATAACCCGAGTAGGAAAATTCTCTACCTCTTGGAGTTCGAAAACCCCATATTCTCGCACTTATGGCTCTAGTTACCCAACCTAATCGGGCTGGAGCGTAAGGGTCAGTTGGCTGGACTCCATTGTTTCCAGGGTCAAGATGCAAAGGTCTGATCGTTCTCATTTAGTATGATCGCCGTAATACCGACCGCAACCTCGGGTCGTAGCACCCTCCGCAAAACAATGAGGCAGGGGCTCACGAGGGTCGGTGCCCGTGGTCACCATGCCTAAGTCGCTTCTTTCGAGAAAAGAGAGACTGCTTAGATTGTTTAGTACTGGCGTATAAGAGTGCGTATAAGAATGTCAAGGGCTGGTTTCACAGTACCTTCACCGATGTAAAGGTTCCTATTTATAGTAGATGTTCAACCAGCTTGATGGTGGCAGAGTCCTTCCCATTGACGATATTTCTTATTTTAGTCCATATCGATTTGGTATAGGATATAGAAGGAGCGCTTGTTTGAGATAATCTCTCTTTCTTTGTCGGGAGACCCAACTGGCGATGATCTGTTATTATTTTCCCTTCCTTATTGATAAGGTTTGGTTGGATCGGCAGGATAATATATTACTAGGGGTTATTCTATTTCCTGTATGAACGATACACAATCTGATTTGTAGGATATGGGGCTTCCAATTCATTCAGGATTGTCCTCGACCCCACCCGGGCTTCACTCAGGCCAGACCGAGGAGCTGGCACAAGGCCGGGCGTGCCACTTCTTTTCTCGGGCTTGGTTAGTGGGCCTGCAAGCCTATTTTTTAAACCCTATCAGTTGCCCCCCAGCCCTTGTGTATGCTGGCGTGGGCAAGGGCTGTAATTCCTCTTGTGCTGCGCTTACGCGCTCTGCTCGGGTCAGCTAGTTTCGTTGGCCATTAAGGTGTCTTAATAATGATACACCTCAGGTTTTCGCCATTTCTCCCATTTTCTCCGCCTTCTCGTTCTTTGTGGATATCTTTCGTCTTATCTGCTTCTGCTTCCGGGACCCTTTCTTTCTCAGCCTCCTGTTTACGCCTTTTTTGCGCAGCATTTCTTCATCAGATCTCGTGGTCCATTGTGTCCTGTGACGCTTTGATTGGTACGACGAAACACTAGGTTTAACCGACGCTTTATTTCTGTCGCTTGTCTCCGTCATGGTCCTGGCCGCTTCTTCTTCTCATGGTCTGGTGATGACTTCGCTGTTGTCTAAGATCAGACAGCCGAGATGCCTCCGCCGTTCGCCATATCCGAACCCCTAGCCGTCAAGCGCCTCTTCCCACGATAAGGGTAAAGAGAAAATAAAACCTAATTATATATCCCGGGGGCCTGAGTACCTTAAATCCGCCGCTCAACATGTCAGGAATGTGGACCCAAGGCCGACCCTTCGTATGGGAGTACCTTGCCGATCAAGCATCGACCTCCCTTATCCGAGCATGGGTCCCCGGGCTGTCTTAACCTTTATGCAGCCTTTCGTGGTTCTGGATGGTTTGTTTTTCGAGGTCGCCGACAATGGCCTTCGTTCCTCCGCACTTTCAAGGAAAAGGGTCTTGCAACATTTCAACATTTGCCCTTCCAACTCCTCCCAAATCCGCTGGGGCATTTTGGGTCAGGCTATTGGCTTCTTTAGGGATAAAGGGCTCGGCATCCCTAGCTTGGCCTTGTTCCTTCATCTTTTTCGCCCAAATGAGACCACCGAGGGCTTTCTTTATTTTTCCAGACGTTCCGGATCTCCCGCGGTGATCTCTGATCTTCCTTCTTCGCATAGGTCATGGAAGGGACGCTATTTCTTTGTCAGCGGTTTCAACTGGGAATACAATCCTTTTCCGACAGTGGATGACACCGGGTGTTCCTACACCGGGCGCCTCATAACATTCATGAGTATTTGTACCTATTTTCGTGTGACTTCAGATGAAGGTGGCTGGATGTTTCATTTTGCATTATCTCGTTGTTTCCGTAGGCTCGCCTTGAACTTAGCGTCAAGATAATGTCATAGCCCTAGCTAAGCATGGATATCCCGCTCGTCCCTACGCACTAATAAGGCCTGACATTCCGGTCCATCTAATATGAGGTCTCACGTTCCTCCGCTCGAGGTCTCACCGCCGCTATTCTCGGTCCTCTCCCATCAATAATGATGGCGCCTCCTACCAGGGAGAGATTTTGGTTCATTTGGGGCTGCCCCTAAGCCCTCAAGTGTGAAAAGGAAAACCGAGCCCATTGAGGAGGAGAGGCCGGAGCCACCTCAAAGTTCGTGGCTAGAGCGCTCCAAATGCTCGAGAGCCGAGCGGCTGCCTCCTTTGGGGCGTAGGTCGTGGATTTTGAGCCCCCACTTCCCTGTTGACTCCGAAGGGCTAAAGACTTTAGTGCAGCCGCGAGCAATCAAGCAGGTTATGCCTATAACCGTCTGGAATCCGCCTTTGGAAGAAGTCAAATCGCCTCCTCGAAAGGCGACAGAACTGAAGAGAAAGAAACCGAAAGCAAAAGTCGACGAAAACCCGGACTCTTTGCTTTCTAACACCGAACTCGCGGCAGGTGCTGTCTCCTCCATCCTCAAGGACTCCGACCTTGGGAGGTCGAAGGCGATGCTTGTTATCGGGCTTTGGCTTTATCCTCTTCCCAGGTTGCCTCAGAAGTCTATAATTGTGCCGCTTCCATGCCGCTCCGTACCGAGCGCATCTTCATGTTTCGATATGTAGCCACTCATCTGAAAGGCCTGGCCGAGAAGGCCAAACTAAACGAGAAGCACGTAAGAATTGCTCCGAATTATAAAGCGAAGGTGGCCTCTCTCACTTCCGAACGAACCGAGCTGCAGGAACGAACGCAGCATATGACTGAAGAAGTGGAGCGACTTAAGTCTGATTTAAAGCATACTTCGTCGGCTCGCGTTCGGGCAGAAAGTAGGGAAGACGAGGTCCGGGCAGCTCGACTCCAAGAACCGAAGGCGAGCCGAGGTTCGAGAAGTGTCTGAAGCCTGGCAAAATGATTTGAGTGAGGCCCGAGAGGGTCAAGTCTCGCGCATGTGAGCTTCTGATGAGCCAGTGGAGGAGCCATCACCTCCGGATGAGCTGCGTGATCTTCGCCGAATTCACGTGCAAGCACGGCGACCATCGATAAGAAAGCAACTCGGCGGTTCGTGACGGCTTCCGAAAGTGCAAGGCGCCGCAGACCGCTTCATCGTGAATCTTCGTCGCAAATTTCCGCGTAATCCACTTAACGAGGAATGTCGCGACTACGCCGCTGCACGAGACCACCGAGTAGATCAACCAAATAAATCAAACAAGGCCGTGATGGCCTCTTACTAGACCAGATGACCTTATATGGCCAGATGGCCCCACACGACTAAACGACCCCACAAGGCCAAACGACCCCACACGGCCAATTGGTCCCACACGACCAAACAACCCTGAGGTGGAAACACAACCACACTCCATTCCTACACCCACCAAACGGTCCCACACTCCGCTAGACAAATCTACTGGCCAACCGCCTACATGACCAAATGGCCCCACATGGCTAATCGGTCCCATATGGCCAAATGACCCTAAGGTGGAAACACAGCCACACAACCCTACATGGCCAAACGGTCCCATACAGCCACACAGCCCTACGCGACACTTAAGTAGAAATTAACCAGAGTAGGAAAAAATCTCTACCTCTTGGAGCATAGCCAGCTTTAACTCTTGGCCTGACGAACTCCGACCGTTGGAATGTCGGAATTCAAAGGAAGAAGTTGTTAGATTTTCCTTTCTCCCTTTCTTTTTCTCTCATTTTCTTCTCATTTTTTTCTCTCTTTTCTCTCTTTTCCTATGAAACCTGAAAAAAAATCACAATTTTCTTGGAAGTATAAAACTATACTTCGGGCTTCAAACCAATTCTTCTAGATCCTATGATCTAAACGATTCTCACCTGGAATCGTCTCACAAAATCTAGCCACCACGTTGAATTTCATCGAATTCCAAGACAGTCGGAATTTCACGTTTTTCAAGGCACCGAGAGTGGTGCAGGACACTTGCACATTGTGAGTGGCTCAAGAGGTGCCATGTGTCATGTGCAGATTGAGTCAAACATGAGCTCAAATGGGACCCATGAGAGACATGTGGCAATATGTGAGTGGGTGAAAATCCATGGTAGATGGATAAGGGGATAAGTGTAATCCTAGGAGCCAATCATAATTGGACATGTGGCAAATGAGATGATATCTCATTTAACCTCTATCTTCTCCCAACCGGTTGGGAGAGGGAGGAGGGAGAGAGAAAGAGAAAACAAAAAAGGGGAGTTTTTAGAGAGAGAGTGTCTACCTTATCTCTAGATTTTCCGACGACTCCATTCATCGAATCCTACGAGACAAGAGGCTAAAGCTGATCCCCACTCCGCAAGAGCCACGCTGCGGTACCCCCTATATCGCGGGAGCCGACAAACCCGGAGGCGGAGTCTTCGCGGACGCCCTAAAACCGAGGGTCCGTTGACAACCCGCAAAATACTCGTGAATGTCGGGTAACCCAACACCACTCATGAAAATCGGGCAGAGTCTCCTATTCCTCGGGAGTTTCATCAAGGTACCAAACCCATTCCAACAGTTTACAACGACCACACATGCATCCACATGCGAAGATAATAAATTCGCCACGCCCCCGCATCAATACTCACAAAATATCCAACCAACTATCTACATGGTTCAAGAGCAACACATTACTTCAATACAAACATATATTAAAAGTTTACAATTTCTAATACATGTTATACAACAATATCAAACCACAAGCTCCGCTTTCTCTAACACTTGGCCTAGTATGCCACTCTCCGATCGCTCCCCGTACTTGAAATAAGGATCTCGACAGGTGAGCAAAGCCCAAGAGAGATAATCTCCTACACATACTTCCCACCTAAGTCACACATTCACGCGGCGAACAAACACATTCAGCACACAACCACCAATGTCTACATGACCCATCCCGCGGCCCCGAGTCCTACCGACTCCATCACACATGCCTAAGCCACACGCGAGTAAACACCGCTTCAAAACAAAGCTTTTGTTCTCGTGTGCCACACTAACGAAATCTCGGTAAAAATATCGGGATTCATTTCTCCGAGTGTCAATTGCTGGAGAACTTCCCGAATGTACTATGGTCCTCATATCCGCGGATTGGCTGACCGTTCAACCCAATTCCTCCGAAAATCTTCACAAACTTTCACAAACATTCAATTAACTTTCAATTTCATGTCATGCACTCACTCCTAATATCTCTGTGGTGCCCCAAAGGCATATGGAATGCATGATGCCAATTCCAACACATTCATGCTAATATATTCACATGCAGAGATGATAACACTAAATCACATAAAATGTTATGTAAATTTCAACCACTACACCTCAAAAAATTAACTCACACAAGAATTAGAAAACACAAGCAATTCATTTCAATCACTCAACATCATAAAATTCACACAAAAATATATTCACGTTTATTATTCAAGTGAATGTGAAACCTCGAGTTAATGCTCACAACCACACAAAATAGGAATTTCTCCATTCAATAAAGCTTTTTGCGACCGAATTTCACGGCTAAACAAGTCTCAAACGCCCATAACCATTTCATACGTTCTTAAACAAGTATTAACACAAGAGAAAAGATCCCTACCTCTTGAGCGCCGTCGAAATTCACTAAACGGGTGCCCACGCCGCAACCCCTCGCCGAGCAGCCTTTTCCTTATCGCCTCCGTCAAAAACCGACGGTCCGATCGATTCGAAATCTGTAGAGAAGGTAATTTCTCTCTAAAAAATCAAATCTCTGGCACACCGCAGACATCCGTCTTGCCCACTGCCCATTTGTCAGGTTTTTGGAGAAGATGACATCATATCTTTGTCCTATTATCATTAAACATTTCCAAAATTCCCATCATGTCCCTTATTCTAGGATTTTGACATCGCACTATCTCGCCCATCCATTCATCATCTCTACTCATGCAACATATGTCACATGAGTACATGTTATAGGTGACTTTACTATCTATATTTGCTTTATCGCACCCGATACCGCGTGGCTCGAAACGTGCAAATTCCACCGTTCTAATTCGACGAAATTCGACGTGGTAGCTAGATTTCGAGAGACGATTACAATGGTGAAGTCTGTTTTTTCATCTGAGATCTAGAAAATGTTTGGATTTTTTTTGACTAAATGATCGTTTTGGCCATTTTTTCAAAATTGAATTTTCTGGTCTTATATCGTCTCCTCCTTAAAAAGGAATTTCCTCATCCCGAATTGTGCAGACAATCACAACCATTCACATGCATATGCAACGTGCACTACCCCATGAATGTAAACTAGTCATTTAAGTACTAAACGACAAAACCATGTACCTTTATCCCTAAACAAGAAGGGATAGGTGGCTCGCATCGTGTCCTCGCGCTTCCACGTTGACTCATCCACTCCACAATGCTGCCATACACCCTCACTAGCCTCATGGTCTTGCGTCGCAAAACCTGCTCCCGGCTATCCATAATGCACACTGGTCCCTCCTCGAAGGTCCCATCAGTGTCAACCTCAATCTCTCCCCAACTAATTACATGCAATTGACTTTGAAAGATACTTAAGACGAGACGAAAATACTGTGACACCGACATGCCGGGCTGAGAAACCAACCTGGGCACGCCATAAAGGCTTCACCCTCTCGAGTATCTCGAAGGGTCCAATGAACCTAGGCAATAGCTTCCCTCGTTTGTCAAACCTGACCACTCCTCTCTTAAGCCTCACCTTCAAGAAGACGTGACCACTAACCTCAAAACCCTGGCGGTCGACGCTGTACATCAAAGATAGCTCTTCACTGTACTGAGTCGCGGAGAAGACGCCTCGCCGCATCCACCACCTTCTCGGAGGTGTCTTTAATCAGATCGGAACCATTGATGGAGCTCTCTCCCACCTCGGTCCAACATATCGGTGATCTGAATGGCCTCCCATATAATGCCTCATATAGTGCCATCTGTATACTCGCCTGATAACTGTTGTTGTAGGTGAATTCCACTAGCAAATGCTCTTCCCAGCTACCCTTATGATCCAATACGCATGCTCGTAGCATGTCCTCTAACACCTATATATAATGCACACAACATGTAACCCTACACAACCCCTGCTTGGTGTGCAAACACTGACCATCCCAAGGTCACAATCACCGACAATCTAATGGACCGTCAACCTAGTCCATGTCATGAATGACATCCATATACCTAGCCCGTGCCAGCTTAACAACACCCAATGCAATTTCCAAAGGGGTATCCAAATCTCGAGTCACTCCTGACTTCTATCACTCAACTCTAAGTCTACGTGATAACCATGACCATGTGTTTTCATCTCGAGTCACTCCCGACTCCTATCACTCAACTCTAAGTCTACGTGATAACTTGACCGTGTGTTTTCATCTCGAGTCACTCCCGACTCCTATCACTCAACTCTAAGTCTTCGTGATAAACATAACCGTGTGTTTTCATCTCGAGTCACTCCCAACTTCTATCACTCATCTCTAAGTCTTCGTGATAACATGACCGTGTGTTTTCTCTCTCGGGCAATAGAACTTTTCGGCCTACACTGCGAGCCTCTTATATCCACACAGAAATTTCGGATATCTCCACAAGACTCTTACACCTACACAGAAATTTTGGATTTCTCCGTGGGTCTCTTACACCCACACAGAAATTTCGGATAACTCCACGAGTCTCTTACACCCACACGTAAATTCTCGATTTCTCCACGAGTCTCTTACACTCCATTACGTAAATTTCGATAACTCCACGGGTCTCTTATACCCACACAGAAATTTCGGATTTCTCCATGAGTCTCTTACACCCACACAGAGATTTCGGATAACTCCACGAGTCTCTTACACCCACACAAAACGTGATAGCTCCCCGCCTCTTACACTCCACATAGAAATTTCCTTGATAACTCCACTGCCCTTACACCCACACAGAGATTTCAGATAACTCCACGGGTCTCTTACACCCACACAGAAATTTGGGATAGCTCCCCGGGTCTCTTACACCCACACAGAAATTTCGGATAACTCACCGGGTCTCTTTACACCCACACAGAAATTTGGGATCTCTCCCCGGGTCTCTTACACCCACACATAAATTCGGGATATCTCCTCGGGTCTCTTACACCCACACAGGACCTTTCGGATACTACCGCGGGTCTCCTTCACCCTAATTCCAGGCTTCTCACCTTAGGGGATTAACGACCCCCTTCTTGCTTTGCCCAACACACTTTAATTACTCTTCATTTCCTAATTCGAACTATGAGTCTTCACTGGACGTAGTCCCAAAGACAAACCCAACCCACACTCACCAAGAGTGGTGAATGACAATACCATGCACCCACACCCGACTCGACGCGATGTTACTGTGCACATGAACGTAATGATGCCATACTGTGACACCCCAATCCCGGGGGTCCACCATGAGCAGAATCTCGGAGATCTCTAACTCATAATCCCGACCTATCTGGTCAACTCTCACCCCACATCCTAGGGAAGAACATCTAAACCTGGCTTCTCTAAAGGCCTCAACCTCTAAGCCCAAACCTATCACACAAGATGCAATAATGAGCATGATGCATTACAAAACAAATGCGTATAAACGTAATCAGATGTCCGGGCTTGATCCGCATGCTCGCCTATACCATGAGACCTTTCACCAGGACACCCACGGCGGCGCAGGCATCGCCGCATCACCGGCCCTGGGCAACCCCCGCAGGCTCGGCCCCGCAACCCGCGCCCAGCCTTGGCCTATGTGACCCGCTCACGGCACTAGGTGCCGGTGGCACCTCGAACTGATACCGTCTTTGACCCATACTAAGGGGTGGAGGAACAAACTGTCCTCTCCCCGTCCTACCACTCACCGGACTCCAGCCGTCCCAAACCTTGGGACCCCGTCCCTGTGGCAATCCCTCCTCATGTGTCCAGTCGGGCAATGGTGGCACACCATCCGCCCATCCCGACTAGGAACCCAGCCTGCCTCACCGATGATTGGGACTGGAGGTCTCATACCCTTGGGACTCCCCGCTCCGTGGGCACCCGCCGAAGTGTCCAGCTGCCGCGTAAATAACACATCATCCGCCCGCCCGACTAAATGTCCCATCCTACCTCGTCCTCGTCCCGATATCTCACGAAATGTAAGTCTACTTCTTCCGGTCGAAGAATATGGGATTTTTCTTCCTTCTAGTACCAGCACCCATATCCCGGGATGCCTCGCATAACATCTACCTTCTCCCTCTCGTGGTCATAGCCGCCCTGCCCTAGAGTCTACTCCTCCTAACCATCGAGGATGATGCTTCTAAACACCGGAGGTCGCCACCCGCCCCGCTCAACTCATTGCACATGCCTGTGCGATAGCAGCGACTGCAATCCCTATGGCCTCAGCAAAGGCTTGCTGGTCAAAAGCCGATGGCGCCTGACTGGTCACCGTGGGACGAATTTCTTACGCCCTCGCCTCGATTAGCCATCTACACATGTCAAATGGCAAGTTAAATTTTCAATGCAGTATCTCTAAGGCATAAACACAGCCCCGAGATACTATTCATACATAGAAAATATTTCATACACAATGTCCTTGCATTCTTAGGAAATGCAAGACAATAAATTCCACATATCAAATCAAAATCAACAATAAAAATTTTATTTTAGAAAATTTCATTTTAAAAGATTTTATTTCATTTGATTTGATTTGATTTAATTTTTTTGATTTGATTTTATTTCATTTTAAAAGATTTTATTTCATTTTGATTTGATTTATTTAATTTTTTTTTTTTGAAAACCTCGTGAATGTTGCTCATGAACAAAGGTCCCAAACAAGGATTCTCTAGAACAAAGGCACTGAGCCAAACTAGTCGGGTAAAACTCAACCGACTCGGGCCGAAAGCACAATAAAGGTGCGCCTGTGCTACCGTGGCCACGGCCGTGTCGCGTCAGGCCGCACTGCGGGCCGGGTCGGTCGCAGCCGCGGGTCGATCAGACAGGCAGTTCGCCGTCAGGTCGCAGGCTCGCCCTTGCCTCGCTCGCATCGCGCATCGTCATGTCGCTACGCCGCACTACGTCGCACGCCTTCACGCCGTGATCGCGGGTGCTCTTCCCCGCTCGCCGCAAAGATCGTGATCGTAACACAAATCGGCCGCTAAGCCCCGGCCGATACAACCGATTGTATCGCGACACGCCCGCCAGCTGACACCACTGTCATGATACAAAGATCGCATCATGATATAATCCCCGCCGCCCCTCACCTCCTTCACGATACAAACCGTCACGACACAATCCACCAGCTCAGCCGCGCGCACGCCGGCCGCCACGCGGCCCGGGACGCGCCCAACCGGCCGATCGTGCCGACCATGCCGCCCGCGCCTCGCACGCCCAGCCGTCTCCCGTGCCATGCCTATCAGCCCGTGTCACAATACAACTTATTGTACCGTGATCTAAACTTAGAAAAATGGCGTGAGCCCATTCCAACTCCACGACCTTTTTTTTCTATTCATTTTTTCATTGTTCCAAATACTGAAACTACTATATATATATATATATATATATATATATATATATATATATATATATATATATATATATATATATATATATATATATATATATATATATATATATATATATATATATATATATTTTTTTCATTTTCTAAAGATAAATTCAAATAAATTTATTAAAATTTATTTTATTTATTTTTCTTCCGCTTACACATCAGGAAACCTTAGTAATTTCTCATCAATTTTTTTCATCTCCAAAGAGCCTCCTTGTTACTTTCTCCATAAAATGGTAGCCTAGACCACTGCACTTCATACAACTCAAAAAAAAAATATTTATGAGTTAAATTCTTACCCTTTCTTTTGTGCAAAACTCGGAAAGATTTTCCGTAGTTTCACAACGCACCGTTTATGTTCAAAACTGAACTATCATTCGTAGGGATTATATATATATATAGCAGTATATATATATATATATATATATATATATATATATATATATATATATATATATATATATATATATATATATATATGGTATATATATATATATTTCTGCTCAATTCTAGATCATTTTGCCAAAAAATTTCTCGAACACCTAAGGTTATATTTTCTCGACCCTAGTGTTCAATGTTTTCTCCTATGCTACTCACCAAGCATACAAATCACACAATTCATGCAACACATGATCACACATCACTCATGTTATACACACCAATCATATATACAACACACAATCCAATCACACATCACATTTCATTCACCAAAATGCATATGACGATGATCTAACCCATTTCCCATCAAGTCCTGGGAGCAAACCGTATACCCAACTTATCGATACTAAGCCATACTCTAGTATCCAACATCGAGCCATACTGTCAGGTTGTTCCTACACCTCATGACCATATTTGCTTCAAGTCCTCAAGCCCTAGGTATTCGTGATACCTAAGCTTTGATACCGTCGTGAAGCCGGCATCGGGACTAAACTTATGGACACAACTCCACCGAGCTCCTGGCGAAATCGCGACCACGCTTCCGATACTGCCTGTGACGCCCAAAATCGGGCGTGTCCGTTGACAACCCGTCAACTCCGCTGAATAATCATGGACGTCTGCAACCCGACACCACCATGAAAATCGGGCACAGTCTCCTCGGTACGGAGCTCCCACTCATGGTACAAACCCGTCCCAACAAGCTTGGCTAATGATCATAGGTCCACACATGGAAGATAATAACGCCACTGGGCCCCGCATCAATACTCACAAAATATCCAACCAACTATCTACATGGTTCAACAGTTAACATTACTCTTAATACAAACATATATTAAAAGTTTACAATTTCTAATACATGTTATAGAACAATATCAGCCCACAAGTCGATTTCTTCTAATACTCGCCTCTAGTGATTGCCGCTCCCGATCTCTCCTCGTACCGAAATAAGATCCCTCGATTGTGGTGAGCAAAGCCCAGTAGAGATAATTTCCTGCTACGGGTTACTTCCCACCTAAGTGCACATGCATGGCGAACAAACACATTCAAGAAATTCTATGAACCTACTTTTGAATGTCTATACGACCCATCCCGTGTCCCGAGTCCTCACCGACTCCCTCACACATGCCTAAACCAACATACGAGTAAAATAATCAGTTTTCAAAACAAAAGATTTTTGTTCTTAAAAACACACTACCGAAATTCGATAAAAATATTGGACTACCCTCCGAGTCGAATTGGTTGGATAACTTCTCGAAACAGTCATGGTCCTCATCCGAAGTGATCCGCTGACCGCCTACTTACTCCAATTCTCCTAGGCTCGCTAAAATTCCTCTACAACATTTTCAATTAACTTTCATTCCTCTATGTCACGCACTCACTCCTAATATCTCTGGTGGTGCCTCAAGCATATGGAATGCATGATGCCAATTCCAACACATTCATGCTAATATATTCACATGCATATATATTAACATAATTAAATCACATAAAGCATGTTATGTAAATTCTCAACCAATTACACCAAAATTAACTCACATGGGCTAATTAGCAAACACAAGCAATTCATTTTGAATCACTCAATATCATAAAAATTCACACAAAAATATTCACGTCACTATTCACGTGAACAAAGAAAAACCCTGCCATCAAATGCTCACGACCACACAAAATAGGAATTTTTTCCATTCTAGCCAAAGCTTTTGAGACCGACCATGCTAAAACAAGTCTCAAAACGCTCCAACCATTTACATGGTTCTTAAACAAGTATTAACACACAAGTAGGAAAAGATCCTTACCTCTTGAGTTTGCCGGAAACTCCACCAAATCGCCCACGCCGTAACCCTCGCCGTGTATACCTTTCCTTCGCCTCCTCCGTCAAACCGACGGTCCTATCGACCGGAAATCTAGAGAGAAGGTACTCCCTCTCTCTCTAAAAAACCAAATCTCTCACACACTGCACATCCGTCCAGCCACTGCCCATTTACTGTGTTTTTAGAGAAGATGACACTGTTCATCTTTTGTCCTATTATCATTAAACATTTCCAAAATTCCCATCATGTCCCTTATTCTAGGATTTTTGACACTTGGCACTATCTCGGCCATCCATTTCCATCCTCTCTCACTCATGCAACATATGTCATATGAGTACATGTTATAGGTGACTTTTGTCACATCACATATCAAGCTTACGACACCCAATACTTGGTTCGAAAAACGCAAGCAAATTCCAATCGTTCTGCACTGGCCGAAATTCGACATGGTAACTAGATTTCGCGAGACAATTTCCTAACGGTGAAGTTCGTTTTGTCATCCAAGATCTATAAAATTTCTGACACAATCTGAAGTATTCTTCATCTTTTAATAATCTCGAAGGACCATCTATTCTTGTGCTAACTGAACACCTCTCTTTTATCATGTGTAACCGAATCCATCCTCCAAGATCAAATACCAGCCTTTGATAACCTTCATTTGCTTGTTTTTCATATTGCTCCGCTCTTTGCCCTATGTTGAATCTTGTTTCCTCGTGAATCAAAAAGTTGTTGAAAGCTTTGCAATCAAAACACATTCTCTAAGATCCATCTTTTTCATGCACCAACATAGTGGGAACCACATAGGAACTTTCACTCTCTTGAACAAGCCCTTTGTCAAGAAAATCATCAACTTGTGTTTTAAGCTCTTCATGCCCTAGGCTTAGCTTATTAGAAAAACCAAACTTGGTATGAGGTCTATTTTATTTGAATATCCCCATAGGTGGCAAACCATGGTATTTCAGGCATTGATCAACAAATCTCTAGAATCGATTTCGCTTCTTGCGAGAATTCCTTTTCACTTTCGGTTTCTTCAACAACCAAAGTCGTCACATCTGAAACATCTTTGATTGCTAATCCTCATCTTCTTGGACATGGTTAGATTCGATTACTTCTTCAACATCCAATACAAATTTTGACAGCAGTGAATTCTTCTTATCATCTTCTTGGACATGGTTAGATTCGATTACTTGTTCAACATCTTCTTCCTTAACTTCATCTTCCTCAATTAGGGCAATCACTTTTTGGTTAGGACATTCATAATCAACATGCCCCAATCCTTGGCACTTAAAACACATCTTTAACTTAGAAGCTAATTCTCGCTATGTCACTCTTACTGGAGGGCTAGTTTTAGTACTAATTAGGATTCCAAGGATTAGAACCTCAACAAACTCTTCATTAGCCACACTCTTAGTTGTAGTACAGTTTCCATACTTTTTTTTAGCCCCAACCTTCAAAGTAAGTTTCATCACATCTTGAAGACTATGATATGGTTGCAAAAAAATAACTCTAGCAATATTAGATCTCAAACCAACAATGTGAGCTGGCTATGCATATATTTCCTCGCCTCTTGCAAGTCTCCTTGATAATCGTTTACAAACTTTGCCGAATACTCCTCCACACTCAAATCTTGTTGCTTAAAATTATGAATTTTGAGGTAGATGTCTTGGCGATAGTTAAAGGAAAGGTACTTCCTTTTCAGCTCTTTCTTCATCTTTTCCCATGTTTCAATCTTCTTTTTACCATCTCTTTCACGTTGTCTCTTCATGTTTTTCCACCAAATTGAAGCATTCTTGAACATCTTGATAGCCACCAACTTCACTTTTTCACGGTCAGGGGGATCATAATACTCAAAGACATGCTCCACCATATTAAGCCAATCCAAAAATTCACCAGGATCCATTCTTCCATCAAATTTTGGAATGTTAAATTTTGGATTTAATCTTAAGCCTTCATCATAGTTACCATGCCTCTTATAGTAATCTTCATTATGGTAGTAGCAATCATATTTCCTATGATAATCATAGTCTCATGCATTGATAGGTGTGAATCATACTAGCATTTATAGCGTGTTTTCCATGTGTTTATGTAACCTAAATGCTAGATTCACACCTATATTCCTAAAGATTACACTAATACCCATTTGCTTATGTTTTGTAGGATTAAAAGGAAAATCAAGCAAGGAAATGGAAAAAAGCTAAGAAGGAAAACTGCTTTTAAAGCACCGGTTCCGCCATGGCTGGGGGAGGTTTGCTATGTGAAGGAAAGGCTTCGGCCAAGAAGCAGAAGAGGTTCTGCCCGCTAAGGCGAAGAAGCCTTCGCCGAGGCTAAAGGTTCATCACATGGTTATCTCTTACCTTTAGCTCACACAAGAAAGCCCAAGCGAGCAAAGAAGAGGCCTCGATTCACCAATATTTTAAGTGTTATCCTTCACCTTAGCGAATGAGGCATTATCAGAAGACAACCCTGTTGCTAAGAAGCCTCGCGAGGCGAAGGATGCAAGTGGTCGGACTTAAAACTGAGCCCATTCGGCCCATTCTTCCAACCCCTATAAATATATGTATTTGAGACTTGTCTAGGGTTTAGTTTTGGAAGGGAGAACACCCTCCTTAGGGTTTCTCCTCTCTTCTTCTTGAGCCATTCTAGAGTTTTTGATTTTGTTCCTTTTTACTTTGGATTTGGAGTTGATATTGAAGATTTAGCTCAATAGAGGAGCTCTTGCAACTATGGTGTAGAGTTTCTGAGACACCATCTCTGCTTGTTTTGTATCTCTAAACTCTACTCTTTTCAATCTTTCATTATTATGTTTATCTTAAATATGATTTTGTTGGATTAATCGTTGCAATCAAGAATTGAACTTTCCTCTGTGGTTGATTGCAGTAGTTGATGCTTGGTTTAGATATGTTTTATGATGATTTTGTGAATTCATGCTTGGGTGATGTTAGTTGGTAGTTCTTAGGATTATTCTGGTTTTAACTAATTAATCCATACGTATTGTGGTTTCGATCCCATACTAGACATCCTTGGTGACGCTTGATTATACCCTAAAATATGGTCTGGTCTTTAAGGTATGAATTGCTAATTGAAATACTACTAACCTAATCAATGAAGTCTAGTGAATTAGGGAATGCCTAGTACTAGATGGATTACATTAGGAGTAGCATCATCTCAAGATTATGAGGATCTTAAGGACCAAGAGGTGATCGATCTAAGTGTAGTCCGGGTAGTCCTATTATATGGACCGAGAGGTGACCAATAGGATTCCCAAGGAAAGCACTGCCTTATAAAAGTACCATACTTAATGACCTAGATGGATCGAAAGGAGAATAGAGAGTTGGTGTGAAAAATTGAGGGGAGACACGAAAGTGTAAACCTCATGTCAGATTCCTTGGACATGCACAAGTGTACGTTCACTTAATCAATGCTTAATAAATATAAACCATAAATGCATCAATGGAGACAATCAACCCTGGAATCTTTCCTTGAGTTATATTCTTGATATTACTCTATTCCTTGTGAGTGGACACTAATCACACCCTGTTTTATTTTGTTTTGTTTTGTTTTTAGTTTAGTTTAGGAAACCCCTTGTTCACCCAACCATCGAGTCGCTCAAATAGTGAACGAATTTAGTAGTCGGGGTACTCAATCCTCGCTAAAACCACACCTTCCTTGTGGGATCGAGACATAGCTTATTAGTCCATCAGATATTTGTGCAACTTGTACTTGCGTAAAATCGCTAACAAGGTTTTAAGGCCAATGAGGAAGGTAGTTTGGTTTGATTGATATTTTGGCAAAAGATAAGTTTTCTAATTTGGGCAAAAAATTTCTTTTCTTTTCTTGTTTTTATTTGTTTCTTATTTGAATTTTGTATACTTCATTTTTCTTTTATTTTGTATTTTTTTTACAAGGTGCTAAGCATAATGTCAAATGAGGAGATGAGTGAACTCTTTTACCCCTTCCAAGAAGAATTTGTTTCTCACACGTCCAAATAGCACCAACATGGGAAGATATCGTTGCAAGGCACACACTAACCTCCACGAGCCAACAAGCCTATAATTTTGCAAGGGGGATCATTTCAACAACTAGGCGGGTTGTTTCTCTCAACGCCAAAACATTATGCCAAGTTACAACTATTCGGGTTAAGGGACATATGACCATATCTCCTATGGACATCCAAGTATGCACAATCAAGAAAGTTCAAGTTCCTTGTAAGACCCGAGAAATTCCAATTTCTAGAAAAAGGGCAAAATCGTAATTTCGGTTACAAAATTGTAATTTCGGTTAAAAATATGAAATTTATTCTCTAGATCCGATGAAAACGGATTTCACCATTGAATCGCCTCACAAATCTAGCTAGTACGAAAATTTCACGACTCCGAGACGCGGAGTTGGCACGCTTTTCGAGGCATCGCGTGGTGCCGAAAACAATTTTCGACATGACTAAAGTCACATAACACGTACTCATGTGCCATAAGTAGTATGAGTAGAGAAATGATAAAAATGGACGGCCGAGATAGTGCCGAATGTCAAAACTGGGAAAAGAGGGACATAGCGGGTATTAATGGAATTGTTAAGTCATAAGAAGACAAAAGAGCAAATAGGACTTGTCTTCTTCATTAAACCAAAAGAAAAAAAAACGTGAATTTGAAAAAGGAGATGCAATGGCCAAACATGGAGTAATTCTAGAAAGAGAACGGCCCGACTTTCTAGAACACAAGCATCCGACCGTCTAGCCTTCTAGACAAGAAGGAAAGTTGTTCTACGCTGAGCGCCACGCGTGTACGGATTGAGGAGTTTCGACAAACTCCGAGAGGTAGGGGTTTCTCCCTACTTGCGTTTTACTCTTTGTTTAAGAACATTGTAAATGTTTGAGTCGAATGAGGTCGTGAGGGGCCGTTTGATCGGTCCCAAACCTTGGGACCGACCATATACTTGAACACCAATGGAGTACTGCGGATCGCCACGATCGATTCCAGGTTGTTAAATCTTGAAATTTTGTATTAAATCATGTATTGGTTTGGATGAGGCCGAGAATGGCCGTGAAATGCGGGTTCACAAAGTGAACCGATGAATTGATGAGTGACGGAACCAAACCCTGGGGTAGGTTTTACCGTTCATAGGAATAAGGACACCTAAAATATATTTTGCAGAAATGTGTTTGATCGAGTGATTCGTTAATTGCCATGTCTGATCATTAGCCCAAGTGAGCTAATTTTGATGTATGAATGAGAATTTACATGACATGATTATGTGAATTGAATGTTTTGTAAATATATGCATGTTTATATATTTACATGTGAATTAGACTGTATTGGAATTGGCATATATGCATTCCATATGCACTGGAACACCCTAGGACTATAGGAGTGAGTGCATGAGATGAGTTTAGAGAAAATGGTTCGGAGGGTTGTCTAAAATGTTAATTATCGGAGGGTAGACCAAACTAAAAAAATATCAATCGTCGGAGACGGCCCAATTGATATATCGGGAGGGTATTCCGTACAAATAATATAAATCGTCGAGTAACACTCCACTGATATATACACATCGGAGGGTTGTTCACAAACAAACAAAATAATAATTCTCATACGAGGCTTAGGCGAGTGTGAGGGAGTTGGTGAGGACTCGGGTACGAGATGATGAGTTAGACATTCAAGTAGGATCATGCATTTGCTTGAATGTGTGTTTATTTTGGAACATTACACTGCACTTAGGTAGAGAGTAGCCCACTTAAGGCGATTCCACTACTGAGCATTAGCTCATCCTGTCGAGGGATATTATTTGCTGTGTACATGGAGCGTGCGAGGGGAGACGCTGTCCAGAGATGTGTAGGTTGTGAAGAAAGCCAAGCCAGGCTTTGATTTTATACATGTATTAGAATTCTAATTTTGATATACGTGTTGTATAAGAGTAAATTATTAACTCTGTAACTACTGGACATAGTCAGTATGTTTTACTTGATATCGTTATGGAGTACTCCAAGCATCGCCCAAGTGGCCGCTTTACTCATGTGATGATATATCGACTCCGTTTAGGGACAGGCTTATACGTGGTTGCATTTGGGCAGAGCTCCGCACAAAGGAGACTCGCCGATTCAAGTGGCGCCGGCAACCCGACATCCACTTGTACTCCGCAAGCCGACGGGTAGTCAACGACCCCTGATCGGGTGTCACGCTGCATCGAGCTTTCAGGCATACGCATCACCTGTGTGGAGCTCGGGTTGGCATTCATCACCACCTGCGGTTAGATGTAGAGTATAGGCATATGAACCTAGAGATTGGGAGTGACGGGGCTGAGCCATATCGAAGAACATCACCACTAGGTGTGGCTCTGATGTTGAGTTTGTATGAGATTACTTAGGAAATCCACAGACAAAAACTAGACACGCATGCATGTGTGTTTGGGTTGTTTTGTGTGATTTGGATAAAATTGTGTGTGAATTGGTGAAATGAAGTGATCATGTGAATTGGTGAATTGTGTGCAAATATGCTCTCTGGTTGATAGTATAGATGAAGTGTGAGTTCTTTAGGAGTTTTACAAAGTGTAAATCGATTTAAGAAAATAAGAAATAAATTCTAGAAATTTATCGTTTATTTAATAATGAAATAAACTTTTAATAAATTTTATTTGATAAATGTGAGAACAAGAGACTTGAGGATTGATAAAATGTCCAATTAAAGGAAAATAAAAATAATGAAAAAATATAATGAAAAAGAAAAAAAAAATTTGTGCATGCAGAACCCGAAATGGCTACCGCCCATCAATATAAGGCAAAGGCAGCCCGGGCGCTGGTCGTGGCGTGTGCGTGCGGTGCGCAGCATGACGGGGCGCTAGGGCACGCAGCGCCGGGCGCCAGGCCGGGCCAGCACGCAGCACCGGGCGCCGGCGTGCCACGGTACAAAGGGGCTGGCAATACAAGCGCCAGGAGCGGCCTCGGCACAGGCCAGCCAGGCCGTGCACCGGTGCACTCACCAAGCGGATCTGCCACCATCGCCCCGAGTCACTTGGGGAAAATTTTTCAAAAAAAAATAATAATAATAATAAAAATATTTTTGAAAAAATCAAATAAAATTAGACAAAATTCTAGAAAAATAAAATTTTCAAAATGAAATTTTGTTGATCAAATGATTTGTTTAAAATGAAATGATTGCCTTGCATTGCTTATAAATGTAGGGACTTGATATATATGCATTGATTTTGTGTATGATTAGTACCCGGGCTGTGTTTATGCCTTCAGATGCCGTATTGTGGGCTTAATTGTCATTTTAATTGTGTAGATAGCTAGTAGAGGACGAGGGCGTAGGGGGCATCCATGGGGTACTGGTCAGGCACCATCGACATTTGACCAGCCGCCGGTATTTGATCAGCAGGCCTTTGTTGAGGCTGTAGGTGTTGTAACGGCTGCTATCGCACGCACTCAGCATAAAGGTGTGTAGTCGTGGAGGACCCAGTAACCTCCGTAGATTTCAGAGCGCACCACCCTCCGACATTCACAGGGAGAGGAGACCCGATGGTGGCGCATCACGTTTGCGCATCGAGAACGCATCGAGGCTATGAAGATCACCCCGATACGACCAGATCAAAGAATGCATTCCAAATCCGCTGGGGGAGGGCGAGCCCGGTATGGTGGAGATGGCCAGACTTCAGAGACTTAAAGGTTATGATACGGGCGTAGCTCAGGAGTCGCTCATGTGGTAAGTACTTTCCGAGATCATGAGGCATGCGAAGGCTCAGAGTTCCAGAGGCCATGGGCGAAGGACTGTAATGGACTACGTGGCTAGATTCACAGAGTTAGCCCGATTTGCCGATGATTACGTGGCCACCGACTGGCCAAGGTGAGGAGATTCGAGAATGGACTCGGTTGTCCACTGGGGCCAGATTGTAGACTCCACCCACAGATATGGATTCCATGGTTGGGACGGCCCTGACCATAGAGAGAGAGATGGAGGATGCTCTGAGTACCTGATGCAGTGTTAGTGGTAAGAGGGAAGGATAGCCGCCTTCTTTCCGCTCAGAAAGAGGTAGAGAGCTTTAGTTCACGAGGGTTCCAGAGTCGCGCCATCCTGCCGTGGACATACGAATCTGCTTCACAGCGGGACAAATGGTGTGCTACCATTGTCGCTACAGCTCGGGACATGAGACTGGGATTGCCCCCAGAGACAGGGATCCCAGGATTTTAGGACAAAGACAATCCCATCAAGAATGTGACAGAGGATACAAAGACGCTCCTCCATAGCACGATACAGCGCAGGAGCTAGTCTCGCCTGTGGAGCTGCGCGGCACCCCACATTCACAGCAGCCCGAGAGGCCGCAGTGTGGGTAGAGGCAGGATGAGGCCCACAAAGTGTGGACATCAGGTCCAGGGGCGTGTCTACTCCGTCACCCACAGCCGAGCCGCCAGACGCCCGCTATACAGGCACGCTCACACAGACTAGCATTTCCTGTGTGGTGTTTCGGAGGACAAGCATACATTTTTCCCAGACAAGATATGAGTCCAGTGTCAGAACGCTTAGCTAAGCCATTAGCGAACCTTACCCCGAGAACAGGAGAGACAAGACTTAGATCTACCTCAGTAGTATGCGAGTATGCGGATGTTTTTCCGTATGAGCTACCCGACTACCTCCATAGACTACTCATAGAGGTAGTAGACTTCGTATCGTGAGTTACACCTAGTACTTCACCCATCTCGCGATTCAGATAGATTTAATTTCATTGAAGCCGGCAGGAACTCAAAGTCCAGCCATGTGGAGCTTATTGGACAAGGGTTCATTAGACCGGCACTTCACCATGGCGCTCTAGTTCTATTTGGCGAAGAAGAAGGACAAGACCCCTTCTACTCGTGCATTGATTACCGACAATAACCGCCACGATCAAGAATCGTACCATTATCGAGGATTGATGACGGGTTTGATCGCCGAGAGGGAGCGCGAGTCTACTCCAAGATAGACCTTCGCAATCGGTTACTTAGCTGAGGGTTAGGATACGATATCCCTAAGACAGCGCTAGGCTGCTATGGGCACTTTGAGTTTATCGCGATGCTCCTTCGATTGACGACGCGCCAAAGAAAGATTCACGGATCTCATGCATAGGAGACCCAACCCTATTTAGACTGGCCATTGAAATCTCGTGGATGACATCTTGATCTACTCCCAAATGCAGTGGGAGCATGAGTATCGCTTGAGGATCGTTTTACAGTTGTTGAGAGACCATCAACTGTACGCCAAGTTCAGTAAGTGCAGCCTGCCATCGAGTAAGTGAGATTTTTGGGACACGCAGTCAAGATCGAGTGTCACGACCCGCAGAACGCCGAGGCGTTGATGAGTCAGGGAGAGGCCAAGTCGTACTTCATACGTAGTTTCGGGATTGGCCGGGTGCCAGAGATTCATTGAGGATTTATCCAGTGATAGTAGCACCTATGACGCTAGGTCAATCTAAGAAGGTTAAGTTCGATCGATGACCGGTGCGAGGAGTGTTCGTGAGTTAAAGAGGAGACTTACTTTACCTAACTTTGGTGAGTTCCGCATTGTGGACAGGTACACATTACTGTGATGCCTCGAGGGCCTGGATTGGGATGTGTTTTGATGCAGTCCGGAGGGTAGTAGCTTATGGTTCCCCGCCGCTTGAAGAATCACGGAGTAGAATTACCCCACACACCTATACGGAGTTGGCGTCGTATTCCGCCTCAAGATTCAAGGCTACTACTTATACGGCGAGATTTGAGGTAAACTGCACTATAAAAGTCCCAAGTATTTTCACGCAAATGGTCTCAATATGAGGCAACGCAGATGGATGGAGTTCCAGAGATTATGACTTCACTTTGCATTACCATCCCAGAAGGCAAATGTGGTGGTTGGATGCACTCGGGCCGAAGTCACGAGGAGCGTCGCTAGTATAGCTTCTGGGAGGCGGATGCTCGAGGATCGGTGGGACGGGCCGCTACCTTACAAATGGCGCACTGGGTACCTGGGGAGTTGAGTGGCTACACCGCTTCGCGGAGTAGAGTGATATAGTCCCAAAGAGCGTGACGTAGAGATAGTGTCCATCGTGACCGAGTACGCTGTAAGGGTGACGAGGGTCGGACCGTCTGCATGGTAGTCTTCGACATGTGGACGGTAGTGGTTCCCTCAGCTTGACCCGATTTGAGAGAGGAGATCTTTAGAGAGTTTCATCGCTTCCTCGACAGCCGTGCATCTGTGCGGTGCCGCCGTGATCTTCGCCGCCGCACTACTGGAATGGGATGAAGACACGTAGGGACTTTGTTCGACGATGTCTCATGTCGCCAGGTTAAGGCCGAGCAACTGTGGCCAACAGTGGCTACTTCAAATGCATTTGAGGTGGTCGAGTGGAAGTGGAGTATCACACGATGGACTTTGTGACCCACTTGCCACGGACGCGGCAGCCTACATGACGCGGTATATGATGAGCGGACCGGCCACTAAGTCGGCACATTTTCTAAATTGCAAGTGATGACCTCGCCTAGAGAGATTCTGCCGGTTATACATTCGAGAGATAGTCCGGCTACATGGAGTACCAATATCCATAGTGTCGGATAGGGACCCGAGGTTTACGACACACTTTTGGAAGAGTTTCCAAAAGGCTATGGGCACACGGTTGACGATGAGTACAATCGCTCCACCCCCTTTACGTACGGCTGGCCTGAGAGATCATACAGATTAGAGGACATGCCATGAAAGCATGCATCCCGGATCATATGGGCAGTTGGGAGGAGCATTTGCCCTTAGTGGAATTCGCTTACAACAACAGTTACCAGGCGAGTATACAGATGGCATCGTATGAGGCATTGTATGGGAGGCCATGTAGATCACCGTTATGTTGGACCGAGGTGGGAGAGAGCTCCATCATCGATCCCGACTGATTAGAGACACCAGAAGGTGAGCTTGATTGACAAATATGCCTTCTCACGGCTCGCAGCCGGCATAAGAGTTATACAGATGTGCCGAGGCCGACCCTTAGAGTCTCGAGGTCAGACTGCGTCTTCAAGGTGATGCCTAAGAGATGTCGTTCGGCAAGCGCCAAAGATCGCCCATTTATCGGGCCTTTCAAGATACCTACGAGAGGATAGGCATCAGAGTGTACCGGTTGGCTTTGTCACGCATTTCAAGTGTCCACGAGGTGCTCTACCGCTCCATGCTCCCCGGAATATAGCTCGATCCAAGACATGTGGTGGATCGGGGGATGATAGATATTTGACACTGGACACTCCTTCGAAAAGGGACTAAAGTGTGCATTTTGGATAGTTTGATCGTGCCTTGCACACAAGACCGTGAGGCTAGTGAGGTACTATGGAGGCACTATGGGAGTGAAGGAGTCCACGGGAGCGCGAGGACACGATGCGCCACCTATCCCTTCTTGTTTAGGATGAAGGCAATGCGGGTTTAGTTGTTTAATATTTAAAATCGATCGGCTATACGCATTGTAGTAGGAAATAGCACGTTGCATATGCATGTGGAGCGATTAGAACGCCCCACCCTCGGGACGAAATCCCTTTTAAGGAGTGGAGAATAAACCCGAGAAATTCCAATTTCTGGAAAAGGGTAAAATCGTAATTTCACATAAAATCGTACTCAAGCTAAAAATCTGAAATTTATTCTATAGATACTGATACTAAACTGATTTCACAGTTGTGAAGGTCTCGCAAAATCTAGCTAGCACGTAGGCCTCACAAATTCGAGATACGGAGTTGGCACGCTTCGAGGCATCGCGTCGGTGTCGAAAATCATTTTGATGTTAATGAAAGTCACATATAACATGTATTCATGTGCCACAAGTAGACGAAAGAGAGTAAACGATAAAAAATACACGGCCGAGATAGCGCCGAATGTAAAACCGAAAAGAGGGACATAACGGGTATTAATTAATCGTTGTCATAAGAAGACAAAAGAGCGAAATAATTTGTCTTCATTAAAACCAAAAGAAAAAAAAAAACGTGAATTTAAAAAGCAGACGCAGCCGCCAAACACGGAGCACCCTGTAGAGAACGTCCGACTTCTCTCTTAGAATATCACATCCACCGCTTCAGCCTTTCGTGACAAGAAGGAAAGTTGTTCTACGCGAGCGCCTACGCGTGGTACGGATTCGAGGAGTTTCACAAACCCGAGAGGTAGGGTTTCCTCTGCGCTTTTACTCTTCGCTTAAGAACATCAGAATGTTTGAGTCGAATGAGGCCGTTAGGGGCCGTTTGATCGGTCCTAAACCTTGGGACCGACCGATATAATTTGAACACTAAAATGGAGCAGCCGTGGATCGCTACTTCGATGATTTAGGTCATAAATCTTGAAATTTTGTATTAAATCATGTATCGCCTGATGAGTCCGGAATGGCTTGAAATGCGTTCACAAAGTGAACCGATGAATTGATGAGTGACAGAACCGTAAAACCCTAGGGTTTTACTGTTCATAGGAATAGTGACACGAAAATATATTTTTGTATGAAAATGTGTTTGATCGAGTGATTCAAGTCAATTGCTTCTCAGGTTTGATCATTAAATTTCAAGTGAGCTAATTTTGATGTATGAAATGAGAATTTACATGACATGATTGTGTGAATTGAATGTTTTGTAAATATATGCATGTTTATATATTTACATGTGAATTAGATCAGATTGGAACATACTACATAAGATTCCATATGCACTGAACACCCTAGACTATAGGAGGAGGGCATGAGCATGAGTCTAGAGAAATGGTTCGGAGGGTTATCTAAAATGTTAATTATTTTGAGGGGTAGTCCAAACTTAAAAATATCAATCACTCCGGAGACGGCCTCGAATTGATATATATCGGAGGGTAGGGGTCCACAACAATATCAATCGCCTGGAGACTCCGCCAATCGATATATTCACATCTAGGTCAACAAACAAACAAAATAATATTAATTCTCATACGGTACAAAGAAGTCATATGAAATGCATGGCGACTAGCGGTAATGAGATGACTTAGTTAGGCATTCAAGTATGATCATGATTTGTTTGAATGTGTGTTTATTTTTGGAACATTACACCGCACTTAGGTATATAGCCCACTTAGTGGCGATTCCACTAATGAGCATTAGCTCACCCCTGGTCGAGGGATATTATTTTTAGCTGTGCACAGTGGAGCGTATGAGGGACGACTGGTCCTAGAGACAGAGGCTGTAGAAGAAAGCTGGTTGTGGCTTTGATAATTTTATACATGTATTAGAATTCTAATTTTGATATATGCTGGTGGGCGAAGGAAAATTATTAACTCTCAGAATCCATTATCATAGTTGGTATGTTTTACCTGATATCATATGAGTACTGCTTTATGGGCCCAAGTGGCCGCTTTACTCATGTGATGATATATATTGACCTGTTGGGGACAGTTTATACAAGTATTGTATTGGGTAGAGCTCCCGTACAAAGGAGATTCTGCCGATTTTCATGGATGCCGTAACCCGAAGATTCACTCAGAGCTCACTGCTTGATAGGTCACCTAATTTCTGGATCGGGGTGTCACATTCCTATTTTCAAAAGCAAATCCGGCATCCATTCGATGAAGAGCTACTCCTTGCATTGAAGGAAGAAATTAAGAGGGATAATGAGGCTCTACAAATGCGGTTGCCAATTATGGAACCCAAGATGGATGCCAACATGATTGCAGACATGGGCACCAATTCGAAAAATCTCAATAGAGAACTCAGGAGGCACAAGGAAAAGAATGCACAGTTCAGGAATTAGAAAGTTATAAAGGAACAATCTTCAGCAACTCCTGCGACTCTAAAGAATGATGACATATGGGAGAGGAAAGGATATCTTTGAGCCTTGGAAGATGAACTTTGAGTTCGACTCTTGGATGAGGACAAGATCACAATGAAATATGACAAAAATGTCCTTGATACTTTGGGGAGAATTAAAAGACACGACATTTGGTTGAAGAATGGTTTATTGACAAAGAACTTTCATTGAAAGAGAATCAAGTTGAAAAGAAACATCCGGGAGCTTATATTTGAAAATGTCTTAGTTAAGGTCAAGACTTCCATTTCCCCATAAATTCTTTGACTTTAGATGGAAGAGAACCTATAAGTTTCAAATGTAGAAAGACCTTCCATTACCAAAAGTCAAGTGTGGATCGATGCTGAAAATGGGGAAATGACACTCCTTGTTGGTGAGGAGAAAATGAAGTTTGATCTTTACCAAAGAAAATATTTAATGAATGAAAAAAGGAGGGCGTGCAAGAAACTAGAGAGTTCATTTTTGCCCATTAAGGAGCCAACACCCAAGATCCTTCAATAGGACACTCTTGAATGATATAAATTTGAGGCCAACTCTTTCCTCACAAAAGAGTTGGCATTTGAGCTTACATCATCCATTATGGAGGTGGAGGAATCTCATTCTCACAAGCCATGGGATGATGGAGGAGATGGCTAAGAATGGATGAAGGGCCAAAGCGAAGATCTTGGACTTCTCTAATGAGTATAGCTGGACTTTAAAAACGGAGCAGCTCTTGGGAGGCACCCTAAGAAAAAATAAGGATTTTTATCCATTTACTACCTTAGTTATTTGTTTTTAGTTATTTTTAGTATGTGTTGCATGTTGATTTTATTTTAAGTGTTTATTTGGTTTTTCTTTTCAAGACATTGAAGTTGAATCATATTGAGGACGTTTCATCAAGACCCACCACACCCGAGCCCAATGGTCACACTAGATCATCAAGGGGAGTCCTTTGTTCCTAATATTTCATATTTAATACATTGAGGACAATGCATGTTTTAAGTTTGGGGTATTCGTGGATTTTCTTTCAAACTTTTCCAATAGCTTCAATGATTTATCTTTAGTGTTTTCTTCATTAGTTTATGTTTTAGTCAGTTTTGTGTGCTTTAGTTTTTTATGTTATTTTTCATTTTTAGATGTTTTTGCTTTTGGTTGAGCTTGTTTTGAGATAATTGTGATGTCTATGATGAATAATGATTGAAATTTTCATACAAGAAAATTAAAAGATATTTGAACTTAAAGCATAATATTTTGACCTTATATTTGACATTTAGGGCTAAAGTTATCAATTCGAGCACAAGTCATTTACCCCTATTGTCAATTTTGCTTGGTTTAGAGAAGAATTAGGTGATCATTTCATATTTTGATCTCTAAAGACTCTAGAACTTGTTCAATTATCGCTTAAGACAAAATCCTAGGCAACATGACAATTAGAAAATGATATCGATCATCCTTGGATTGATTGAAATTTTTGTTCAACCTTTTACATATGTCCATAGTCACCCTATTCGTTTTCATATATTGGCCATTTTATTTCAAGAAAAGCTAAGAATAAACCCCTTGCCTATAATGCCCCTTCCCTTGACTACGACAGGTGAGAGGACGACACATAGAACTGAGACCTGTTAACCTAAATTTTCGGCATTTTTGGAGACCATTTCAAGCATAGATTCATAATTGATACAAACTTGTTTCAAAATCTAGAATTATGAAATATCTAGACTACAAATCATAACTTGTGGAACTACAACTACAATGGTGTTTAAAATGTCCTGTACAAATATGCTTGAATCTTTGACAACTTATCTACTTATATGTTTTGCTAAATATTACATTTACATTTACTATTACAAAGGATAAGGGGGTAGCGACCCACATAAAGGAGACACCTAAGGTCATGGTTGCCTTACTCGAGTGCGGGATGTCCCAACAACTTTTCAGAATCCCCACATTGATGAAACACTGTGCTAAAACATATATATAGCTTAGGTAAAAACAGATAACATATATATATATATATATATATGAGGATATATATATATAGAGAGATATATATATATATATATATATATATATATATAAAACATGTATGACATAAATGACATGTATAACCACTCTTCATTTAATCCTCACTTGTGGTATACACACATATATAATATTTCCACATATCATAATATTCATCTCTCTCGTAGGGAGTACCAGATTTAAAATTTATAATTAGAAAATTGCAGTATACTACAAGATGCACGTAGATATGCCTTTAGCATCCGAAATGATTACATTCAGGTTCATATCATTCATTTTTCGTATGTAATATCACAGGCATTGCTTGCATAGACCAGTAAGAATGGGAATGAGAGGGACATAGCATAACAAAAATTCCAAAGGCATGCGACAAGATTAATGTATGTTGAAGACCGAACAACGTGTTTACAACATTTCCAAACAGAGGTCATAACACTATGCAAGAGTGCCATAAAGACTAAACAAATGTGCCTCGGCCACACAAAAATAGAAGTGGCCGGGCATTGCATAGAGTGTCGGGCACTAAACAAATATGCTCATTCATTCACTATCCAATAGAGAGCACACAATTATATGCGGCGTTAGGACATTTGTAATGATCTTACCAATATCCATGTTATACACTTGGTCAATTCTTAATATTGTACTTTTCTCATTCATATTGAATCGTCCATGTCACGTACGTTTTATTTAGTAATTAATAGCGTATAACTTGTATAAAGTACAAGCCCTTTCATTCACTTGTTAGGATCGTCAACTAATCCAATTTCATGCCTATTGTTCAATTAAACTGAGTCGAATCAGCGAGTAATGGTTTCTAGAATTCAACAAAATGCTGGGAAAACAAGACTTCGTGCGTTCGCCTAGGTGAAGGGGACCTTCGCCAAGGTGAAGGAACCTTTGCCGAGGCAAGGTAGAGACTAGGAAATTTTAGGCTTCGAGTTCGCCTAGGCAAACAGACCTTCGCTTAGGCAAAGAGGCGGAAACCAAAAAAAATACCCCTATCCTTCACTGAGGCGAAGGACTTTTCACCTAGGCGTAGGGCGACGGGCCTGATCAGAAATGTCACATTTTGCCCTTTTTCACTAGACAATTTCAAACCCAAAACGTAACAAGATCAAAACTAACCTCAAACCCAATTCAAACCAACCAAAAACACATTTATGAGAAGAGTTAGGGTTTTTCCTAACCTTGAATTATCTTGAAAGCTTTAACCTAGCTTCTTTTTCTTTCATTCTTCTCTTCTTCCTTCCTTCCTTTTCTCCTCTTTATGAACAACAGAGCCCTAAATAAAAAGGAGAAAAAGCAAACCAAAAACTGGTTCTTCTCCCACACACGGATGCCCTAAGGTCTCCAAAGCCTAAAGATAACAAAATGAAGAACTCCTCTTGTTAGAAGACAATTTGTTGTCTTCTAGTTATTGCCCTCAAAGTTTTCCCTTTTTCATTTTAGTCCTTCCTCTTTATTCTATTTGTAACTCAACTTACCAAAATTATACCATAACACATAGCCTTTTAACTTAATGTTCCTTAAGTCCCTAATTTGACAATTTACCAATATCTTCTTTACTTCTTTAATAAATCCAGTTATATCCTTGTTCACACACTTAACTATTAAATTTCCGAAAAAAAAATTTGATTTCTATTATGCCCTAAACATGTCATAAACTACTAGGGTATAATTTTGGGTATTACAACTCTCTCCTCCTTAAAATAATTTCGTCATCGAAATTCATACCTGAATTAAAGAGTTGCGAGTGTTGTGCTCTCATTGTCAATTATGGTTCCCAAGTCATTTCCTCCATACCGTGGTGTTGCCAAAGTAATTTTGTAGGGACTTATTTCTTTTCGTGAATTGCTTCAATTTCACGAAATAAAAATGATTTTGGTTTTTCATCATAAGTGAAGTCTGATTGCACTTGTACATCTTGTATTGGCAAGATGTGTGATTCACCAGAACGGTATTTTCGAAGCATTGAGACATGAAACATATTATGTAATTTGGGCTTTCAACTCTTGAGGGGAGTGCCAAATGATGTTGATTGGTCCAGTTCTTCTAAGATTTCATAAGGTCCAATGAATCTTGACTCCGCCTTTCTTTCAAACAAAAGTATCTTCCTCCATGGTGATACTTTCAAGAAAACTTTATCGCCGACTTCGTACTCTATGTCTTTTTTTTTTTTTTTTTTCAGATCTGCATATGACTTTTGTCTATCACTAGTAGCTTTTAACCTTTTTTGAATGACCTGGACTTTTTCTTTTGTCTCTTTTACTATGTCGCCCAATTACTTTATGCTCAAGTAGGCTCCATCCAACATACAAGGGTTCTAGCATTTCCTCGCCATACAATGCTTCGTGGCTATACCAATGCTGGACTAATAAATAAGTTATAGAAAATTCCATAGTGTGGAATGTACCTATCTTAATCTCCGGAAAATCTAGTACACAACCCCGAAGCATGTCCTCTAACACTTGAATCACTCTTTCAAATTGTCCATTTGTTTATGGATGAAGGTTGTACTAAAATTCACCGAAAAATTAAGGTCGAATTCTAATTCTTTCCAAAACTCGACGTGAAATGGATCGCGACGTATTAATTATTGACATTGGAATGCCATGCAACCGAACAATCTCACTGACGTAAATCTCCACTAACCGATCCATGGAATAGTCAAGCCAGATTGGTAAGAAGTGAGCGGACTTTGTAAATTTGTCGACGATTACCCAAACTGAATCATGTTTCCTTTAGGTGAGGGGAAAATCAGACACAAAATCCATAGTAATGTTGTCCTACTTCCATTGTGAAATTGGGATGGGATTTACCATGCCGGACGATACTCGATGTTCATCTTTTACTTGTTGACAAGTCAGACATTTGGATACATACTCTGCTATATCCTTTTTCATCCCTCTCCACCAATAGTACTGTTTAAAATCCTGATACATCTTGTTACCTCCAGGATTCATGGCATACGGTATTTCGCTTTCTATACATCAACTTCTTTTCAATTCCCGACATTCCGTACACATAACTGCTATTATAATAGAGACCTCCATCTCTCTTTTATAGAATAATACCTTTGTCTTCATTTCGACTAATTACAATTCTTTCATAACATGACATTATTTTCCCGGAAAGCATCTATCATCATCCGCCTAAATCAAGCATAACTTTTAATTTAGATAACAAGGCTCCATTAGATGCAAATCTCCATGTACCCGTGCCACAAGCAGTGTACCGAATCAAACAATATTTATATCCTAGTCCCTACCGCTCGTAGCAAAGCCACGCAGATAGTGGCTCTAGGGTCGAACTCAAGGATGGATTTTCTTCGTGCAAAATGATTTACAGTTGATTGAAAATGGTGTTTTCACTTTGGATTTAGGGTTTTTTGTAAAAAAAAAAAAACAGTGGAGTTAATGGTTTGAAAAACTGGAAATGCAATGAAATAAAGTAAAGAACTCCTGAAGTCTCAACACTTCAGGCCTGGGGTTCTAAGGCAACCGAAATGTCCCTGTCCTTTCCTCGCATTGGAGGAGGATGACCTATACGTCATTTCCTTAAAACTAATCTTTGTTTAGCTATAAAACTAAAACCCTAATAGTTTTTCTCCCAAGATACAACATTTATGGACCATTAATGTTTCAAAGCAAGAAAACGTAGTCCTTGACCTAACTCCGCAGGCAAAATAAATGGCAAATCTGGGCGAAATAGGATCTAGCAATAAGTATCCACCGAACTCCTTAAAGCTTCTGCCGGCATCGCCAATCAGTGGTACATCATAAGGATTTAAAACCTAAAGTGAGCGCAGTAAACATAAATGATAATAAAGGCCTGCTAGTGACTGAGGACAACACTTTACCCTGCTGTCTTGACTTGAAGTGGGACCCTCCTCTACAAGGATGAGGGAGGTTTAGCCACATCCCTTGAGTTGTCATCCTCACAGGTGTTCGAAGGTGAGAAAGTGCATGGAGAGAAATGAGGGAAAATCACCAAGGCGGGAGAGCTGAAAGTTTTGGCGCCCAATTTATTGATTGATAGTGACGATCGATTTTATGTGAGCTTTGACCGGGAGGCTTATACCGCTTAGAGTCAAGGAAATTACAAAAAAATATGAAACAACAAAATTACATTTGAGGAGCTTTGGGAAAAAATCACGCAAGGCCAAAAAGTCGTTAAACAAACAAATAAGGTGCCGCAAAATTTTCACCTGTTAAATTTTGTGTTGCGAAAATTCACAACACACCGCAAAATCTCCGCATTGCCTCTCCCTATGTTTTTAGCCCCAATCGCTTCGACTTGTACACGAGCTTCGAGTTCCTGGATCTGCCTCTTCGCTTGAGTCACTCCGATGATAATGGTGTAATCATTTTGCAAACTACAAAATAACCACAAAATATGATCAGTAGTATAGCTGGGACCTTAGTGTGTCAATTGGGCTATTTAACATGATTAGTACACAAAGTGCTCAAACCCAAATAGGCTCAAAATAGCACTATTCGGGGTACTCAATCACCCCAATCACATTGCTAGTCCCTTAGCAATGACAAAAAGAAGAAAAGAGCAGGCAAGTTATGCTTATGCAAAAGGAACGGTATTCTCAAAAAGTATATGGATAAGTAATGCCCTACCTCAAGCAGGAATCACTAAGACCTCCCGCGCAACAACCATCCTCGTATAAAGAATGCCATACATAACCAAGTTTCAGAAGAGTATCCAACCTAAGGGAATCACCAAACTTCCACCAAAATCTAAGTGTTTATGTGGATCGCTTTTAACAATAACCCTGCTGCTCTCCCCCCAAACCACGCAAGACCTAAAACATTGACTAACCTAAATAACTGGGCCCCAATCTTATTTCACATTTCTTTTATTGTATGGTGCAATGTTGACGAATCGACTTCACTAAAGTCCATGTAACTGGGTCCACTAACACTCCCAACCATCTAAGGCTTAGGGCATCAAATCATAAGGATCTTTCGACCACTAACTCTTCAGGTTTCACCCCGGACTCCGAATGATTTCGAAACTCAAGCACCTACAACTCTCTAAACCTCACCCATCCACCCATGTAGCGAGCACTAAGCTCCAAGGCCCCCAACCAATCGGGTTTAGTAAGCACCTAAGCTAAAGGCTTCGCCATATACCCCCTGACCGTGCTTAATCGCGGCCGTCGGGCTTTTCTATTCTTTTCTTTTTTCTTTTTTTTTTTTTTGGAAGACTTCATTACCTCTTTCTCGGGGTCCTCAACCTATCACTGTGGTTAATGAAACTAGGTAGGTTTTGCAAAGTAGTGGAGCTATGCAAGCCAAATTTCATTTGAAGAAAACCGATGTGCACTGTGTGTGGTTAGCTAAAGGTGGAAGAAGAAGGCTGAACACCATGAGACTTCAACTGATCATCTACTTAATCATGTGTGGAACTAATCTAACATCAATGGAATTAGGTGGTGTCAATTCTTCCAATCCCTGTGCTAGGCAAAACCCAAAAAACGGGCAAAATACAAAATTAATTAAGAAAATGAGTCGTATGGTATGTGGTATAGAAATGTATGTCACTACGTGTTTCAGCTTTTTCCAAAACAAACAAACAGCTTTCACAAAAAGGAGCAAAAAGCAAGCCACTAAACATACAAAATGGGCTTTGCTTAAACAAACAGTGGACTCAAAAGTGTAAAAAAAAAATGATATCAAAAGTGTAAAAGTCACTTCCTTCGTTAACTCTCCCCTCTCCCTAAACCAAATGACATTGTCCCACGGGGTCCTGATTGGAAAGTTAGAGAAGGAAGTGCTACTCCCCGCGCCTATAGGCCGGGGAAGATCGCCCCGGGTCCCTGACGGCCGAGGTGTCACGCGGGAGGGTCGCGATCACGTGCAGCCTACTAAAGACATCAGGGCGAAACGTAGGCCGGCCGTGGAGTGGGTACTCGGGTCCAAACCGGAGGAGGAGCAGGAGCGGTCGGGCAGTACAGGCGGGGAAATCCTGCAGGCCTGTGTGACTCGAATCTACATGAGGATGGCTTGATTCTGTGCGAGTACAGGATGTGGTCTGGAGCCATGGCGCCTCGCGAATCATCCTACTCACGAGGGTCGCATGGGCGTCACAAATGATCGATGTGGAGGAGAATGCGCGAACCGCATCCATGGATCATTAAAGTCCTGTGTGGAAATAGTGATATATCATAGAGGTGGTGCATGTGTCAGCCCAACAACATCCGTAGGGGTGGTACTAGGCGCAGAGGACTCAAGGTGCTAAGGACGTTGCGAGCGATGGGGTGCGAGTAGAACCGAGGATACAGAACCTCGATGCTCTCGCATGCACTCCGGAGGTGGCTGCTCCTCCGCAGAAGGCCTGCTATTGCCGGTCCTCTTCCGATCCGGGCGGAGGTGATGGAACGGGCATAATTCACCGATCAATCGGTAGCGATGGCCTCGTGATCACGACAACGCTTTAGCCTGGGCTCAGCAGGGAAGCCGATGTGCTCTAACACCTGGCATAGGAGTCTCGGGAACAAGAGGGGTGTGGACTCAACTCTGGTCAGGTGCTTGCGATGAACCTTGTCCTCAAAGTGGAACAAGGTTGTCATGATAGTCGGGCCGGCCGAACCTGCAGAACCCTCGAGATGCTGCATAGAGCCTATGAAGGGCTCATCTCGCCGGCTATGTGCTAGAGGAAAGATTAGATCGCAAAGATGTCGTCTATTAGAGACATACGCGGCGGGTCGCTCCGACCAAGATGGTCCCGACCGCTGCGGTTCTCGCCAGCGTATCTAACCATCTCCCTAATCGAGGGATAGGGCCACTGCCTATAATCAACCAAGTTGGCAAGGACCATCGGCAGATGGAAAGTAGTTGCTATATCCAAAGCCCGAAGTATCCCTAGGCGGCCATCTATTGAGAAATGAATGGTTGTCGGATTGGGCTCTCGCTTGGAGGTCATCGTGTGATAAAACTCGATGACCACTCAAGGGTAGTAAAACCGACGCTGGGTCATGAATGGCTATAGGGAGTACCTCTGCACTAGGAGCATCGAATCTCGGAGCTCCGGGTCTTCGACAAAGGCCGGGAGATGATAATGAACCTCGTCGTGCAGATCCCTCCCATGTAATCGCATTCCTAAAATAGGTCGCAGAGGAAGAGCGGCCACCTAACGATGGAGGTGGGACAAGTCCACAGAGGAGGAGCCCAGAAGGGGCCCCTGACAGGTGATTGTATTCTGAGGCCCCGGAGTCGGAGGACTCTCCACCCGAGGTCCGGGCTCTCTTAGATCTGCACCTCCGGATGGCCTAGATGTGGCAGAGGGGTGGCTGGGCCAACCCAGCGTGGTATCTCCTTGTGGCAAAGGTAGCACCCGTGGGGATGGGAGGCAGTGGAGTGAAGCAGAGGAGGAGCCCAGTACCTACTCCTGCTGCAGCAGCGCACACATGGCGGCGGCGGGCAGGGGGAGGGAGGAGCAAGACACCCTAGGCCTCGAAGGTGTGTCCTCCGCGGCCCTCACCATGGTCACAAGAGAAGGAGAGGAGGTGGAGAGGGATTCTCTGCAAACTGGAAAGGAGATTTGAAATTGAAAGATAACAAGGAGGTTTAAATAGAGATGAGGGCGCGTTATGAAGGGTTTTGGAAAATTAATGTCTTTAAATGTTTGACATTAAATGGTCAGACAAAAAAATTTGAAAATTAATGGCGCTGAAACTAGTGTCGTGTGCGAAAGATGAAAAGCAGGAGATGAACAGCAAGTTGCGAAAATTCGCAACCCTGGAAATTCTAAGAACAAAAAAAAATAACTCCTACTCATCAGAAGCCTCGTGAAATGTAAACCAAAATTTATGAGAAGGCATACTTATAAGTGAGAAAATTTGCAAAAGAAAATATGCCAAGAACAAGGGGATCGAGAAAATCATAAATAGAACTACAAGAATAAAGCAATAAAATTCTAACAAAAATTTTAGTGACTTCTGAGATACTGTTGTGTTTACCTCACGCGAAATCATGGAGGGTCAAGGAGGATCTCCTCCGGCTCCTGGCCGTGTTGCATCAAGAGATATGACTTCAACCTTTATCCATTGACCTTGAACACCTTATTGTCTTTGGAATTGAACAGGTTTACTGATCCATTGAGATAGACCTCCCGGGATAGGTAGAATGGCCCAAATTCCATCTTAATTTAAGTCAGCTCGAAAGAGTGGAGCTTAGAGTCACAGAGCAACACTCGTTTCTCCTCGCTTGTCGTTTACGAGCCATTAGTTGATCATGCCACTTCTTCATCTTATCTTTTGCAATTTTTGAGTTGAGGTAGGCATCATTCCTCAGTTCTTCCATCTAGTTGATATCGAGGAGCCTTTTGAGACCAGCTCTGCCCATATCCAAGTTCAGTTTCTTAATTGCCCACCACGCCTTATACTCAATTTCCACAAAGTGTGTGACATGCTTCGCTACAACCAGGCGATAAGGAGACATGCCTAGAATGGTCTCAGAGGTCGCCTGCATGCCCGTAAAGAGTCTAGCGTACTTAAGAGACCAATCATTTCGTTAGAGTTCACCATCATTAGTATTGTCTTGATTTCCCCATTATTGATCAATGATTCGTACACGGTGAAGGTTTAATCAACAAAATTTGTTTCCTATGTTCCTCCACTCGCGTAGTCAAGCTACTACATAGCGGTCTAGGGTCGAACACGGGATGGTTTTCATCCTAGGAATGATTCGCATCGTTGCTGGAAATGGTGAGGCTTTTTGTTTGATTCGAATTTTGTTCAAAACAGCCGGGAGGTCAGGAGTGTTCACCGACCGATCGAAATGGTTAAAGTGAAGTGTAAATGGTAACCTCAAGGTTTGTGTCACTAGCTGATAACATGGGGTTGACTAAGTGTCCTCGGGCTCATATCTCAGATTATGCGGGCAACATATAGTCAAAGCCATAACCTGATCTTGTTTAGCTTTTAAAACCTAACCCTGTAACCACTCCTATTCGAGTCAACACAGCTTAACATGCATCCACATAAATTCTCGGGGCTTTAAACCCTAACACTCAACCTCATTTCGTTGGCTCGTAAAGGCTATCTAGGTAAGAATATCGCAGTATCTAACAATAAGTATGTAATCGTAATTCTAAAGCATGGCAAGTCGCTCAAGTAATGACATTAAATGGCATTAAACCCTAGTTTGAATTTGGGAGCCATAAATACAGCAATTGCAGATTTAAAACATGATGCACCACCCGCACCGCCCAAAACCAAGCTAGCCACCTTCCTCTTCAAGGCTATAAGGCTTAGCTACATCCCTTGAGTTGTCATCCAAGGGTGTTTGGTAGCCTAGAAAATGAAAAGAAATAGGAGAGAAGAGAAAAGCAAACCCAAATGAAAGCCATGAATTCTTCTCGAAATCAAAAGTCGCTTAGGTTTCAAAATCACGGGGGCTTATGTCCACCCAAAGTGAAAATACAAGAAAGCCTAAAATATTGGCTCATACAAGGACAAGGTGGTAATACACCAAAACGTAGTCTTAGGAACAAATACACAAAATTGTCAGGATTGTGTGAATTTCGCTTACGCAGACACTCATGCAAAGTGTGAGAAATTACACAGAGATAATAAATTGAGAAATTTTTCTATCTACAAAGTGAATTCCTCGCTATTAGTTAAATTTCACAGCTCAGCTTAAAATATGCCGTGAGAGAGGCGAATTATTACCCTCGCCAGCATGCTGGAATTTCATGAGAGTTAAATTTCGCACTTAGCGAATTTTCATTCGTTAGGATTGCAATGCATATGGTTATAAATTTTCGTAATCCCAAATAAATTTTCTCAATCATAGCAAAATTTCCCGTTGCCCGTTTTCACCGCACTATACTTCTTCTTACTTCATCCCTTTTCATCACTTTGCCTTCATTTCTTCCTCGAATCTCGATATTTTCGATGGTTGAAAATAGTTTCAATCTCATGGTATAGCACATATCTCGATATCGGTCCCGAACTTAGTGGCCAAGGCATGCAAAAACTCCGCAAATAACAAAACAACTCGCAATGGCATAAGTGATACTAAGTGGACCCTAACACCTCAATCGGGCTTAATTGATATGATTAGCGCAAAGTACTCCAAACCATCTCAATAAATTTAAAATAATTTTCAAATGCAATCACACCCCAACCCGACACGTTATGCTAGTCCCTTAGCAATGCAAAACAATAGGGACATGCTTGCAAGTGCTTTCAAAAAGTTTATGTCCAAAAGGGTATGTATAAATAGGTATTACCTTTAAAATGAATAATTGATACCTTGTTCGAAACCGACACGAGAATGTAAAACTTATAAGATCGGGTTTAGGTCAACATCTGATCCATGGTTCTCAACCCGAATTTCCACTAAAGTCTAATGGTTCCTAATGTAAACCGCACGAGCCAATAAACTGCAAAATTATTCCCTCCCCCAACCTAGCTACCGGCATGGCCTTGCCGTTGAACAACCTAGATAGGAAAGCTACACTCTTCTTCTTTATTTGACTTGTGGGTGCAATGCTTAAAACCCTAACTTCACCAAAGTCCGTGTAACGGGGTCCACCGATGACTCCCAACCACTAAGGTCTAGGCATCAAGCCAAAAGGATCACTTGACCACAAACTCTACTGTGCTTCAATTTCGACTCGAATGACTTCGAGAATCAAGCACCTACAACACGCTAAACTCCACCTATCCACCCATGTAGCGAACACTAAGTCGATGACTCCTAACCACTTAAGGTTTAGGACATCGGGCTTTAAAGGCTTTTGCCATATACCCCTCGGACCGTGCTCAAGTTTCAAGGCAAAGCGTCACGACTTTTATTTTTCTTTTCTTTTTTCTTTCTTTTCTTTTTTCTTTTGCTTTTCTTTTCCTCGAAGACTACATTGTCTTCAAATATGTAACACAAACATATTATGGTCACACATGCCTAAGGCCAAGCCGGTAAAAGTGAAAGGAGGTACATAATTTCACACAAATTCTATTGGAACAATCTGTGCGTGTGTGAATTAGCTTAAAGGGGGAATGTCTAAGGTCAATATGTTGAAACTTCAATTGACTAAAAACTGAATCAAACATGGAATTGTTCCCGAATGATAAGGTAACTGGTTTCAATTCCTCCAAATAAAAATTCAATTGTTCAATTAAAAGCACCACTGCCCAATTGAAAGAAAAGTGTATACACAAAATGGAGGCACAAAAAGGATTGCAAAAAGTGTAGTAGATCAGAATAACATCAGAAACGTTTTGATATAAATCCAAAATGGCTAGTACATGCTTAATATAGCTGAATGATATTAAAAAGTATCACCGCCTACCATTACTAATACATGAATCCTATACAAAATTAGTAGGCGCTTGATAAGGCCAAACTTATATAAAAACATAATGTACACACTCCAACCCTCTAACTTTTCTCCCAAAGAAAAGCATAGACATGTAATAAAGGATAGGAAAGAGAGAGCAGGAGGCGACCACCCCAATCTCGTGGTGGTGGTGGCGGATCCACGCCGTCGTCAACAGGGCCGATGTCTAGAGAGGTCAGCGCTATCAGGCCATTGGCTCATCTCGATGATCAATGAATACAAGTGAGACCGAGGTGACTCATGATCCATGGAGCACGGCATGACATCGCTCAAAGTGGTCTCGCTCGAGTCAACTTCATCCATCGACGCTGTGTAGATGCCAACGAATGCATTACATCCATAACACCGCGGCCCCTCGGTACCGACATGAATGTACTCCGAGAGGCCGTGTCAGATATGATGGCTTCCGAGTATCGCTAGTGGGCCGTGGGTCAAGCGGGGGGAGGAGATGGAGGAGATATATCTGGAACTGGACTCCTCTCCATCTCAGCCTCAGGAGCATGATCAGCCTCGTCCCGGGAGTCCGCCTAAGATCCGTACCTCCTCCCGGTCCCGTCGCCGGAGGAGAAAAGAAATGTGCATCACCATAAATTCTCTCTCCCAAAGACAGGACCCGAGGGCATCTGATCCCCTCCGCTTCAATCCGGGCTCCTCCGAGCCCAAGTGCTCTAGACCCGCCCGGCCAGCCCCTAGATCAATAAAGGTAGACTCTCCGCCGAGCCGTGCCCTTTCGTGGACCTTGCCTTCAACACGTAGCAGGAGGTCATCACCAACTCGAGGGACCGAACCGTAATCCTCCGAGATCCGGCACAGAGCCCGAGAATGGCCCCCCACGCGAACGTAGTGCCAGCATCCGGGCGAGGAGCCGCTCCTGACAAGACATCTCCGCCGTGTCTCGAGCAAGACCGGCGCACCATCCCCCCTATGTGCCCGTGAGGCCAATCCCGATAACCTCAGACCGCCCGCACCGCCTCGCAGTCTAATGGGAAGCCAAAATATCCGCCGCTTCAGAACTCACGACGATCATCGACACCGGGACCTAGCTCCAACGGATTAAAGCCCCCCGAGTGTCATGACGATAGAATCGAGAACCACCCGGGGGTAATAGAACTGCCTGGGCGTCATAAATGGCAGCAGCGAATAATGCTCGATCAGCCTCATAATCCCCCGGTAACCGGGTCACCGCTACCGGACGTCATAATACGAATTTCATGAAAATCTCTCGAGCGGCCCCACATCTCCCTGGATAGGGTGCCCGACGACAGCGGGCCTCCCGACCCGAGGTGAGGCGATAACTGGGTACGAGGCCGCCCGTCGCGGGATGCTGATGGCCCTGGGCCCGGATGATGATGACTCACCCGGTCCTAAGCATGGCCCTCTCGGGAGGGCCGGCCTCCTGTGATCTCCCTCTCAGGCACCATAAGGAGGCCCGGGGTCCATCCGGTCCGATATGCCTTCGACCCCCGAGGCTCTCGTGACCGCCGGGATCGGAGCCGGTACTCAGGCCGATCCGAGTTGGAATCGCCCGGCGGCTTCCCGCCGAGGCATCAACCTCGACTCGAGGTCTCGCAATCACCGCGCGGATCGGCGGCCGTACGGTGGTGCGCAACGTGAAGTGCGGCAGGTTTCAACCGATCGATGCTGACTCCAAGGAAAAGCGCGGTTGCGCTGGGAGTCGCATACACCGAGGGTCGTGGCACGCGCGAAGCGCAGCGGTACGCCATTGAACACCGCAGCCCGAATGGTGCCGGACCGTGGCACTGGCCGCAAAGGCGCGCACCACCGGTGGATGGCCTCGTGTGCGTGGCCTCGCCCCGGGTGGCCTCTGCACGTGGAGTGCACTCCAGACAGTAGCGGCTCCTAATGTCGACCGGCCGGGTGCAGGTGGCCTGTGTGGAACGACGGAAATGGAGCGGTAGTGGCCAAGGGTCAGCGCAGCGGAGAAACAGAGGCTGGAGTGGGAGAATTGATATGTAGTTGAAAGGCTTCCCCCTCCCCTCCTTTTATAAAGGTGCTCTAGAAATTTAAGAGTCACCATTTCGCTATTATTGCGACCTGGAAATAAAACCAAACACCCGCAGAATTAGAATTTCCAGCTTTAAAATTCAATATTATATTAAAAATAAAAATTATTATATTAAACTATACTTCAAAATTTAATATAAAATAAAATAAAATAATTACAAATTTGCTTAAAAAGGAAAGCTACTAAATTAAGAAACTTACTAAAAATAGCCAAAATTATTGAAATTGACCAAATTAAAATAAAAAGCAAAAAATTATCGAAATAAGAAGTTTCGCTTTTTAGAACACTCAAACCAAACTTCTGTCACAAATTACGATGGAGGGTCCAGGTGAGAGATCTCTCAACCCTGGAAGGGCTCAGCCGATGCCTTGATGTTTGATTTCCCATTGTTGACTTGATTCTCACCGATTGAATTTGACCCACCAAATTCTACAAAGGGCTACTGATGGCAATACCAAAACACCTGTTTCATCTTGATTGGGTATTTCCTGCAATTCTTAGACATTTAGCTTCCCTACATTCTAACCAACTGAACAGACTTTATCAGTCACTTGATCTCGCTTCCTCTAGCTCAGGCTTGTTATTCAAGTGAAAATATGTTCACTTCCAAGGTCATGTTGCTAAAAAGTAAGTTGCATGACTCCATTTCTAATTGATGATCGTGACATTAGCAGCGCGTAAAATGGTCTTCCCAGATAATCGCACATGATCAGCTCCATTTGCTATTGGCTCGATATCAAGCACTACAAAGTCTATCGTAGTAGAATTTGTCTACCTCGACTAACACATCCTCTCAACTATTCTCAGAATCTTTACCGACGGACGGCTGAAGATAGAGTGATGTTGTAGGTTTAAGCTCTCCCAAACCTAACTGCTTATACACAGAGTATGGCAGTAGGTTCACACTGGCTCCTAGATCAAGCAGTGCTTTATCTATGCAAGTCCCACCAATGTTGACTGATATTGTGGGAGATCCTGGATCCTTGTATTTGACTGGGTTCTTGCTTTGGATTATGGCACTGACTTGCCTACCAAAAATGCCTTTTCTCAATGCCCAATCCCTTCTTGATCGAACAACAAGCAGATCCTTTAAAACTCTTAAAGCCAGGCGTGGACTTGTTTGATGATGTCCAAAAGGGGTATGTTGACTCACCTGCCTTAGGACTTTAGATGCCTGCCCGCGGGATGCCTTCTTACTTCTTAATGCCGTGGAAACGGAGGTGGTACGCAGCGCTTCATCGAGTCCTCCTTCAGAAAATGTGTTCTA